>JAYESD010000005.1:215905307-216282240 GCA_036927565.1 Tuctoria greenei | reverse complement strand
GTGGTTATTTTTCCCAAAAAATTCTACGATTCGATTTGAGTGTGAAATTGCTGAGATCGCTGCTGTTGCTCCACCGTGTGATCATCTAGATTCGATATGGAGCTGCGAATGCGTGTGACAAAGGTATTCCGAGAAAGTTGGAATCTTGTTCTCATTTGCGTGTAAATGGCGATACGTCACCCCCTTTTCGTTTTGGGGAGAGGCCCATGACATTTTTGTCGGTTTTTTTTTCATTGCTTATGATTTAACCTATCCAACAGTTCTTGGCTTTGGTTATTTTCATCTCTGGCTATGATTAGCATTGCGCCGCCTAGAACATCGTTAGGAGGCTAGAGGTTACGGCTTTTGAATCAATTTCAGGAGTGAATTAAGTTCATTTTTTGGGCAGATGGCTTTCGAGATAATTTCTTTTACTGCATATAATCTTCCAAGAATATTTTATCTCATGGAAAGATTGGCACCAGGGAGAAGCATTTTTTTGCTAATTCTGTGGATTCTAGCCTTGTCTTTGTGGCGTATGATTTCAATACGCAAATTCAGTTTTGCGGTATGGAGTTTTTTCTTTCTTTGGGACAGAATTGAGTTGTAACTTTCCACAAAGGTCAATTTGAAAAATATGTTATGAAAAGTAGCCGTCGTTTTTTCATGTGCATTGGCCATTGGAACTTGGATAATCATGATTTGTGAAACCGTAATATATAGAAGGCAACAAATTAGGAATGCAATAGATTCTTTGTACAGGCTGCTCTGTATGGTGACAAAACCAGTATTTCCCAAACACTCTGTCAAATGACATAAATCTGTAACGTAGTCTATGACAACCAATTCACCTTATATTCCAGAGCTCCGGGAGAAACATCGTGTGGATCTGGAGAAACTAACATTGACATCACGACCAGACAAGACATTGGCATTCTTTGTGTTGGCCGTTGCTCAGAGCTTGAGAAGAACATGTTCCTCCGTTCTGAAGAAAGGTGCTCGTTTGAGAATCATGGTTCTTCTGGTTGTTGCTACCTGGGTTCTGCTCTTGTTCACTGATGGTCCACATGAAAAGGTATCATCTATACATATCTCTTGAAGGTTATTAGAATTTTTTGTGTCAAAAGTTGAACAGTTAGGTGATATTGCTACATGACGAATTGTGATATGAAGCGTGAACATATAACTTAACAGAAAGTTAGACCTTTTTACATTCTGCAGATATGCATATTACAAATTGAATTATTAAGCAAATTTTGCTATCTATTCAACCATTACTTTAGTATCTTCAATGTTGGCCTGAGGCTAGCTTCCATTTGACAAATCAGCAATTGTGCCACATATTGGTCAATATTATTTCATTACCATAGTTATCACTTATTCACATTAGTTGGTAATGTGATTCCACTGTCTCCCATCATATGTGCATGCACGTTATTTTAATACCCCCTCTGTTTCAAAAAGGTTATCGTTCTAGCACTTGATTTTCTTGCCGTAAAGGTTGTCATTCTCACTTCCTCATGCATCTATCTCTTTATCCCCTTTTTGTGTTCTATGCACTACATCTTTTTCACTTCTTAATTCCTGAGCCCAGAGACAGAATGACAACCTTTTGAAACAGAGGGAGTAGTGCACAAGGTCTCTTTTGCAGCTTAGATAAACATGTTAATCTTGTCATTGATGCAGCATGTCCAAGAGCTGCTTAGGTATGTACAGTTTGGATTGTGGTGGGTTGTACTAGGGGTTGCTTCATCCATTGGATTAGGTAAGTTCAAATAGTTTTCAGATTCGTGAATTCGTGCAATTAGGAGTTTAGTAATTTATTAAGAATGTAACACGAATTTCAGTTTACATGGTTTTGTATTGCAGGTTCTGGTTTGCACACTTTCGTATTATATTTAGGTCCCCATATTGCCCTTTTTACAATAAAAGCAGTTCAGTGTGGCCGGGTTGATTTAAAAAGTGCTCCTTATGACACTATTCTCCTTAAAAGGAGTCCATCATGGTTAGAGAGAGATTGCCTGGAGTTTGGACCCCCGATATACAAGGATACAATTACATTCAACAAAATACTGCAAGAAGTTTATCTTGAAGCTATGCTTTGGGGAATTGGAACTGCACTTGGGGAGCTTCCTCCATATTTTCTCTCAAGAGCAGGTTTCATTCATACTTCTTTAAAACTAGCAACTTGAGAGTAAAATTCATAAAACCCCAGGTGTTGTTATCCTTATCTCACAGAACCTCAGGTATTTTGGCCTGTGTCACTTGACCCTCAGGTTTTATGGTCAGATTGTTTCACAAAACCCCATCTCTGTTAAGAAATAGCTATGAATATGACACATGAATTTTAACTTTATGCTTCCGTGACCCATGTATGTCGATCAATTCAATCAACAAAATTATTGAGTCGGATACACAACCATGCAATCTCCGAATATGAAAGTAAATCTACATGTAACATTCATATTATTTTGATAAGAGTGGGGTTTTATCAGTTTATGAAACAATATGACAAGAAATCTGGGGTCAAGTGACTCGAACCAAAATACCTGGGTTTAGAGAAGGACCACAAAATATGGGGGTTTTATGAAATTTGCTCTTTACTTTATTACCTTTTTTCGAAAAGCCCTTTACTTTATTGCCTTAGTTTTCTTTTACTTCTAAATGTTTCGCTGAGACTAATATGCAGGAGTATGTATTTTTCATTAAATGTTTTCCTTAAATAAATGATGCTTTGTTATTTTATTATGGGTGATTAACCATCTTATTAGCTTATATCAAAGTCTGAGCCTCCTTCCGCTGATAAGTTGAAACAAGTTGATTCCACTAAGAAAAAAGTTGAAACCAGTTAGCCTCGCGGGTCTTTTAATCTCTCTAAACAGCGTTGCAACTTTTTCAATAGATTATAAATAGCCTCCATGAGTAAGATTGTACATATACCATTGGCCAGAAACCATTTAATCAAATTATGCAGTCAGTCCATTGTTGCTGAATTACTCTTATGTTGCTGACTCCATTTCCCTTGGTGAAACACAGCAAGCATGTCAGGCCACAAAATAAATGAGTTGGAAGAATTGGATGCTTCCAGTTCAGAAGGTTTTCTATCTCAGGCCAAACGCTGGCTCATGTCGCATTCACAGCACCTAAACTTTGCTACAATCTTGCTACTTGCTTCAGTGCGTATCTTCCTATCGACATCTCGCATTTGTTTGCTCGCGATGTACATTATGATGTCACTTCTCTTTGCAATCGCTGATTTTCCAATTGCTTATAGCATCTTCACAGTTTAGGCTGTTAGGTGAATATCATTTAAAATTGACAAAAAACACATGTTCACACTTATCTGAGAGTTGCTATATAAAGAGTACATTTTAAAATGTAGACATGGCTTATTATTAAGTATGACAATTGGAGAAATGTCTTATATTTATTGGATAGTCTTTGCAGCAGTTGTCTATTATATTGATATACTATTCCATTTTTTGTATGAAATATGTATGACATTTGAAGAAACTCTATAACTCTTTATTCTTTCAGGTGCCAAACCCTTTGTTTGATCTGGCTGGTATCTTGTGTGGACAATTTAACGTACCTTTCTGGAAGTTTTTTCTAGCAACTCTAACTGGAAAGGCTATTATTAAAGTTTGTATTCAGGTTTGGCATTTTCAGACTTGGTCAATTCCTATATAGTGTTTGAGTTATGAACCGTAATCGTAGTATGGTCCAGATACCTTTTCGTATTTTGTTAAGCCAGCTAACCATAATTTTACGAATTACTTCTGCAGACTGCATTAGTGATAACTCTCTGCAATAACCAACTTCTCGATTTGGTGGAGAAAAGGCTTATATGGGCGTTTGGCCGTGTTCCTGGAGTGTTATCCGTCCTTCCCTCTTTAGCTACTAAGTTGAAGACAGTCAAAAATAAGTTTTTATCAGCTCACGTTGCTGCATCCGCTTCTGTTGCTGTGAAGGTTTGGATTTTACTACTCTAGCAGTTATAAGCTCCAGATCTCACTGCAGCCATCTGCTTCAGTTATTCCTATCATTAATTTTATCTGGCACTGGCCACAAATGATGGGGCAGTAATTATATTATGACTTTCTATTGTGGGCAATGCAAATACATGGCATATCACACTATAGAAGCCCTTGATCTAGGTGACAACTCTGATACTGATAACGGTTCAAGAAAAAAAATGATAATAATGTGTAGTAATTGATAAAGAATAGTACATTCTAGATTGTTGGCTGTTGCTATTTTCATATTTGGTTGTAATCTATTGCTTAACAATGTTCTCTATCCACTTTTAGGGAAAGAAGTGGAATTTGTCATTCTCCTTGATCTGGAATACTGTGGTATGGCTTATGGTTATAAACTTCATTATTCAGATAGTCACTTCTACAGCACAGGGTTATCTCAGATCTCAACAGGAGCTAGAGATCAGTAAAAAGTTGTCACCAATCAGACTTCCTGCATCAGAGCCTTCTTCTGGCATATCAAAGTGATTCCTCTTGGGCTATTCAATCTGATTTCTCCATTTCTGTGTATACTTATATCAAGGTCAGGGAAGTAACTTAGTGAAGAATGGGTAACTGATTTATGGAATGAAATTCAAAGCACGGTTATAGAAAATGTGATGCTTCTATTCTTCAGGAAAGAAAATTGACTCCGTCCCGAAAAACTTATCGCTTTGTAGTTCATTTTTGAACTACAATGTGATAAGTTTTTTGGGACGGAGGGAGTACATTGTACATAACCATCCCATGGAGCCATCTTGGCAAAGATTAGGACAGTCCTGCCTTATCGTGTAGCGATACTAGTACTAAAATGGTAGTTTGACCCCAGCTACACTGTGGGCTTTGTACAGAGCAACCAAGATATTTGAAAAAGGAAAAAAATCTCAATTATACGAGTTATGTCCCCTATCATCCTGTATCTTATTTTGTCTCTGCATTGGCAATGATCACTTTTCGAGATCAGCCCTTTCGACCTGATGGACTGTGACGCGACGATATTTCTGTTTCTGTCAATGCACACACGACATGGCGGGTGGCTAATGGCGAAAGCTGCTATCTTTCTTAACTCCTTTCTCGATGCTGTAGTTGGCATTGCTTGCTGTACCAGAGTCCAGCTCCTGACGCAACTTACCCTGGGGAAATTATTGGTTTCCTTTCCCCGCCGTGGTGCGTCATAGCTAGATGTTAATCTGCGACATGAAAAAAGTGGTAAAGAAAAGGATGGCCAAGAGTTCTGGATGAAGCCCGCTGTTTTAACTATTTCTGTTAGGGTGATCTCGGTCCCACTGTTGGGCAACAACCAACGTGTGGGACTGAGTCTCCCGCGTCCTCAACAGACTCGGACGTGGATAACAACTCCACGCCGAGTCCTCCTCAGAGGAGCGTGCGGGTACCGGGGGGGGGGGGGGGGGGGGGCGCAACAGAATCGATCTGTTGGCCCCCCCTTCACCTGTACGCCTTATAAGTCCCAGGGGGACCTCAGGGACGGGTACACCAGTACACACGATCCCAGAGGCCCCCGCCACAACCTAAATCAAGTTTTGATCTACACCGCCGCCTTGGATCCAAGCCGCCTCGCTGGTCTTCGGCTCCCTCTGCACTGCGTCGACATCTGTCATCATCGACAAACACTCGAGCCCAATGACGTCGAGTGCTTCCTCAGAAGGTAATCATTGCCTCTCACCTCTCTTCCCCAATTCTATCCTACTACATGTTAATTAGATGAGGAAATGAGTCATCAGATTGAGTGTCATGATGTTTTAAGTCAATTAGTCTTGGTTAGATGTTTTTAGTCCGATTCTAAGTCCTATCACAATTAACATTGGCATCAGAGCCAGGTTATTGGGCTCTAATCGGGTAATTAAGATCTAATTATGTTTAACTAGTTCAATTCAGTCTCTAATCATGTTTTTAGTTCTGTAAATTAGACTCGGCTAATTAAAATTTAGTTCAAATTAGTTCTGAGTTTAGTCAGTCAAGGCAATTTAGAAGGAGGGGAGTTGATTCAGTTGACAAAAAAAAATTAAAGGAATCAAGGGAACATACCTGGCACTCAATGTAGGGTTAAGGGGAACCCTAACCCTATCGGTCTTCTCCCCTCGCCGGCGGCCATCCGGTGGATCTTTTCCAACAGAGAGACAATGGCGACGCCATTGTCCTTAGGCGCAATCCTAGGGTTAGGGTTCAACCCTCAACCCTAGTCGCGCACTTAGTCGACGGCCTGCCGAGTCCCTGCAAGCATGCACTCAAAACCCTCAGCTCCCTCGAGGTCGCGCTAGGGTTTGCTTCGACGGCAACGAGACCAAAAGGCTCCTCGGCCGACGGCAAGCAACCTCACGGATTGCTCGCGCGCCGGCGGCGAGGGCCCGGCCGTGCCGGAAGTCCCCTCGGCGAACCTCGTCCCCTCCACTCAGGGCCGGCACGAGGCCGGTTTCCCTCGACGGTCGACCGGCCGGTGGCATCGGGGGTGCCGGAGGTCCCGACCTCGCCGCCGCCTCTGCTCGCGCCTCGGTCGCTCCGTGCCGTGAGGAGAGAGAGGGAGGTGGTAAGAATGACGCTAGGGTTTCAGCCGAACGCGACGCATCGCCTTAAGTACGTGCCGAAAACAGCGCTCAACCGTCCGATCATAAGCAAACGGCTCAGATCAGGCGACGTTTTATCGTCTCAGTGAATTGGAGCCTTCGGATCGAGATCCCACGGTCCTTAGTGTGCTCCGCCCCACCGACTAAGTAAAATGGGCCTTGAGCCCATGCGGGAAGGATAAACAGGCCGGTGGGCTGCCCTTCTATTTTCCGCGTTTTTTCAGTATTATTCAGCGGGCCAATTTCCATGTTTGGCCGATTAAGATGGTGGGCCGAGCGGCTGAGGGCTGCATTGTATCAAAAATTTTTCCTTTTCTGGTGGGCTGGACCCCTTTAGCTATTGGGCTGTTTTCTGGTTTTTGACCCATTAAGGAATTTTCAGCCTTTTTTCAGTTTAACAGAAATCAGTTAATATGGAAAATAAATTCCAGAATTTTGAGAAATGCATAGAAAATTTAGTTAAATAGCTGGGAAAATTCAAAAAAAAATTGTGTGATGTTCTGAAATGTTTTAATTGCATTATTTCTGCATTTTATTCTATTTATTGTCAATAAGAGCATTTTCTCAGTTATTTAAATATTATTAAGTGCCTTTTCTTTAAATTAATTCTCAATATTAAGAAATTAAGTTTTAGCTTCCGCTGTGATTAAGTGGTAAATTAATTGAGTAACCAAAGTAAAATTTTAATTTATCAAGTTTTGAGTTTAAGTTAAGTGGTAATTTAAATGAGTAACCAACGTGAAAGTTTGAATTTGCCAATTAATTTTAAGTGTATTTATTTGATCTTATGCTTAAGTTTATGTTTATAATTATTTTAAGATTCATTGAGTAACCAACGTGAAAAATGATGTGTTAAGTTAATTATGCATGGAATTTGAAAGTAACCAACATGAAATTGAATTGCCATGATTAATTTAAGTTTATCTTTGAGTTTATCATATTAAGCCTGTTATCATGCTAAGTTTTAATTTTTAAGAGCATTATTTGCTAAGTAACCAACGTGAAAAAGCAAAAATGTCATTCTTAAGTCATGATTTATTATAAGTTTTTGTCATTAATCCTCAAATCTTTATTTTTTGAAGGATCAGGCTTGTACTCAGCACTTAGCTATATCTCCGCAATTGAGACCCTCAATGGTCAAAATTACGGGGTATGGAAAGAGAGGCTCCAGATGGCTCTAGTAGTCTCTGACCTCGATTTTGCGATTACGTCGCCTCGACCCACTGAGCCACCTGTCCCCATTGCTGAGACTGGGGAATCTGAGGAGTCTTTCGCTACGCGGAAGGCTAAGTATCTAAGCTTGAAGGATCAGTATGAGAAGGATCTCCCTAAGTGGGACACTTCCAACAGGAAGTGTCTCGTGATCATTAAGAGCACCATAGTTGACTCAATTAAGGGAGGAATACCTGATTGTGATACTGCTTCAGAGTACTTAGAGAGAGTCAGAGGTCAGTTCACTGGCTCCACTAAGGCGAGTGCTAGCACTCTCATGAGGAAGATTGTCACTGAGAAGTACTCTGGGGGAGGTGTGCGTGAGCACATCAATAAGATGGGTCACTATAACTCTAAGCTTAGGGAGCTAAACATTGTGATGCCAGATGAGATGCTCATTTATTTCATCCTAAGTTCTCTTCCTAAGGAGTTTGAGGCCTTTGTGGTCAATTATAACTCACTCCCTGAGACCTAGAACATTGATAAGATTGTTGCTATGTGCGTCCAGGAAGAGGAACGCATAAAGAGCTCTAAGAATGGTGATTACATCAATCTCGCTGACATTAAGGGTAAGGGAAAGGCAAAGAGGTACTTTTCCTCTCCCAAACCACCTTCCTTCAAGGTTTTAGGCTCCAGTTCTTCATCAAATAAGTTCAAGGGCAAGTCCTCTCAAAAGAAGGACAAGGATAAGTGTCACTTCTATGGCTCAGATGAACACTTCGAGAAGGACTGCGTTGGATTCATTAAGTGGTGTGCTAAGAAAGGTAATGATCTAATTACTTTTGTAAATGAGGCCTTATATGTGAATTATTCACGGTCCACTTGGTGGATTGACTCAGGTGCCACTGTGCACATTTGTAATTCAATGCAGGCATTAAGTACGATGAAAACTATAAGAAGAAGGGAAAGAGTGATTAAGGTGGCAGATGGGCGTGAAGCCGAAGTCGAAGCAATTGGAGACTTATCTCTTAGATTACTTAGTGGCTTTGTACTTAGGCTAAATAATGTTCTTTATGTCCCTTTGAAAGCATCTAGGCCCCATGAGGTACGGTTTCGGTGATTAATGACAACCATTCGATATTACTAATGAATTTGTGAATGCAAGGTCTCAATAGCACTCAATCAAATAAAATCAAAATTACATTGGAGACCCATCTGAAATCAACAAATGAGATCAAAACGAATCATGTGAAGAACAAGAAGTGAAAGCTCTAACTTGACATCAATCAATGCTTGAAGACAATCAGAACAACACTTCGAACAAATGTCAAAGAGGTCACAAGTTCAAAATTCCAAAAAGAACAACTCAAAACAACTTGAAGTCAACAAGTTGAACACACCGGATCATCCGATGTACTTGGAGTTGACTGCATCGGTCAAATTGGTTCAACTGAAGAAGAAGACCTCAGACAAATACACTCACCGGATCATCCGATGTAAGTGGCTTAGTGCATCGGTCCATCATCACAGATTGCAACACCATTGGACCAAGTGAAGCACCGGATCATCCGATGTGCAGGTTTGTACACATCGGTCGATCACTCCAGGAAGCTTCAAGATCAAGCAGAATTCTGGAGGAAGAGCCACCGGATCATCCGATGAGAAGACAGTTCAACATCGGTCTAACAACGGTCATATCTGACATAGTGACATCAGCTAATTTGGCTTTGACCGATGATAACTGAAGGGGAGACATCGGATCATCCGGTGTTCGCAGACAAGTGATGTCAGCCTACTTTTCCAACGGCTATCTCGTGGAGGCTGGCTATTTATACCCCTTCAACCTGTCAAATCGACAAGACTTGAAGCCCAGACATACTCTACACATCCTAGAGCATTCAAGCAATAGAGCTACCACTTTCACATCAATTTCACATCAATTGTACACCAAGAGATAGGCTAGAACTAGCTAGAGATAGTGCTTGGGTGCCTCCACTCTAGGTGATTGGAGTCTCTAGCATAGTGAGAGCCACAAGGGAGTGTCCCTTGGTGTGTGTAACTTCCGGAGCTTGCCAAGTGGATTGTGGAAGCCCGGAGGATCCCAAAAGTGTACAAGGCTTGAGCTCCACCTTGCCAAGGTTGGCGAACGGAGAAGAATAGTGAAGAAGCCCCTAGTCTCGGTGACTTGGGAGTGGCAAAACCCTTCGGTGGGTGTCACAACGTGGACGTAGGAAGATCCTTGTGATCTTACCGAACCACGGGATAAACTCCGTGTCCCTTGAGCGTTTGCATCCCTCTCCCTTTTTACTCTTATGCAATCTTCATTCCGCAACTTCAAATTATATTGATTGCATAGTTTAATTGCATAGGGAATTGGGCTTTAAATTGTTAAGTGTTTAATTGTCTTAAAATTTGAAAGAAAGCCCAATTCACCCCCCCTCTTGGGCATTTCGATCCTTACAATTGGTATCAGAGCAAGGTTGCTCATTGGATCATTCTAGCTTCACCGCTAGAGAGCAAAAATGGCCAAGAATGGGGGTTCGGTTCCTACCTTCGAGGGCAAGAATTTTGCTTATTGGAAAGCACGCATGCGCGCTTACCTTGAGGCAATTTCTCCCGAAGTGTGGGAAGCGACCCATGCGGGGTTTGGCAACCATGAATATATTGGTGATCAACTAAAATGGGATGCTAAGGCTAGGAATGCTATTTATGAGTGCATTAGTCAAGATGTATTTGCTAGAATTGCAAGTAAGGAAAAAGCTTGTGAAATTTGGGCTTGCTTGATTGAGATCCATGAGGGTTCCTCTCGTGTCAAAGAGCTCAAATATCACTTGCTTAAATCCAAGTATGATGATTTTAAAATGCTTCCTCATGAAAATGTTAATCAAATGTTTTCTCGCTTAAATGTACTCATTGAGGAAATTAATGCTCTTGACATTGCTTCTCTTGGCAAGGGACTCATCAACCGCAAGATCCTCATGCTACTTCCCAAGCCCAAGTACAACATCATAAACTCAATGCTCCAAAAGGAGTCACTTGACAACATTGAGGTTTCGGAACTAATTGGAGAGATACATGCTCATGAGATGAGTGTGCTTGGAATGATGGAGGAGTCATCATCATCAAAGACCATTGCTCTCAAGGCCTCAACCAAGAAGACACATATCAAGAAAAAGAAAGTGATTGAGCCCAGCTCAAGTGAGGAAGAACAAGCTACAAGTGAAGATGATGATGACAATGAGCTTGCATTGATGATGAGGAAGTTTTCACGTCTCAACTCAAAGATTGCCAAGAAGGGATACTCGTTTGATCCCAAGAAGAAAGCCTTCTTGCCAAAGAGAGATGAAAACAAGACGTGCTACAATTGTGGCGATCAAGGCCACATATCATATGATTGTCCAAAACCGGACAAGAGGAAGGACAAGGGCAAGCATCGCAAACTAGAAGAGAGTGAGGATAATGAAGATGCAAAGCCCAAGCGCACCTTTGGAAAGAAGAAATTTGACAAAGGCAAGAAGACCAAGCTCTTTCCAAAGAAGAGAAGAGGACCTCAAAAGGTCTTCATGTGCGAAGCAAATGAGTGGGTCACCGATGAAGAAACAAGTGATGATAGTGAAGATGAGGAAGAAAACTTGGCAAACCTCGCTATCGTCAACAAGAATGACTCACTCCTTCCTCCACCGCCTATGTGCCTCATGGCGAAAGGTAACACAAAGGTATGTGATGACTCAAGTGATGATGAACTTTCTCCCGATGAACTAGCATCTATGATCAATGAATATCATGCCATTATCAAAAGGGAAAAGGCTAAGGTTAAGGCACTTGAGCTAACTCGCGCCAAGCTAGAGGGTGCCAACCTCGATTTGCAAGACAAGTATGTCACCATACTTAATGAGCATGAAACGCTCAAGTCACATGTCAAGCAAATCGAGGAGGAGAAGGCTCAAATCAAGCTTGAGTTCCATGAGCTTGACTTAGCTAACACGGCATTATTGGCTAAGCATAACGAGTTAGTTCAAGAGCATGAGACACTTAGTCTTTCCTATGAAGCAATGGAACTAAAATTGAATAACTTGAAGAAAGAAACTCTTGATGGCAAAACACCCGCTAGTTCACATGCCACTAACAATTTGCATAAGTCTTTGCCATTGAAAGCTAATAGGGAGAAGGAGCTAATGGACGAGATCGAAAGTCTCCGCACTAGTGTGGCTAGACTTTCCAAGGGAGAGGACAAGCACAAGGAGATCCTCTTCCAACAAGCTAAAGGCTTCAACAAGAGGGGACTTGGGACCTTCCCTACGCCCAACAAATGGAAGGTGCCCTCACCGGAGCTTAGGGCAAGCTTCATCAAGGAAGTGGGATCCTATTGCCAACATTGTGAGGTCACCGGACATCACACTAGGGAGTGCCCTCTTCCCACTCGTCCTTCTCCAAAATTACCTCCTAGCTATTCATCTACTTTCAATGATTGTCACTATCTATTGAGCAAAGTAGGTGGAAAGGTGAAAGCGAAGTTCATTGGCAAAAACATCAAGGGCATGAAGGGGAAGCTCCCCAAGCAACTTTGGGTCCCAAAATCACTTGTATCACACATACAAGGACCTAAGTTGGCTTGGGTTCCTAAACTCAAAAACTAACTTCATGTGTGTAGGTGAACTACAAAGCCGGAGGAAAACATTGGGTACTCGATAGTGGGTGCACTCAACACATGACCGGCAATGATGGTATGTTCACCTCCATAGAAGACCCCGGCAATCATGAACAAGTCACCTTTGGTGATAACTCAAAGGGGAAGGTAATTGGTTTAGGTAAAATTGCAATTTCTAATGACTTGTCCATTTCGAATGTGCTTTACGTTAAGTCTCTTAGCTTTAATTTGCTCTCTATTGCTCAACTTTGTGATCTTGGACTAACGTGCACATTTGACAAAGATGGTGTTGTGGTGTCTAGTGTAGCTAGCAAAGAGCTAATATTCAAGGGCTTTAGGCATGGTCATCTATATTTGGTGGACTTCTCCAACAAGAGCGCAAGCCTAACCACTTGTCTTTTCACCAAGACAAGTTTGGGGTGGCTATGGCATCGGAGGATTGCTCACATAGGAATGAGCAAGCTCAAGAAGTCCTTCAAGCTAGGGATGGTGACCGGCGTAAAGGACGTGTCGTTTGAAAAGAACAAGCTATGTAGCGCATGTCAAGCCGGGAAGCAAGTGGCTTCGCACCATCCGATGAAGACAATGGTGTCTACCTCCAAGCCGCTCGAACTACTTCACATGGACCTCTTCGGACCGTCCACCTACCAAAGCCTTGGCGGTAATCTCTATTGTCTCGTTATTGTTGATGATTACTCTCGCTATGCTTGGACTCTGTTTTTAGGTGACAAGGGTGAAACTCCGGAAGTCTTCAAGACCTTTGCAAAACGAGCTCAACGGGAATTCCAACTTCCCATCATCAAGGTCCGGAGTGACAACGGCACCGAGTTCAAGAATTACAATATTGGGGAGTGGTGTGACCGTGAAGGAGTCAAGCACGAATTTTCGGCTACATACACCCCTCAACAAAACGGTGTTGTTGAGAGAAAGAACAAGACACTAATCACCCTCGCGAGAGCCATGCTTGATGATTATGGGACGTCGGAGAAGTTTTGGGCGGAAGCGATCAACACGGCATGCCATGCCGCAAATAGAGTCTACCTTCATCGACTTCTCCAAAAGACTCCCTACGAGCTCCTCATTGGGAGAAAGCCCAACATCTCCTACTTCCGGGTCTTCGGATGCAAGTGCTACATCTACCGCAAGAAAAGACTTGGTAAGTTTGAAAGAAGGTGCGATGTTGGTATTTTCCTTGGTTATGCGTCGAACTCAAAGGCATATCGAGTATTCAACCAAACCTCCGGGTTAGTTGAAGAAAGTTGTGACGTTGAGTTTGATGAGACTAATGGCTCCCAAGAGGAGAGTTTTGGTCATGATGATATAGATGATGAGCCTCTACGAGAAGCTATGAAGAACATGACCATAGGAGACATCAAGCCCGAAGTTGAGGAGAGCCATGATCAAGGGGGAGCTTCAAGTCCGAACATCAACACCTCCATGGCGCCTCAAGTGGATGAAGAAGAAGACAAAGATGATCCATTGCCTATGCAAGACCAACAAGCCACACAACACCAAGAAGAAGATGAAGTCCAAGATGAAGTCCAACCACAAGACGAGCAAGATGCTTCACCACCACCAAGTGACTCACAACCGTTGATGAGACATGGGCGCATCTCCAAGGCACATCCAATGGATCAAATCATTGGAAGTCCTTCACGGGGAGTAAGTACTCGTTCACGTCATGTTGCATCTTTTTGTGAGCACTACTCTTTTGTGTCGTGTGTAGAACCCAAAAGCATTGAGGAAGCTCTCCAAGACTCCAATTGGGTGATGGCTATGCAAGAGGAACTCAACAACTTCACCCGCAATGAAGTTTGGGTGTTGGAGGAGCGACCCAAGGACAAGAATGTGATTGGAACGAAGTGGGTCTACCGCAACAAGCAAGATGAGAATGGCGTGGTGGTCCGCAACAAAGCTAGGCTTGTGGCGAAGGGATTTGCTCAAGTTGAAGGTTTGGATTTTGGGGAGACATTCGCCCCGGTAGCACGGTTAGAAGCTATCCGCATACTCCTTGCTTTTGCTTCTCATCATAATATCATGCTTTATCAAATGGATGTTAAGAGTGCATTTCTCAATGGCTATATTAATGAACTTGTGTTTGTTGAGCAACCTCCCGGGTTTGAGGACCCAAGAAACCCTAACCATGTCTATAGGCTAAACAAAGCACTCTATGGACTCAAGCAAGCTCCAAGGGCATGGTACGAGCGCTTAAGGGACTTCCTCGTCATGCAAGGTTTCAAGATTGGGAGGGTGGACACTACACTCTTCACCAAGGACATCGACGGAGACTTATTTCTTTGTCAAATTTATGTCGATGATATTATTTTTGGCTCAACCAACAAAGCTCTTAGCCATGAGTTTGGCAAAATGATGTCTAGGGAATTCGAGATGTCGATGATTGGAGAGCTCAACTTCTTCCTAGGATTTCAAATCAAGCAACTTCAAGAGGGGACCTTCATCCATCAAGAGAAGTACACTAAGGACCTCTTGAAGAAATTTGAGATGGGAGATTGTAGCTCAAGAAGCACTCCAATGGCGACAAATTGTCATCTCGACGCGGACATGGACGGTAAATCTATTGATCAATCTCATTACCGTTCCATGATTGGTTCATTGCTATATCTTACCGCATCTAGGCCCGATATTATGTTTAGTGTGTGCTTGTGTGCTCGCTTTCAAGCGGCACCTAAAGAATCGCACAAGAAGGCGGTCTTTAGGATACTTCGGTATCTCAAGCATACCCCAAGTGTAGGTTTGTGGTACCCCAAGAACGCTAGTTTTCATCTCTTAGGTTACTCGGATTCGGACTTTGCCGGATGCCGTGTTGACCGCAAGAGTACCTCCGGGGGTTGCCACTTACTTGGGCGTTCCCTAGTTTCTTGGTCGAGCAAGAAGCAAAATTCCGTGGCTTTGTCCACCGCGGAGGCGGAGTATATAGCGGCCGGTGCATGTTGTGCCCAAATCCTATATATGAAGCAAACCCTCTTGGACTTTGGAACTAAGTTTGGTTGTGTGCCTCTCCTTTGTGACAATGAAAGTGCGGTTAAGATAGCTAGAAACCCCGTTCAACACTCCCGCACTAAGCACATTGATATTCGCCATCACTTCTTGCGGGACCATGAGGCTAAGGGAGAAATCTCTTTGCAAGGTGTTAGGTCCGAAGAACAATTGGCGGATATCTTCACCAAACCACTTGATGAGAAAACTTTTTCTAGGCTTAGAAGTGAGTTAAATGTGCTAGATGCATCTAACGTCATGTAAATTGCCATGTTCATGTAAGGTTGCATGTCATATAGGTCCTGCCTAACTCCCAAAGGATAGGGGTGAGCTAGAAATAGTTTTTCCCTGAGGAAGCCTTTGGAAGGTTTAAACTTGGCAAGATAGATTTATTTTATGCCTTGCATGATCCCTGCCATATAAACTTGCACTCACTTAATGTCTTGCACTATAATTTGTTTGGCATTGCATACGGTAGAATTGTCACAAAGGGGAACCCACATCATGAGAAGGAGACTTGTTTGAAATGCAATATCTCAACTCATATGATGTGGAAAGAGCAAAATTCTAAAGGAACACGCTTTAATGAGATAGAAGTTTTCATACTCTACCTCACAAAGCATGGGCCTTACATTTTATTTGGATATTTTTCCTCTATTTTTCTCGGTGTTCCATTTGCATTAAGGCCTAGCCAAGCTATTGGCATATTAGCTTTTTGAGGGGTAAGGGGTTGCCCAAAAAGTCCTAAGACATGTGTTTTCTTCTCAATTGTTTGTTCGGTCAAAGGACATATATGGGATGTTTTAGTTCTGTTGTCATCGGATTATCCGATGCCTTTGTCTAACCCTCATCGGTCCAATAGGTGTTCAATCCTCAAAGCCCAACTCTGTCAGAACCTCAAATGATCCGACGCGTTCATCCTGGAAAACATCGGTCCATCCGATGTTCACTCTTCTGGAGCTGTGATCTATTCAACCGATGTCTACCTCCCTCTAACGTCGGATCATCCGGTGTCAATATCACTCGGTTGAACACCCTTACTGTGATAATCGACCGATGTTTAAAACCCTAAACGTCGGTCCATCCGATGTCAACAGCATTCCCTGAATATCCTTTCTGTGGCAATTGACCGATGCTCAATTCTCATATCATCGGTCCATCCGGTGTTTAAAAAACGGCTAGGGTTTGGGTCCCACTATTTAAACGCCCGCGCCGCCGCCACCTTCTCTCTCCCCGACCCCTCGCGCCCCCGTGCTCGCGTCGCCGCCTCTCCCTCGCCTGCAGCGCCGCCGCCGGCCGCCGCCGCCGCCCTCTGCTCGCGCCGCCGCCGCCGGCGACCCCCTGCGCCATCTCCACCGGCAGCCGCCGCCGCCGCCGCCCTAGGCGCCCCCGCCTCCGTGCTCCTCCCGCGCACCGCGCCATCTCCGCCGGCAGCCGCCACCGCCGCCGCCCTAGGCGTCGCCGCCGCACCTCTCCACCGCATCCAAGCATCGCCACCGTCCCTCCCTCCGTCGAAGCACCTCCACCAAACGTCGTCATCTCCGGTCACCTCCTCGCTAGGGTTTCTCGACCCGGTTGATCATCGTCGCTAAGGTGAGCCCCGTGCCATGCGACATATCTCATTTGCTTCTCTCGTCGTTCTTTCGTCATCGTCGCCTAACCCTAGCTCTCCGTCGACTAGATGGGTCGCGACAGGAAGAACAAAGGAAAGGCCATTGTGGAGCCCGCCGCGAAGAAGAAGAAGCTATCCAAGGACGAGAAGAAGGCCTTGATGGCCGCTCGCGCCGCCGAGGAGCGTGAGCGCGGCCGTGGGGGTTCCTTGAGGATCCGCGAGGCCCGACCGAGGCCGCCTCCCGTGGTCGACGACTCCGACGTCGAAGAGGAGCCGGTCGCGCCCCTCGTCCGCCGGCGCTCAGCCCGGACACGTGGGGGTCACGCCGAGGCTCCTCCTCGTCCAAGACCGACGGCTGCCGACCGTCGTGAGGACAGGGAGGCTGAGAGGGACATCCATGAGGAGGACACGGCCGTCCTGGTCCGTGAAGGAGTCCGTCTTGTGGATTACAGAAAGATGAAGGCGAAGCAACTACGGAAGCTCAGATGGAGTGTCCTGCTTGAGGAATGGTACCCACAGCCCCGAGAGCTTCTTGTGGATAGTCGGTTCTGGACGGTCACGCAGGCGTCTCTCTACGAGACTTACAGACGCCGTGGCCACAAGCTCTTTCAGCACAACCACTTGGACTGGAGGCAGCTTGCAGTGGCCGCGGAGACTGATGTCCGCCCCTTCTTTGAGAGATACAGAGGGTTGGTGGATCTACTGGACTATGAGAGGAGTGCCTATGTGGAAGAATGGGTCCGTGTCTTCTACGCGACCCTGTACATCTCGGAAGGCAGGCGGTCCATTGCTTTCATGTTCAATGGCCAGTACTACCACCTCACGAGGCAGACCTTGGGGCACATTCTTGGTTTGGAGCTGCACGACACCAGCATACATGAGAAGGTCTATGGGCAGGCAGATCCCCCGAGGAGGCCACTTACTGGAGGGGTAGCTCCACAGCTAGACGAGATCCGCTCCCTGTTTGGCTCCTCCTTCTCTCCGGACCAGCCGAGAGTCCCAGCCCTCCTGACTCCAGCTGCGCGCATTGTGCACCTCGCCTTGCGCCGCACGCTCCTGCCGAGGTCAGGGTACTTGGAGGGGTTCACGAGTCTCCAGCAGACCCTCTTGTTCTACATAATGAACGGGATGGATTTCGATATCATAGACATACTTCTCTGCGAGATGGAGGATGTAATCACTGATGGGGTTGGGATGATGAGACAGATGGTCTATGGGCACTGGATCAGTTTTATTTGCTCTATGGTAGTGCCAGAGGGGCACTCAGCTCAGGCCCGGCTTGCAGACGAGAGCGTGACCCGCTTCGGTCACTACCGTGCGTCCGCTCCTGGAGACCGCCGTCTTGGCCGTCCAGTTGAGCGCCAGGTCCGGGCCCGCTTGACTGAGGAAGACTGGTCCGACCTAGAGCGGGAGGACGAGAGACTTGCTGAGGCTGAGGCTCAGGGGGAGGACCTGCAGCATATCTGGTCTGAGAGCGACACCGACGACAGTGTCGAGGAGTACTTCCCTCCCCCTCCACCTTCACCGAGGCCGCACGACGCCGAGGCAGGAGGATCAGCTGCTCCGCCACCGACACCACCTCCTGTGTCCGAGGCGCAGGTGACGCAGCCGTCTGAGCTGACGTCGCTTCTCCAGCAGATGATCGAGCAGCAGCGCCAGGACAGGCTCGCTGCTGAGCAGGCCAGGGCAGAGCAGGCTGCTCACTTGGCACAGCTGCAGAGGCAGCAGCAGGAGCTCCAGCTTGAGATCGCCCGTCAGAGGCGAGAGGATACGGACAGGTTCACCAACCTGGTAGATCAGATGCACCGCCGTACCCTCGACCAGCAGCAGCAGACCCAGCAGGCCATGATGGGGATCCTAGGGTTGATCACCAACCTATACACTCAGACCGGGATCGCCCTTCCTTCACAGCAGCCTGGACTGGGGCTGGCTCCAGGTGTCGCTCAGGTGCCTACTACTCCTATCCCTTCGATCAGTATGTCACCTCTTCTGGCACCTAGCGCACCGATTCACTCACCACTGCCGGCGACGACCTTGTTCCAGCAAACACCGGCGTCCGTGGTGAGCGCTCCACTTCCTCCAGCTCCTCCAGCACCTTCGGTCCCTGCTTCCTCTCCTCCAGCACCGGCAGCGGACCCTCCAGTTTCCACCGCTCCGGCAGCCCCTTCGACCGGCGACTCCAGCTCCGACGACTGCGACGGTGCCCAGTTCGTCCTCGCGCCTAGCTCTCAGGGTCAGTAGGCGTTCTGATCCCTTTTTGGTGTCTTGATGCCAAAGGGGGAGAAGGTGTAGGAGAGTCAGGGGGAGTAGTAGTTTCAGGGGGAGTGTGAGTGCGTGATTGCGTGGTTATCCTTTGTATCTTTGTTTTCATGCTTTGTATTCATACTCTTTTGTAATTTTAATTAAGCACTCTTTCACTTGTCTCATTTGCTTATGATTTTAATCGATTGAGTTTTTTCGCCCACAAATTTTTTATGCGCTTTACAAGCTTAATGTATTCATTGCATATATTCTTGAGTATTTTCATCAAATTCATTATCATTGCGCTTTTAAATATTGTGTTGTCATCAATCACCAAAAAGGGGGAGATTGAAAGCATCTAGGCCCCATGAGGTACGGTTTCGGTGATTAATGACAACCATTCGATATTACTAATGAATTTGTGAATGCAAGGTCTCAATAGCACTCAATCAAATAAAATCAAAATTACATTGGAGACCCATCTGAAATCAACAAATGAGATCAAAACGAATCATGTGAAGAACAAGAAGTGAAAGCTCTAACTTGACATCAATCAATGCTTGAAGACAATCAGAACAACACTTCGAACAAATGTCAAAGAGGTCACAAGTTCAAAATTCCAAAAAGAACAACTCAAAACAACTTGAAGTCAACAAGTTGAACACACCGGATCATCCGATGTACTTGGAGTTGACTGCATCGGTCAAATTGGTTCAACTGAAGAAGAAGACCTCAAACAAATACACTCACCGGATCATCCGATGTAAGTGGCTTAGTGCATCGGTCCATCATCACAGATTGCAACACCATTGGACCAAGTGAAGCACCGGATCATCCGATGTGCAGGTTTGTACACATCGGTCGATCACTCCAGGAAGCTTCAAGATCAAGCAGAATTCTGGAGGAAGAGCCACCGGATCATCCGATGAGAAGACAGTTCAACATCGGTCTAACAACGGTCATATCTGACATAGTGACATCAGCTAATTTGGCTTTGACCGATGATAACTGAAGGGGAGACATCGGATCATCCGGTGTTCGCAGACAAGTGATGTCAGCCTACTTTTCCAACGGCTATCTCGTGGAGGCTGGCTATTTATACCCCTTCAACCTGTCAAATCGACAAGACTTGAAGCCCAGACATACTCTACACATCCTAGAGCATTCAAGCAAGAGAGCTACCACTTTCACATCAATTTCACATCAATTGTACACCAAGAGATAGGCTAGAACTAGCTAGAGATAGTGCTTGGGTGCCTCCACTCTAGGTGATTGGAGTCTCTAGCATAGTGAGAGCCACAAGGGAGTGTCCCTTGGTGTGTGTAACTTCCGGAGCTTGCCAAGTGGATTGTGGAAGCCCGGAGGATCCCAAAAGTGTACAAGGCTTGAGCTCCACCTTGCCAAGGTTGGCGAACGGAGAAGAATAGTGAAGAAGCCCCTAGTCTCGGTGACTTGGGAGTGGCAAAACCCTTCGGTGGGTGTCACAACGTGGACGTAGGAAGATCCTTGTGATCTTACCGAACCACGGGATAAACTCCGTGTCCCTTGAGCGTTTGCATCCCTCTCCCTTTTTACTCTTATGCAATCTTCATTCCGCAACTTCAAATTATATTGATTGCATAGTTTAATTGCATAGGGAATTGGGCTTTAAATTGTTAAGTGTTTAATTGTCTTAAAATTTGAAAGAAAGCCCAATTCACCCCCCCTCTTGGGCATTTCGATCCTTACACCCTTCATTAGAAAGGAACTTGATTTCAGTTTCGTGTTTGGATGATTCAGGATACATTTGTCATTTTGATAATGATAAGTGTTCTATCAGTTATAATAATGAGATTATTGGTCTTGCCTTCCGACAAGACATTCTCTACTTGTTGTCCACTCACGAGAATGTGTTTGCTATATGTGATGATCAGGTTTCATCTAAGAACGACTTAGGACGTAATAAGCGCAAAAGAAGCAATTTAGATACTTCGTCGAAAATATGGCATTGTCGTTTATGCCATATTTCGAGGGGGGGATCGACAATTAGTATCTCAATCGATTCTTCCACACTTAAACTTTTCAGATTCTGAGGAATGCATTGATTGCATTAAAGGAAAATTCTCCGAAACTATTAAGAAAAACGCCAAACGTAGCTCGGGAGTCTTAGAAATAATCCATACAGATATTTGTGGACATTTTCCCGTGACATCGGTAGATGGTTATGATTCCTTCATAACATTTACAGATGACTTTAGTCGTTATGGCTATATTTATCCAATCAAGGAGCGATCCGGAGCGTTGGATAAGTTTAAGATATTTAAGGCTGAAGTAGAAAATCAGCACGACGTTAAGATTAAAGTAGTAAGGTCTGACCGTGGAGGTGAGTACTACGGTCGATATACCCCTTATGGCCAAGTCCCTGGACCTTTTGCGAGGTTTTTACAGGAAAATGGCATAGTAGCCTAATATTCTACACCGGGCGAACCTCAGCAGAACGGTGTAGCGGAACGGCGAAACCGTACGCTTATGGACATGGTGAGAAGCATGTTAAGCTATTCTACGCTACCAATTAGTTTATGGATGGAGGCCTTAAAGACCGTCATTCACGTGCTTAACCGTGTTCCATCTAAGTCAGTACCTAAGACATCGTATGAGATGTGGACGGGACGTAAGCCCTCGCTAAACTATCTACATGTGTGGGGATGTCCAGCTGAGGCTAAGATGTTCAACCCGAACTTAAGCAAACTGGATTCTAGAACAATTAGTTGCCATTTTATTGGCTATCCTGAAAGAAGTAAAGGATTTAGGTTCTATTGTCTAGGTAGACACACTAAGTTTATTGAGACTAGACATGCCGTGTTTTTAGAGGACACTATGATCAGGGGGAGTACGGTACGGCGGAAAATAGACCTTGAGGAGGAACGGATTAGTCTACCCGTTCCGATGACTCAAGAGCCTTATTTCACCCTACCTGCTGTCGTCGTGCCACCCGCACCTGGTACTAGTGACACAACGCCTGTCGTTGCACCTCCGTCGGCCACAACAGAAATAAGTGAGGTTCCACCTCCTCAACCTGTTGAAGATGTGGTCGAACAAGATGAGGTGCAACAACAGCCTCAACCCTCAGATGATGCACAAATAAGAAGATCACAAAGAGTAAGATGATCGGCAATTCCAAGTGATTATCAGTTATACTTAAGTGAAGAAATTCATGTTGAGGATGATCCCACCTCTTTCGAAGATGCCATGAGTAGACCTCAGTCATCCGAATGGCGTAAAGCCATGGAAGATGAAATAAGATCTATGAGTGCCAACAAAGTCTGGGACTTAGTAGAGATTCCTAAAGGAGCCAAAACAGTAGGTTGTAAATGGGTCTACAAGATTAAGCGTGACTCCAAAGGGAAGATCGAAAAGTATAAGGTTAGGCTTGTGGCTAAGGGATTCACGCAGCGGGAAGGTATTGATTGTAACGAGACCTTCTCACCTGTGTCGTCTAAGGATTCGTTTCGAATCATCATGGCATTAGTAGCATATTATGACTTAGAATTGCATCAAATGGATGTAAAGACGGCGTTCCTCAATGGGGATCTTTATGAGGACGTCTATATGGCTCAACCAAAGGGTTTTGTCATTAAAGGTAAGGAACACATGGGATGCCACTTGAAGAAGTCTATTTATGGACTTAAGCAAGCTTCAAGGCAATGGTACCTAAAGTTCGATGAGACGATAAGAAAGTTTGGGTTTAAGGAGAATGAGGAGGATAACTGCATTTATGCTAAGTTTAAGAATGGAAAATTTATTTTCCTTGTGCTGTATGTAGATGACATACTACTGGCAAGTAGTGATGTCAATCTACTCTTAGAAACTAAGAAGTGTTTATCCTCAAACTTTGAGATGAAGGATTTAGGTGAAGCTTCCTATGTCCTAGGAATTGAGATTCACCGAGATCGAAGAAAAGGGTATTAGGATTATCTCAGAAGGCGTACTTAGAAAGCGTACTCCGAAAGTACAGTATGCAAGGCTGTAAGCCCTCGCCTGTCCCAATAGTTAAAGGTGACAAGTTTTCACAATCGCAGTCACCTAAGAATCAGTATGAGGTTGATCAGATGAGAGGAATTCCATATGCTTCTGTTGTCGGAAGCTTAATGTATGCTCAAACATGTACACGCCCTGACTTAGCTTTTGTGACTGGGATGCTTGGCAGATATCAAAGTAATCCAGGCTTAGACCACTGGAAAGCAGTTAAGAAGGCTCTAAGATACATTCAGGGCACTAAGAACCTCATGTTAAAGTATAGTAAGTCAGACTCATTAGAAATAGTGGGTTACTCAGATTCAGATTACGCGGGTTGTGTGGATACTAAGAAATCCACGTCAGGCTATATATTCACCCTCGCGAATGGAGCTATATCGTGGAGAAGCTCCAAACAAGTCATAACTGCATCGTCCACAATGTATGCTGAGTTCATAGCTTGTTATGAGGCCACTGGACAGACATCTTGGCTTAAGAAATTTGTTCCCCGTCTAAGAGTGGTAGACAACATTCATAAACCACTTAAGTTATACTACGATAATGAGCCAGCAGTGACATACTCTCACAACAACAAGTCAAGTGGTGCTGCCAAACACATCGACATTAAGTACTATGTTGTAAAAGAGAGAATCCAGGATAATTCAATTAGTCTCGAGCATATAAGAACTAATAAAATGCTTGCGGATCCGCTGACCAAGGGTCTCCCTCCCAATGTGTTTAGAGAACACGTAGCCGGCATGAGATTAGGGGAGAACCTGTGAAACAAATCCTGGATACTAAGAGGACACCTAAGTATAAGGTTATTTCTAATTGTGAGACATATTGTGGTCTTCGAGTCGAACAGTACGTAAATGGCTGTTTCTGATGCGTCGTGCTCCTTATGTCGAAGCAAGAAGAAATATATATATATATAAGTTTAGTAGTTAAGAATAAGAATAAGCTAAGTTAAATAAGAAATAAGTTGTCCCGAGATCAAGGGGGAGAATGTTAGGGTGATCTCGGTCCCACCGTTGGGCAACAACCAACGTGTGGGACTGGGTCTCCCGCGTCCCCAACAGACTCGGACGTGGGTAACAACCCCACGCCGAGTCCTCCTCAGAGGAGCGCGTGGGTACGGGGGGGGGGGGGGGGGGGGCAACAGAATCGATCTGTTGGCCCCCCGTTCACCTGTACGCCTTATAAGTCCCAGGGGGACCTCAGGGACGGGTACACCAGTACACACGATCCCAGAGGCCCCCGCCACAACCTAAATCAAGTTTTGATCTACACCGCCGCCTTGGATCCAAGCCGCCTCGCTGGTCTTCGGCTCCCTCTGCACTGCGTCGACATCTGTCATCATCGACAAACACTCGAGCCCAATGGCGTCGAGTGCTTCCTCAGAAGGTAATCATCGCCTCTCACCTCTCTTCCCCAATTCTATCCTACTACATGTTAATTAGATGAGGAAATGAGTTATCAGATTGAGTGTCATGATGTTTTAAGTCAATTAGTCTTGGTTAGATGTTTTTAGTCCGATTCTAAGTCCTATCACAATTAACAATTTCTGGTTGACTGGAAGTGCTTACTTGCAGATTGAGCAAATGGACTCACTCATACGTCAGTCTCGTATGATCCGAGGATTCTTGGCTGAAGACAAACTGGTCGCTACTGTGCTGTTAAGTATTCTCTCCGTCTCTAAAAACTTATCGATTTGTAATTCATTTTAAACTACAAAACGATAAGTTTTTAGAGACGGAGGGAGTATTTTCTTCATTATTAAATATTTATCGTTTTATAATTAAATTTTAAAATACAAAACAATAATTTTTTTAGGAACGGAAGAGTACACCGAGCTAAACAGACCGGCCAAAAATTGAGCCACTCTGAGTCACCATAACAGAACCTTTATAACAGCTAGAGATACTACTGGTGAGGTCTTTGCCTTTGAGATTGGAGGTTGGACTTCGATTAGCATTTTTCGAGGTGCAAATTTGACGTGGAAAAAAATACAGCTTGTCTCTAAATCTTTCATGCCTTCTTGAAAGAACGGTCAGTTATGCAGTAATACTGGAGTGCATAACGTACACATAAACTTCACCACACTAATAAATCATGCTTTTAAACGGCCATGTTTAGCTCTTGTAATAAAGGTACTGATGCAGTTATTTGTATGACATCACTTTAGAGAGAACAACAGAGTTTATACTAATGACAGTACTGAGAAATGTTGTACCAGTAATGCAGGGCAGCTCATGCTCTGGGCTATCGTTATTTCTCTACACGGGCTGCTGCCTGGCTGCCTGCTTAGCTCTACTGACCTAGGGCTTGTCTTTTTCACTGTCTATCTACGTACCTACTACAGTACTACGCATAATGCTAGCGATGCCTAGCAGTATGATCCTAGCAGCTAAAGCTGAGAGTGAGTACAAAGGCTGCAATGCAAGGCAGGAGAATGTGATTCGTTGTCTGTGAAACTACCTATCAAGATCTGCAATACAGTTTCAGTACCAAACCAATTTCTGCAGTGCAGGTTCCTAGGGATTGCCGCCATATAAAATAATTTGAGCTTTTCTTATTTGCCTCTAGAATTTCCCTTTTTTATGGAAATGAATCATTGTACACGTACCATGCGGGGGTATAATCATGCATAGGCTCTCCAATTATTTTCGTTTCTCCTCCCTGACTGTTCGAGATCATACGAATATAATGAGAGCTCTTTCTATTCACATATTTATCCATTCTCTTTTGAAATGTTGGTATTCGGGAGGTACCATGGCAAGAGTATATTATACGCGCTACAGAGTCATGGGCTGCCATATAAATATGCCCCTAACAACTTCTTTCTGGAAGTACGCTAATAATTCTATTAAATTTTAGATGATGATGACAAACCATTCTAGATCACTCTTTCCTCTTTCCTGCCAAGCTACTCCTCTGTTCACTGCCCTAGACTCCAATTAGGACTCTTTCAGACCATTGCAACTAAAATAATACGTCTATGATAGCAGTACTTGTAAAGTAATCGATATAATTAATGACAAGTTGGCCGTAGGAGAACAATTGTTTAATGATAAGGATAATCCTGGCACACAAACAATTGTTGGGGATAAACAATGGTTGTGTGTGGCATTGGACATTAGCCCCAGCATTATAATTGTACTAGTCAAGCAATGGTTCCCAGGCTACACACGCTATAAATAATTGGGTCTACCATCAAGCTAATATGTACCAGCTGGTCGTGGTGACCACATAATAGTATATCGTGTGCATCAGGCAAGTAAAATATTGAGAATTTTTTATGTCACACCAAGCTTGTGATGAAGATGAATCTCTAGTGGAGGCGGCAGCATTGCTGGGTTTGCTTGTCCATGTCGATGTGGGGCTTCAGAAAATTTTAACCTAGAAAACATGATCCCAGATATAATATAATCCTCGGGCCCAATAACGTAAGCGCAAAGAACAGAAAAGAAAAGAACAAACTTACACCGAGCTGCCTAGCATAGCATTGTTTCTAGAGCATCATAGTAAAGAAACTAGACAACAAAGAGCCTTTCAAACATTGGGTATCTCTTATCTTGGACCTCGTTATCATGTTTTCAGCCTTTTGTAGTCCACTCTCTCACCTTGCTATATAGAGTGTAACAGAGTAGCAGCAATGGTACTTTTGGCCCAATTTTCAACTACAACCAAGTTGATTGTTTACCCATGCCGTTTTTCAAATATAATCACTTATTTTTAGGGATTTGGAAAATTTCATAATTTTGGGGATTTTACTTGAGGCGCCATTTACAAGGTTTAGCTGGTTAGTTGGTGAGAGTTTGCCTTGATCTTGGCCCAACGTTTCGCATCAGATGGATGCAATTAATTTTCTGCTCAGTGTGTCCTTGCCCATTTTAAAAATGTCGTGAAGATAATAATGTTATACTCCCTCTTGATCGTTTTATTTTATTAGTTGTTTTTAGTTGAGTTGATTGTCGGAAACGATAATTAATAAAATTTGTGAGGTATAATAGTACATCTGAACTACTAGACCCTAGGCCGGGAAGAGTCCATGGTATTTCTCGGTTGAGGATCCAAGCAATTAATGGAGATTACGTAGTAGTAGTACTACAGTAGCAGAGGCAAAGTGGAATGGGCAGCTTAGTGTTTTTTAATAGGGAATCATTGTGCCATTAGGCTCCAAATCATAAACAATGAGGCGTGCATGCATCCAATTTACAAGTGACGTGACAGTACAACGTATAGTATTGTTTTAAGGCAAAGGAGCAGATGCGTGTCTTTTAGAGTAAAATCCAGTGAGGTGGCTAAATGACTGTCCACGTCGTACAAATCTCATGTCAAGGAGCGAGAAAACTAGAGAGGGGGGAGGGAGAGAGAGAAAGAGGATCAGGCGTCTCGAGATAAAACCGGCACCTTTTCTTCCTCCCCTCGATCGCGTGCTCCCGCTCGCCTCACTCGCGCAATCTCCGCTGCTTCTCCGGCGCGCCAAATCGACCTCCTTGGTGTCTAGCCAATGCCCCGCGCGCCAAATCGAAGGATGAATCCCAAATCTCTGCCCCGTCGGCAACCATGGCGGCGGCAGGCAGGCCCCGGTCTGGTCCAGCGGGAAGCTCCGCTGCGGCGGCTCGTGGTGCTGGACTAGCGCGGACAGCAACGACCCCAGCGTGCTGTCCTCGATGTCTCGTGTAGCCCGTGGAGGAACGACGCAACCGCCATCGGGCTCCCTGGTCCAGCGCGCGGGGCCGGAGCCGGACAGCAGGGCCATCGGCCCTGCTCGGTCGAAGCCGACGTGGTCCTTCCACCAGCCGCGCGCGGATGCTGTCGGACGAGCTAGGCTCGGGCACGCCGTCCTCGTCCACGACGCCGTGCACGAAGCCGCGCGCGTGTTGCAGGACGACCCCAACCCCATCATCTTGAGCATGTGGCGAAGCACGCCGTTCTGCTCCCCGAGCATGCTTTGCGGCGGTGCCGGGCCTCGGGCGTCTCCTTCTCCTCCTCTCCTGCTTCGTGAGCTGGTGCTGGTCCGGGCATGGCTGCTTCCGCTGCCACTTGCCATTCTCCTCCTCCTGCTTAGTGGCATGGCTGTCTCTGCTGCACTGCTGCTGTTTCCCTCGGATTCTTCAGCAACTGTTGGCTCTGAATGAAAAAAAAAAGGAAAACCACAGGTGCTGCTGCTCACAAGACAGTAGTGGATTGTTGTACGTACTGTAGTAGCTTTGACCGGCCACAGGACCGTTCGTTTCTTGCCATGATGAGTGGCTACATTATTAGCTCAAAGTGACATGACAATTGTATTTAGCCAGTAGCAGGCTAATCCATTAGCCATGCTCTTAGCTAGCTAGTGCCTAGTGGTACAAGAATTTGTTTAATTGCACCCCCATCGACCCAATTATTATATACATAATCACCTACAAGATATCCTATTGACTACAAGAATTTGTTTAGCGGCAGCACAAGCCATGAGCATGCGTATGTGATTGATATTTCTAGCGTGTGTGTATATATATATATATATATTCAGCCGCGGGTTCACCAACAAATATTACTACAAGATTAAATTGAATGATCACATTCTTTTCAAGAGTTTACAATTTATTTTTGCGCAAGTTGAAATAATGAAAAGAAACCTTGAAATTACATCCAAAGTTCCATCTTTGTTTCGGTAAAATTATTATACGCTGGATTATCTATTTGTCACCAAGATAATACAATTTTTTTAAGAGGCACGCAATGCTAAATTGGCCATAAGTGAAGCTGAAGCTTTGTTAGACACAGGACAATAGATGAGACAAGGGAACACGCTCGAAAAGATAAATAAAAAAGGCCTTCCAAAAAAAGATCAATAAATAAATAAAAAAAGAGAAAAAGACGAGCTCTAGAAAAAAGAGCACGCAAAATAGTGAGTGGGGGGTGGGGGGGGGACACAGGAATATTTTTTTCTCGAAATGATGAAAAGGTCGTGTTTTAATATTTAATATCAATCATCGCCATTTGCCGTTATTTGTGATCGAATCGAATGTAACCTGAAAGAAAAAGTACACACGTCAATTTTATATATGCATCTATAAAACAACAACTAACACGCATCTATTAATCCACCTGTGTGTGTGAGCTAAGGTCATCAACCTATACTAATGTATGGCTTACTTTCTTGCTTGCTGGACCCAGTAATCAAAGTGACCGTTCGTGAATGGACCCGCAGTGTGAGGTCATGATAATTTATCCTAGCTAGAGAAGAGATGTGTACCTATCGTTGTCGGATTCACATCCTCTCAATTGGAGTATAAAATGCAGAGAGCTACAATATCCCGAATTTGCTTCATTATTGAACGTCCGATGAAAAAACAAGCGGTCTGAATTCATTCGCTACAGTACGTGTGAACAGTAACCATGAGTGCTACAGTAGCGCAGGTTACTGTTTGATGTGCTGTTGCTACAGTGCTACTGCCGAGAAGGGTTCCTCTCCTCACAAAATATGTTACAGTAGTCTGCATTTGCTCTTCCACGGCAGAGGATGAGGATCCATCGTTGTCATAATAGCATGTCATGAGGTTGCTCGCCGTATTAGCTACATACTCCCCCTTCCCCATATTATTTGTCGTTTAAGATAAAAATTCTAGTTCAAAATGAACTAGAATCCTTATTCTAAACGACAAATAATACGGAAAGGAGAGAGTATAAGAAATGCATGATCCACACAGCAGGAGCGCGGACCATAAAACCGTCAAAATAATATATATATATATATATATATATATATATATATATATATATATACACACACACGTGAATTACACTATTTGCTATCGTTTTCCAGTAACGGTTGTTTTACAAAAGAGCTGTTCCTACATACTCTATGTTTCTAAAAATTTGTCATTTTTTAGTTCATAAATGAACTAAAAAATAACAAACTTTTGAGCATCGAGGAACTACATGATCGGACGTGTTTACACGTATTCTGGATTTTAAAGGAATCACGCCGACGAAGAAGTTACACGTGTTTCAGTTCGTTGGTGAGGTAAGAGTCTGAGTCAAATATCTTTGTGGTTACCTACCACTGGAAAACTCGTGAACAAGTCCATTTTTGCACCTCCTCTCACGTTATCAAACTCTTCGATAAGTTCATGTTAAGTTAACCCCTTAACCTGTGAAACTGCGAAGTTAGGAAAAGGAAAAAAATTCCAAGAAAAAATCTATGACGCCTGCCTATTCAAACAAGCCCCCATGTCTTTACTAATGGGAAACAAGCCCTGTCAATAAATGTTACTCCGCATTGCTCCATCCGTTTCAAAATATTTGTCACCAATTAGTTAAAAAATAAACTAATCGATGACAATTATTTTAAAACGGAGAGGGTATATTAGTTCAACCACCACATGCATTAGTAGTACTAACTAATTCCTCCTTTGATTTTAAATTATTACTACTGACAAAGCCCTTTTAAAAAGTCGAACCTAATACATACTCCCTTTTAAATTATTACTACTGAACGATTGGAGATTGGTAGCCAGGGTGGGCGCATCAATGCTGCTGTCCCATTTAATAGTCCGCCACGAAAAACGGAGCCGATAGCTACTGCCGGCATCGAGGAGAGGACCGGCAAGGGAAGAGCTGGAAGTCCAGCTGCTGCTTTCCCTCTCTCCATTTTTTTTCCTTCTAGAAATTCCCTCTCGTCGGCATTATAAAAGCCAGGGCCCGGGGTTGTGGGTGCGTGTCTTGGTGCATCCTCGCTCAATCGCTCTTCAGTGCTGCTGCTTCTCTTTCTCCACGGCGGTCAGAGATTACTAGCTCGAGTTCAGGCCGTTGCCGGCGAAGCTGAAGGCTATCCCGCGCGCGGGCGATGGTTGGTTGCGCGAAGAAGTGCTCGCGCCGCCGCGGCGACTGTGGAGCCGGCGTCTATCTGCATCGTCAGGCCGCCGGCGTGTGGATCAACACTGCTGCCATTCAGGCCGGCCGTGATGCACGCCTGCCCCTTCATCGGAGGAGGAACCACACCGCGCCGTCGAGCCGCGCGCCGGCAGCTCGATCGCGCGTGTTGGCTCTCGGCGGTGTGGTTCTGCTCAGCCCGTCGTCGGTCTCCCGGCCACCTCAGCTCGTCGTCAACACGCTGGCTCGCCCTGCAGTGCTGCAGCTGCAGGTTGGAAGCAGAGGATTTCGGGCGGGCAAGCGAGCAATCGCAATCGCCACCGGCGCCGTACACGAGATGGTCGTTGCGTGTCAGAACAGCTGAGGTTTTGTCAGACCATCCGCAGTGGTACGGTGTAAAGCATACTGGATACACTGTTTCACAGTGTAATTTAGAGTACGTACTGTAAGTTGAAGGAGAATAGTGTATAGAGTATGCTTTAGAGTATGCTGGTGCGGATGGTCTCATGCTTTTCCTCACGCCAGTGTTGGGTGCGTCGTTGCGTTGCGTCACGTTCCCGTGGCTCCCATCCTGTGTCCAACTCCACCCTCTTTTTTTCTGTCGCTCCACGACGTTTTGTTTTCCCCAAACCGTCGTCGTTGCCATTTTCCGTTCGGCAACCTTGGTTTCCTTCCGTTTTCCTTCTCCACGGAGTCTGCAACGTGTGCGCAACTTAAACCGTCAGTCTCCGGCTGTCTCTGTCTCGGTGATACCATAAGCCAGTTGAAATTGAAACTGTGTCGAAAAGAACATGATACTTGGACCGTGACAACGATCTCAAAGTTGTCATGATCCTTACAGATGGCAGATGCCACAACGGACAGAACCACCGACACTGTTGCACAGCGAGGAAAGAGTTTGTGCTTCAAACACAGCAGAAACTTGCAGTTTTATCCAGCAGGTACAATACAAAATCCATGTAAGCTGGTTACAGTACTCATCACATCCCATGTCTACACCGGTGGCTACAGCGCGCAGACGATCCAGAGCGTACGACCACGTGCCAGCGTGTCAAGATCCTGTTGCTCACGTGAGCGGCGTGTGGTCCCCACGCTCCGGGCCCATGATGGGCTGCCATGCCGGCCGCGGCCATTACCTTTATCGAGCGATGGGGCGTGGTGGGTGGAAACGTCATCCACACGTGTTCATATCCGGAGCCGGCGAGGAATCCGTGAGCGAATCCGCGGTTAAAACGGGAAAGCCCGGAGTAGTACGCGAAACGGCCGACAAACTCGGCCGGAATTTACATTTACCGTCGTACAGAGCGAAACGCCGCTGCTGGACGCGCATTTTAGAGCCGTACCCGCGAAACTCAAAATCGCTAAGCTCACCAAGTTAAATTCACCAGGCCTGTAGGGTTCTTACCTTTAATTGTTAATTAATCAATAACATCACCAGTAGATGACGAACATGGTCACGTCTCCTCAACCTACCTACTTTTTTTTTCCATGTTGGACTCCTACTTGGACTGCCTAGACTGTGCTGCTGAATTGACCGGCTGCTCTTTTTTATGATTTCTAAAATGGATAAAGGCAAATGAAATTGGTACGAGTATTTTACGCGGAGTAGCCGAGTAGTGCGGTGAAGCTGAAGGTTGGTGGCTAGCAGGGACGACGTCAGCCTCCCGCCGCCACGTCGGCGCCCACGAGATGCGGACACGCTTGTAGTAAAAAAAAAACTAAACAGAAAAGCAGAACTCTCCCGCTATCCCGATATTTACTTATCACTGCTACTATTTCAGCCCGTCTACAACTCTAGTACATCAGAACTTAGTTTCCGCCACATGCGTAGAATCCGTTTCTGTAAGGGTCTTCCTGTAAGATGGCCGGTGAAGAATAATGAATGTATCGAGCCCTTCTTGCAGGGGAGTTTGACGTTGGGGTCCTGCTGGTGGCCCCACATCAGCCCCACCGCCACTGCCCGCCTGGAAACTTTCCTTCGCTTTTATTTAACCCACCCGCAGCAACCGGTGCGAGCACGCGCCACGTCAGCCAGGTAAAATCCCTCACCCACGGACACCGTCTGTCCAGATCAGGGCCCACGTAGCGGGTCCCACCAAAAGATGGCTCTTGGATTAATAAAATGGCAGCACCCACCCATGCCCCCACCCACCTCCTACTGCCGGTGGACGCTTAGGGGTGTGTTTGGTTCGCTGTATTGGATTGGATTGAGCTGTATTGGATGGTCCAGTCCGGTGTTTGTTTCACAGTCAGATGGACAGAGTCATCCAGTTTCGAGGAATATTCCTTCCAGATGCTGGATGAAGTGGTCCAGGAATTTTGGTTGGATGAGTCTGTCCACCTTATCTAAGTATGCTTCTTAGTACCATAATTAATGATAATTAACTTATTTATTGTTGATTAATAATTATGATTATGATATTAATATTAATATTTACTAGTATTATGATACATTGTATATAAGTAAGTAGTATCATGTAAAATTATCAACTTAGATGATCCGGTCCATCCAAGTCCATCCAACCTACCAAACAAAAAATTGGATTGTCCAATCCATCTAACCAAACATCAACTTGGATCATCCAATACAGAAAAACGTGGATGACCCTATCCAATCCAACTTTGACTTCAAACCAAACGCACCCTAGATTTCTCCCGCCATCGGACGACCGCCACGTGTCGGTGTCGGCCCGAGATTTTATTGCGGGTTCGGTGGTGCTGCATTTTCCCTTCTCCTACCGGTCCCGCTCGCCTCTGCGACCGGTTTGATCCGAGGGCGGCGGTGACCGCCACGGTGGCGTCGGGTCCGTCGGATGCGGGATCGCTGCCTGGACCGTCGGATGCGGGCGGGGGCAGGCAGCGACAAAAAGAGGATGAGGTGACGCGGGTGGGCGGGGCGCCTACTAGAAAGGGAACCCGACGGAAGGGAAGAGGCCAGAGGAGAAGAGGAAGGGAAGAGGACGCGAGCAGAGACGCGGAGCGGAGAGAGGAGCGCCAAGTAGAGAAGAAGCAGCATAGAGAGGGAGAGAGATAAGAGTTGTAGAGAGAGGTGGAAGCCACAGCGAGAGCAGGCAAGCTCTCGCGTTAATCGTTCCTTGCGAGGCCTTCTGAGGCCTCCTTGCTCGGATCCGCGTGGCCGCGGTGCTGTCCGCCGGAATCCGGCAAGGACGCGGCGATCTGCCAGGGATCGGAGCCGCATGTCTCAGATCTGAGATGGACAGGGTCCGGGACGGCAGGCGAGGCGGTGGCGTGTCAGTCGGGGGCGGTCCGCCGCCGCCGCCGCCGAGGAGGCGGCTCAGGAGCAGCAACGGCGGGGGGCCGAGGGACTCGCCGCGGTCCGAGAGGCGGCGGGGCGAGCGCCTCGTGCTTAACGGCGGCGGCGGCGGCGGTCGGGACGACGGCGACGACACCTCCGACGACAGCCTCAGCGACGACGGCGGCGACGACGATGCCGAGGGCCTCGCGCCGCGGTACCAGGCCGCGCAGCAGCGCCGCTCGCCGAGCACGGCGCCGCCGCCGCCGCCGCCCTCCCCGCCGCTGCAGCAGCACGGCGGGGGGCACCACCACAGCAGCAGCAGCAGCGGCGGCGGAGGGTACCACAACCACCACCACCTCGGCCACGGCCACGGCCAGCCGCAGCAGATGCAGCGGAAGGGAGGCGCCAGCCAGAAGGGTCCCATCGTGCTCAAAGCCGCCGACGAAATGATCGGCGTGCCTGTGCCTAGGAAAGCTCGATCCGGTACGCGGCACCGTAACGCAAGTTTTTTTTCGGCCTCCCCAGCGGTTTCGCATGTATGGATAACGCCTAATCTCGCTCGTCTTGTTCGCAGTTTCTACGAAGAGGTCTTCGCACGAGTGGCCAGTTCCCGGAGGCGGTAGTAGCGGCGGCGGCGGTGCTGGCGCTGGAGAGGGCGGCTCGCAGATCCAGCGGCCTTCGTCACGGCCGATCTCCCCCGCGTCGGCCTCGACCACCGCGCCAGCTCGGAAAAAGCTGGTGCGTTTTCGAGCTCCGCGGCGTCCGTCTCCTTGCCTGTTCTTCTCGCTCTTACTGAAATCACTTTTTCTGGCGTCTCTTGTTCCTTCTCAGAAACCTCTTGGCGGCGTCGGAAGCACCGGCGGTTCCGGGCCAGCGCCGAAGCAGCGGCCGTCACCGTCCTCTGCTCCTTCAACAGCCCCGCCACAGCCGCCCGCGCCAAAGATCTCGAAGTCCCCGTCTTTCATCCAGGAGGAGATCGAGGTCGCGGAGGTGCTGTTCGGGCTCACGAAGCAGTTCCCCTGCCCTCCCAAGCACGAGAACAACCACAAGCTGGAGCATAGAGATGTGCAGGAGGCCAAGTCCGGGAACTCCTCGCCGGCTCCCTCGTCTTCTGCCGTGCGCCCGTCAGATACCACCTCCCTTGCCACTATAGGTGGGTAGCTCTCCTGTTGGCGTTCTTGCTTTTATATCTCTCTCCCCTTTCTTTCGTTTTTGGCTCTTCAATTGGTGTTCTTGCCTTCGTCTTCCCCCTTTCTTTCGATTTTTTTGCGTTTTTTGTTTCTGTTTTATGGGGTCTAATGGACTCTTCGGCCGGCCGTTGCAGCGCCGAAGAGGAAGAGACCGCGCCTGGTGAAGTACGACGAGGACAGCCGTCCGGCGAGCCCGGCAAAGCCAGAGACGCCAGAGCCGTCCTCGAGGCAGGAGGCGCCTGCTGCTGCTAGATCAGAAGCAAATGCATCGACGTCTGCTGCAGCCGAAAGTGGAGCCAGCACCGTCCCCGCTTCTGCTCAAGTTGATGCTCCGCGAGGGGCAGAGAAGATGGAGGACCGTGGTAGAAGCAGGGACTCCGAGCTCCGGACCAGCGAATCAGATCGGCGGGATCACAGACCGGACAGCCGACCAGAGCCGCCGCCGGCTCCCTCAGGCACGGCGGACGGTGAAGCGACGCCTGTGGCCTCCGAGGCCGCCAGGAACGGCGAAGCCACCGCCACGACAAAGATGTGGGCCTCTTGCATTTTTATATTATTGGTGTTGCGATAACCATTATCGTCTTTGTATTGTGCCGATCTGATTAGTATATTCACTATTTGGGTGAACTATTTTTTTCTCTCCAGTGAGCTGGCATCGGATGGCGCTCGGCAAGAAAAGTTTTGCATTGATCTCATGGTGGGTGTATGCTCCTTGTGTGTGCGTGTGTGGTTGATTTGGACTCGCGGAATTTGTTGGGCAATGATTGAAAGCGACAATTTTTTGCCGCAGCGGCTGCTTCGTTTTTTTTTGTTATCTTTTAAATCCTTTTCTGACTTCTTCCTTTATTTGTGCTTCTTGCGTTTCCAGGCACCCCCTCCTGGGAAGTTATCTCCTGATAGAGATGGTGCCTCCGACCCTGATGCGGATAAGAAGGGACCGAATTCTGAGTTGAACATGGTGGGTATTTCATCAGATCAAATTTGTTTTATTGGTGTCGTCTCCTGGAGCATTGGATCTGATTGATATTTCTGTGTTAATTATCTTTTTGTTCCTTTCTAGTTGACAAGAGCAAATTCGGAAAAGAAAGATGGAGAAAGGACTCACAGAGGACTGGATCTCGATCTGGAGGACCAGAAGGTGCAAAGAATTCCTGCTGATGACCTCGCCCCTAGGAAGCTCACACTTCAGTTGGATTTGGAGAAGCCCAGCCTTGGTGATGAAAAATCTCTATCTGAACGTCTGCAGCTGCAGCCACCACCATTGCAGCAACAGCAGCAGCAGCAGCAGCAGAAGTCTTCAAAGTCTGAGATGAAGCATGAAAAATCTCGTACGTATTCTGAAGTTATATTTGCATTTGGACCTTGATTTTGCAGTGGTGTTTCCTTTTTTGATCTGGATTTCTTGTGTTGCAGCTATGCCTGTTGTTACGCCACCTATGCCGTTACCTATCGGTGGCTGGCTCGGGAGTTTTCCACCGTTTGGGTGAGTTACAGTTAGAAGACGCGGATGAGTAGCATATTCAGAATCTAAATGTATCAGGTTTTGATGCTTTCCTGTGTCTTGGCAGTTATCTGGGACCAGTCCCGGCGCTATCAGCAGCTGGTCTTCATCCTATGGACGTCAAGCCAGGGTCTTCTAGTGGATTACCGGTGTGCATTGTCACTTGATCAAGTGTGGTTATCTGCATTTCCTTTTTCCTTGTTTTTTTTCTCAGGCCTTATGGTCTTCTGTTCTGCAGCAAGCTGCATTGATTCCTCCACCACCCACTCGCTCGAAGCGCTGTGCTACACACTGTTTTGTTGCACAACTGATCCAGTACCACCAGCGAATCGCAAAGATGAACTCTTTCTGGCCACCAACAGCAGCGGCGGCCGCCACCGCCACCAGTAGATCAGGACCATTCTTTGGTCCAAGACCATTCATGGGCATTGTTCCACCAACGGACGCCACCTCCCTCCTTGTCAACCCAACACAGGGGAGCTATCCTGTTAGAGCACACACTCTGCAAGAATCGAAGGCTCCGACAATGGCTAGCTCCCCCCAGGGGGGTCTGTCAAAGGATAAGGCGGCACTGGGCAGTGCCGCTGGTGCTGAATCAAGCCAAAGGAAGCAAACCCCTGCTCATGAAGCACAGCAGTCCACCCCAATGCCAAATATGCTGGTATGTACATGGAGGAAAAATTAAAATTTGCTTATATGGAAATTTCAGCTGTCATTTCTTACAAAATGTGACTCTTCTGCAGCATGGCCCAGCATTCATCTTTCCATTCAATCAGCAACATGCTGCTGCGATGGCCGCTGCAAGTGCGGCCAATCGAGCAGGGGATGCAAAATCTTCTGGATCCAGTAATGCAATGCAACTGTCTGCGAATGCCCATGCTACAGCAACAAACCCTGGTGCCACAGCCATGAACTTGAGCTTCGCCAGCTTGCAACCGGCCGATGCCCAGTTCTTGGCCATCTTACAGAACGGTGCATACCCGTTCCAGGTTGCTGCCCATGCAGGAGGCCCTCCTTCGTATCGAGGCATGGCACCACCAGGCCAAGCTGTTCCATACTTCAATGGTCATGTGTACCCTTCTCACATGTTGCACTCATCACAGCAGCAAGGTGCACAGCAACAAAGTCTTAACAAGAACCCCATGCCAAGCATGTCCAGTTCATCTCAGAAGCATCAGCCCCAATCGCAAGGGCTATCAGGATATGCTCCAAATGCTAATCCATCTGTAGCTGTTGCTGCCAATAATTCCCAGAATTATTCCAGTAGCAATCAGCGCTCTGTTCTACTACCCGGCCTAACACACCGACAGGATAGTGGCAAGACTGGACAAGATGGCCCAACAAGTGATGACAAACCATCTCATCCTCAAAAGGGTGGGTATGATCATAATTTTGCTGTTCCAGTTCATCTTCCAAATTTTGGTTTTGCTGCTCAAGCTGCTGGCAGTCAGAGTGAGAAGTTAAGTGATCACCATAACCAACAGCAGCAGCCACAGGCTAATGGAGGCCAGGGTGTCAGAATTGATCTTGCGTCGTCACAGCCTTTTGTGATGCCGTTTGGCTCCATTGGCCCTCCTGGATCTGCCTCAACTGGTCTCAACTTTTCTTCATTGGCACAGAGCCATGCCATGTTCCAGAGTCATCATGAAGCAGCACGCCATGGTTATCCTCAGCTAAATTTTGCTGCTGCTCAAGCTACAAAGCAGAAGCCCCAGCATCAGATCACAGGAGAAACAAAATCTGTTGCTGGGGATTCATCCTCAACACCCAACGCTGGAGGCAACGAGAGAAAGAAATCAGCATCTACAAAATACCCAGGTGATTCACAACAGCATTCACTTTCCTTCTCCAGGACAGAAAGCAAGTCTTATGGGCCTCCTTTCTTAAGTGGCACCACTAACGAGAGCTCATCCCGCACCTTGAGCCTCATTGGAGCAGAATCTCCAAATGCATTTGGAAGTAAATCCTCAAGTTCATCAAACCCTGCATCCTCGCCTGCTGCAGCTTTGGCCACCATTTCTCAGATGCAGCACCAACAGCAGCAACAACATTTCCTTCAGATTCACCAGAGGAATCAACAGCAATTCATTCAGCAACACCATCTGAATCGCCCCAGGTCTGCTGTGCCAAGTACAACAACTGGTGCGGGTGGATACCCAGACCATCTGAACATGGCGAATTTTCACAGTATGATATACCAATCAGGTGCTGCTCAAGGGGGAGCATCTAGTCAATCTCCTCAGTTGAAGGCATCCTCAGCGAGGGTGACAGCTTCATCTGCTGCTGCGGCTGCAGCTGCTGCTCCACCCACTAATTTGACTGTGATGAAGAACAGTGGTTTCCATCAGCAACAAGCAAAAAGTCCAATGCATTCTCTCTCCTCACCTGGTCACCAATCTCAGAGTTCTTTAAGCTTGAATTCATCGAAGATGGGACCATCTGTAACAAATATTTCCACCGGTGGAGGTGATCTATCTCGATCATCAAGTGCTCCTGTTGCTCCCGGTTCACCATCCAATTCAGTGTCCAGAAGTACTGGTGGAAGTCCACCTGCTACTGGGAGTGCAAAGGGTGCTCAGCAGTCTGTCCAAATGTCATCACCACAACAGTCTGCCAAGAATCCTGCATCGACTTCAGGATCCAAGTCAACTCCCACAAATCACTATAATATGCATATGCCGTCAATCCTTGGCCAACAGCCCAGTGTGTCACCTGCCTCTAATCAAGGGAGTAAGCAGCAGTCACATATGCCCACGTCATCAATGAAACAGCAACCGTTTCAGCAAGGTCACTTCTTCATATCCAATGCGTACACGCCACAAGCTCCGGGACCTGGTGGTGCTGCTGCCCTTGGCCTCTACCAAAAGCGTTCGGCTGACAAAACAACGCATCAGCAGGCACCCCACCAGCAGAACGCCAAGTCAGGTTCGTCCATGAAGCTGTCCCTTTGCCCTGATTCTATGTCACCTTAACTCTTATCACGATATAAGCTGATTCAGGAAACGCTATTGCAGCTGCCAGCAATAGCATGAAGACGCATCATCCTCCGTCTGGCAGTTTCATGCATCTTGCGGCAGCAGCAGCGCAGTCTGCAGGTGGCGTGCCACACACTCACATGTCAGCGGCGCAAGTGGCTTTTGGGGCAATGTCGATGCCTGTAAAACCCTCGAGTGATCAGAAGCCTGCTGCTGGTAATGGAGTTGTATCTTCTTAGCTTTTCAGAAGCTAGCATACACTTCAGTTCTTTTACCTAACATAAACTCATTTTTTCATCAGGAAAGTGAACAACATGGAAGCCCTGCATGTCGGAGTGTGAATCCAAATCGGCGAGCTAACTGCTAGAGGAGGGGAAGCGGGAATGGCGGCTACTCCTCCTGGGCGTGAAAGAAACTTTTGCAGCAACAGCAGCGCGATAGCAACAGCTCGAAGAACCCGCTTGGTGGATGCTGCTGTCAAGACGACACCGGTTCCCTCGACACAGAAGCTTTGCTAACTCGAGTGTTGGGAACGGTTGATGGGAGTGATACTTTTGTGTACTTACCTGGCTATCCTCTCATGGTGGAAAGGTTGGTGGAGGAGAATAGATAATCTCATGTTTAGCCCGTTTTAATGCATGGACGTTCAGAGCTGATTTCTCTCTCTTTTTTTTTTTTTTTTGCTGTTGTCGTCTTAACGGAAAGAAAGATTCAATTAGAATGCAGGATAAGGTAACTTTGCGATTCAGTGGTGTTCCTCACATTTTTTTACCTGTCGATACTGTATTCTGCTTGGAAGAGGATGGAAAATATCTCGAGTAGGAAGGAGGCAGCCACGATTTTTGGCTGTGTGGTGAGTGTTAGTGTGTTGTCTGTACTGCTATGGTAGCTTAGCAAAAGGAAAGGAATGAATGAATGAAAGATGGATTATGGATGCTATTCGTTGGGTGTCTTTTGTGCTGACTGCAGTGCTCATCCGAAAGTGCGGTAGACGTGGAAGCCTAGCGATCGCACTTGTCGCAACGCAACTTCTGTGGATCGCTGCATATCACTATGGAGGTAGGTACAATCAGATGCGTGTTTTCTAAAACCTGCTGCTGGACACGTGTCTCTGCGGATCGCCACTCGCCCTGCCAGAGCAGTCAGCAGTGCAATGCGAGGTCGAGGAAAAGAATCTGGAAGCGACGCCACGCAACGGAACGAAACGACGAGCCGGGGGGCGTCTCGATCGCTGTCCGTCCGTCTCCCCACCAGCACGAGTTTGGTGTTGACGTCTCTCCCTCCCTTCTTCCTTCCTTGCGTGCGGAGGCCAGGCCAGAGTCTGGCGGTTGGTGGAGGTGTTGGAGCTCAGAGCGCAGTTTGTCGCTGATTACTGCATGTTCAACACGCACCACCACCAGCGGCCCACTTACGTAGCTGTCACGAGCGGATGCCCGTCGTCCAGTCCAGCTGCTCGCTAGTAGTACTAGTACTATCCTCCTCATATATGAGGATCTTTTCCCGACTCTGCTCTCCGGAAACTGATGATTGGCAAGAGCGTCCCTGTCGAAGTGCAGATAATTGTCTTTGATGGAGAGTGAGAGATGCCAGTTGTATCTGCACCCTTTTTATCAGGTGAGTGAAGTAGAAGTATCAGCACCAGGAGTAATTGCAGGGAGAGCTGCGCTGCCTGATTTGTTAGCCCTGTCTCTGTCGTGACGTGCGTCTACAAGTCCAAAACCCTTCCAAATCGCGTGTAGACTCGTCAACCAACTTCTCTTCCTCCTCCTGTCCCCAGCACGGGCGAGATGGGTACTGGTTCGCGCACACCGCAAACGGCGGCTTGGTTTCGCTGGTTTGATGACCGCGACGGGTCGTCCGGAGTCCGGACTCCGGAAGCCAGCACACCGCAGATGACGCCGCCGTCGCTGATGAGGTAAGGTTACTCCCCTCTGGCGCGAGGTGCTGTTCGTGCACACCGCAAACGTCGCCAAGCTGATCCCCTCCGTTGTGGACACGGCTTCCCTCCTCTCTCATCTTATTTGTTGTGAAGATATAGTAGTTAAACTGAGTATTAATGGAGAACCAATAATATTTTGACACGTCAACAGGAGGACGCATGGGAGGATCGAATGGGAAGAGGGAAGCCACATTCCTCCGTTGTGCAGTAGTCGCCAAGCTGATCCGCGCCGTGTTCATTGGGAGTGTAGCAGACGTGCGTGCCGGAGACCTGATATTTATCCGGCGGCGGATCGCGTCAAAGCCCCGAAGCCGTGGACCTGAGCTTGTGGTGTGCGGGCGGGGCCCGCCTTGCGCTTCTGCCAAAGCCAGGGACCGGTGGGCAGTCAGTGCCAGTCGCGGCGGCAGGGCTGTAGTAGATACTAGCACTCCTGCGCCGCTGCGCGCTTCTACTGGCTAGGTGTGGTCCGCTCCTCGCCACGGCGGTCCAGCTCGGCACCAGTGGCCGCCCCACTTGCCTTTATTGAATTGTTTTTTTTTTTAAAGCCAGCATCTAGGTGTGATGAGCTATATTGTTAAGAAGAAGGGTGAGCACTTGCCTTGAGCGGCGCTCGAACGCGAGCGGTTGCGGACTGCCCAGCGGTCCTAACCAACCGAGCCCCACTTGCCTTTCTTTATTGAATTGTTGACACTCTGCTCCTAGTGCTGCAATTGGACATGATGTGTCTCGTAATTGTCACAGTCACCATCATCGTCACCTATACAGGACGGGACGTGCAGGGGTCCCACCTGCTACTGGAGCCCACGTTCTGCCACGCCAGCACGGAGAATCCAGCAGGCAGCCTGAATGGGTGTGGGGCCCTTGCGCGCTGGGGGGCGGCATCACCGTCCGTAATCATCGCAGACTGTCCCTGTCGCTGTCCCTCGGCGCCAGACGTGTCGACCCCCTCAGAAGGAAACAGGACATCTCGTTTCCGTGTCTGAAAACACCTCAAGGATGTAGACTAGCCATGGTTACTTGCCAACGAAGATGACGAACAGACGTCAAGATCAGGGGCCAAGCGACGAGAAACCAGCCTCTGGTGGGAGCACATCATGCACGCCCTCTCAATAACTCATCGATGCGGCAGTAATTGAGACTTCTTGTTTTGTTATTGATCACCACGCTGAAACGTAGCAGCGGGACACGACGGTGATGACAGCCTATTATTTACGACAGTGGCATTACAAAATGAGGAACCAGGGGATCGACAACGATGCCTGGACTTGCGTACATCGATTTCAGCAAGTATCCCAACCCAAAAAACTGCAGATCAGGGGTCTGTGTTGTGACGACCCCAATCAGCAGACGAAGTTTCTTCAGAAAAAAAACCTGTCGACATAAAAATTCGTTAAGCTGTAGCCGTATGCTGCTGGTTCCTTCATTGCAGGCAAGGCGTAAATTTCACAGGAATCGACGTGCTTACCAGTTTAACAGAAAAAAAAAATCTGAGCTCTAAGTTTTCATCAACTCCCGAAAAAAAAAAAGCAATCCTGAATCAGTTCATGAGCTTCTTGAGCAATTAGAAAAAAAGAGGAGTACTAGGTCCCACAATCAAGGGAAGTTATTTTGTTCAGGATATCAATAGACAGTGATATCGTATACAGTATCTTTTTATCAAATGTGGGCAACCAGACAATTTTCTTTCAAACGACAGGACACATGCAATCGCCAAACAGCATATCGTCTGGGCTGGTGGCGGGCGGGACTAGCGACTCGCAGCGTGGAGATGGAGATGGAACGAAGGGGGAGAGGCGGAGTCGCGGAGTTGGGCTCCGCGCGGTCCGTGTGGATAAGGGGAGGCTAGAATGGAATGCTCGCGAGGCGCGAACCCTGCAGAAGTTACGGTGATGGGCCTGAGTTGCAGTTGGGTTACGGGCCCAATCGTTAGGATGTCGTCGTGTAGCCCGGAAATGGAACGCTCTCGTCGTGGCTCCCAAGGCTTTGCCTTTCTAACGGCGAGTCCTCGTGCCAGCGAGCTCCGGTTGGCGAAACCTACTTATTCAAAACTGTTCACCCTCCCGGATTTGACATCTATTAAAAGAGAAAAAACAGTTGTTTTTGGCAAATTATTTTTCTCCACGCCACGCTACCACCACGGACAAAGCCGCACACGCAGAGGGCTCGAAAGTTGTCGCGGTTCGGCTGGATAGAATAGCCTCTCGGCTTAGCTCCAAGCCTCCAACGCCGTGTCGTGTCGCATCCCGTCGACGGCAACAAGACTTTGGTCCGTGTCCTCCACGCATTCACATGCATATCACGCGCCCGGCTGCTCGTTCGTTCGGCGCAACGGAGGGACGCGGCCACGGCCCTCGGCAGTTCGCGTGGGGCCGTGACCTTCGCTTCCTTGTGCAGATTCGGTCGCGCGAACGAAGCAAGCACATCGGCAGCGGTCGCGAACAGCGACCCGCGCCGACCGGACCCGGACGGCAGACGAGAGGAGCGCGCGTGGACACCGGTCGGTCAAGCGAGGATCAGAAGCAACGGCGCGCGACACGTGAAACCCGGGTCCATCACCATTCACCAAACGCGGCCGCGCCGCAGGGGCATTTCCGGGACGCACTGTTTTGCGCTCTTGCTCGCTGGAAAGCCGCGGCTCTTTATTATTTAACCGGCCCGCCACTGCCAGTGCTAGTGCCAGTCCCAGCGCTCTCACTCTCTCCCCTGCTCTGGTAGAAATAGTGACGGGGAGGAAGCTAGGAACTCGCTCTGTTCCTCTAGCGCTTCGGTCCTTCGCTGCTGCTGCTGCTTTGACGACATGGCTGGCGCGGCAAGCAGGGCGTCGGCTGTAGCGGCGGTGCTGGTGATGTGCGCCGGCGTGGCGGCGGCGGCCGTGTACGAGGTGGGCGACAAGGCCGGGTGGACCATCATGGGCAACCCCAACTACGGCGCCTGGGCCGCGTCCAAGAAATTCCACCTCGGCGACACCGTCGGTGCGTCTCCTCCGATCTCCCTCCGCCTACCTGTCTGCATGTGTGCTTTCTGCTCTCCTTCTTCATGTGCTAGTAGAAACGAGTTACACTCTCCACTCAAATTACTTTGTCATTCTCTAATTCAAAAATAAATTAGAAAATGATATGTAACTTGGTATGAAAAGAGTAGCCAAATAAGAACCAACGTTTGCGCATCGCGATGCAAACCTTGCGGAGGAAAGTTTGTTGTGTTCCTTGTCCTGAACTGAAAACCTGAGCGGCTGCAGCCGTGCCAACCAACCACCACGTGGGCTGACAATAATCTTGCCAAGCCTGTGTCTGTCCGTGTGTGCGGCACCAACCCACCAAGGCACCAACTTTTGCGGTGTCGCCGTCCAGATCTCTGAGACCGGTGGCCGCTTTATTTGGCGGAAACACGCGAAAGCGTCCAGATCCGTCGTAGTGGTACTAGGCGGCGGCATCCGCACCAGGGAATCCGAGCACGCCGAACTGGTGCGGTTGCAGCGTGACTGGAATGAAGCGTTTCATTTATCGCTGCCGCGTGAAGGGTTGCTCAAGCATCTGGCGTCACGGGCCGGCTTTATTATTGACGGGGGTACGCACGACTGCTTGGGCGGCAGTACTCCCGCAAGATCCTGCGTACTAGTAGTACTGTACGTGCTACTGGAGTGATGGTGTTGGTTAATCACCATTTTTTATGCGTTGTTAAGCTCGAGGACTGGACTGATGTTTTACGCTACGTACGTGCGCAAACAGATCATCGATCTGGGTGCGTTCTTGCGACTGGCAGTGGGAGGGACACCTACCACACTGTCTACCATACCACTACTAGTAGCAAAGCAGGGCCATGTGGCCGCGCCCCGGTGGGTGCTAGTGCTGGGGCGGCGTCAGCGCAGCACGTACTGCTGCCTGCCACCAGCTGGATGGCGGTCGGGCCGGGCAGAGGCGCAGACAAACAAACAACATCCTCGTGGGTGGGCCAATTTTTTTTTTTTTCTGCAACGAGGGTTCCAGATCGAGGTAGGCCCGTGATCTGTAAAGCTGGTACTAGCTGCCATGATGATGATGACGCAAACTTCTCAGGGCCGGGGACTACACTCAAATCAAACTACGGAGTAGTTTGAGTTTTACTGTATCTGTTTGCCGGTGTCGTTGTCCATCATATCTGCCTTTCAGTAGTGGAATTACATGCTGTTTATGCTTTATTAATGAGTACTGTAGATTGTGGGATGGTTATGGTTGAATGGGTTGGTAGGATCCTTGCTGACATGATAGACTCTTCTTGATGGTTCATTCTGTTTCTTTGTTGTCACCACCACCAACCACCAAAAGATTGCCCATGAAGATGTTGATGTTTTAATTTATGTCTTAGGGCCTTATTAGAGGACCAAATATCATATCTTACTGGCCGTTCGTAATTACGTACTCCCTCCTTTCTCAAAAGATTGTCACCTTCTAGTTCATTTTTGTACTAGAAGGTGACAATTTTTTAAGAAAGGAGGGAGTATGTTGCCTGATGATGACGACGACGACCTTGTTGACGTGCTTCGTCACGACGTCTTTTTTGTGTGTGCAGTGTTCACGTACATGAAGCAGTTCCACAACGTGATGGCGGTGAGCAGGGCGGGGTACAAGAACTGCGACGCGTCCAAGCCGATCGCCACCTGGTCCACGGGCAACGACTCGGTGGTCCTCAACGCCACCGGCCACCACTACTTCCTCTGCGGCTTCACGGGCCACTGCGCCGCCGGGCAGAAGGTCGACATCAACGTCCTCTCCTCCTCCTCCTCTGCTGCCCCTTCCGAGTCGCCCGCCGTGGCGCCGTCGTCGTCGCCGCCGGGCTCCGAGCCCTCCTCCGCTTCCGGCGGCGCCACAGCCGCCGCGCCGTCCCCGCACGGAAACGCCGCGCCCAGGACGACCCTCGCCGGCTCCGTGGCTGCGTCCGTGCTCTCCCTTGTGGCCGCCGCCGTGCTGGCCTGACGATGCGGATGAGCTGGCCCCTGTAGCGTCCGTCGACAGTTAGGGGATTGGCGCCAGTGTGAACTGCGAGACCTCTGTGTGTGTGTGTGTCTACTTTTCAACATTTTCCCGAGATTTTCGTCGTCTTTCACACCGAAACCTCGGTCCCTGTCGACGCCCACAATCTAAAGATTTATTCAGCTTGAGAACCGTAAGTTTGATCACGTACGCGACGTACAATTCCATGAACGTAAATCATTTTTGACAGAGTGCAGGTTCAGATAATGAGCGCTAGCTCAGGTTCCTGCCACGCCTCGATCTTCTCTGAATTCAATCATAATGAATTGGAAAAACAAGCATATCTCTCGAGTGCTTGGACTGCAATGACTGCTAATGACAGTATGAATTTGTGCGAGGACTGCCAATGACATTGAATTTGTGCAAGTACAGCTTGGACTGCAAGGAAAAAAAACAAGTAAATGGATTGAAGGACTGCTAATGACAGTATGAATTTGTGCGTATCCAGACTTGGGTTCTGCACATCTGTTTCGGAACATGCACGATAGCAATTGATGCATCCAGTACGTAGATCTTTCCGTCCCTTTCATTAATTAATCCTCTTCCCAGAAATCAAATCTCATCCCAACCTTCAATAAATTTCCTCACAAATCTAAGACGGCAGTGTTAGAGTATATTTGGCAAACTAAATAGATTATTATATACTTAGTAGTATAGATAGACTGCCATATCACAAATATATTTGGTAGACTATATGGACTGCTAAATATATTGCAAACATATTTAGTAGGATAGATAGATTGTCATATGTATCAATTTCACTCTACTCTATATATACCGACCGAGTAACACAACAAAATTCATCCAACCATTATACAATTCCCCTCATATTTCTATCACGCGGCATAGCAACAATCAACACTAACCAGACTATAAATTGAAGCATAGTCCCTTTTCGTTCATCCTCCTCATTCGATCAACGAAACTAAGCTCACTTCAGCCATGAAGGTGAACAGCGCCGCACTTGTCTTGCTCATGCTCCTTCTAAGCTTTGGTGAGTATGCTGTCCATCCAACTTCCAAGGCACGAAATAAAAATGAGTAGTCATTTGTACTCCTTCCGTTCTATAAAGATTACCTTTCTGTTTTTTAGACGTGTCCTACAAAGATTTTCATTTTAGTCTCATTAATGCAGTAGTTAAGATGGGAATTTAACCTCCTACCAGTGCATGCTTTTTTCTTTCACTGCATCTCAAAAAACTTAAGAAAAGTAGTGCGGCCTACCAAAAAATGCAATTGCACCTTAATGAGGACTAATTAATCTTGACAGCTTTATAAGAGCACATGCGTCATTTACCATCTCCCCTATTATGTCTGAAAATACTAAAACGACAATCTTTCTGAGACGAAGGGAGTACCTATTGATAGCAAGAAAGTACTCCCTCCGTCTCCATAAACTTGTCGCTTTGTAGTTCAAAAATGAATTACAAAGCGACAAGTTCCTAGGGACGGAGGGAGTAGTTGATTAACTAATTATCACCTCACATCATAATACTTGATGGTTGAACCAACACTGTTGGACAGGTTCGGAGGCCAAGCTATGCAAAACACGCATGAACACTGACTTTGAACGGAGCCGTTGTAAGTTCTTCTGCCAACACTTGTGCAAGAGTGAAGATTACATCTATGGCAAATGCAAGGGTATCTTCAAAAAAAATTGTTATTGCTATAAGGAATGCGATTCTGAAGACCATGTAGGAGGTAAAACCCCCATGATAGAGGATGACTTAGAGCTAGGCAAGGATGAGTCGGTAGCAATTACAGTAAAGCCCAGAGAGCCGGAGGTCATTCATGAGGAGGAGCAGATGAGAGGTTTTTAGATCTGTGTGTACCTCAGTTTGATACTCTCTAGTGTCTGGCAACTCAGTCGTCTTGAGTTGATGGTAATAATAAAATTGTTATGTTACCTGTGCTCGCGTAGCTGTTTCGTATAATCGCCAAATGAGATAGCATGAAAGAAAATGAACAGCCTTTTGGCATCAACTTATATGATGCAGAAGTCGATGTGTGTTGTGTTCCTTCTCTGATCGATGACTTCTACCTCAGTAGCTTGGTGAGGGTAGAGTTGAAAGAGACTCAGTCCTTCGTAAACTCCTCAACGAGAACGTAGACTTCTCTGTAGAGCTAACCTCGGGATAAATCTATGTGTCTGTTTCTTCGTTTTATTTTCATTCATCGCTAGATCACTTTTAGGGTTCTTACCGTTCTTCGCTCAAATCTCGCAATTTACTTAGCAACTCTTGTTTCCCCTGCTTGTAATTGTTAGACTAGGTTGCTAGGTTGTTTAACTTCATTTCTCATTAAGTGGATCACTGAAAAATACATAAGAATCACTCGTTTCATGTGTTCGTCCTTAATGTCCAAACTAGTCTGCCCTCAGGCCGAGCTAGTCCACCTTGTTGCACTGATTAAGTTTTTTAATTAAGTAATTTCAGGTTTTAGCTCATTCACCATCCCTCTAGGCAACATTCAGAAAGAAAACAAATACCTATTATTCGGTATGAGCTGATAATATGCTACACATAAAAGTTCACTGACTAGATACTTCAATCTTATAATATTGATTTTTAACTCATTCTATTGAGCAGGTTCCGAGGCTAAAATATGTGTTTTCCCGTATAAATCTGTAACAATATCATTAATAATTGTCATATTTGTAGCGTGCTCAACATGACCGACGCATATTGCAATCACACCGCTGTGAACTAGGCACATTGCGTGTGCACATTAGACTGCAATAAACTGTATCATGAGAATGTACGCCCAACATGTAAGGTCATTGGCAGAGTGTTCGAGTGACTCTCTTGTGCATGACAACTTCATCTCGAGTTGGCCATAATCAATAATGAAATGTTTGTTACCTATGTTTACATATTTTTTTGATTATCCATCTTAACTAAGAGCACCTCCATCTTTCACAAAAAAGCATCCATCAATTCATGTACAAAAAAATGTTTCAAAAAAACTACTCATGAACAAAAAAATTGTTGAAAAAAACCTACTCCATCCGTCATCGGAAGTTTGTTGTTTTCTAGTTCAATTTGAACCAGAAAACGACAAACTTTTGAGAATGTAAGGAGTATTATTCAAAAACTATTGAGAGTACAACAATTCCAAACATTTAGTTTTAAAATAATAATAAGATCTCGCCGCATCATATATCAATTCCATTTCGTGTGTGCATCCTCCCGCAACCTCGCTTCCATGACTCTACCTTGTAGAAATATGTGTTCACTAGCTTGTAGAAATGAACACAGCTACGACCAAATTGAGGTCCTCCACAGAGCACACTAGTAGCCAAATCGACAGTATTGATGCCCCAATTCAGGTGCTCCACCCTTGTGCGATCCCGACGACACACTAATCGCACACCCACGATGTAGTCACGACATCCCAGCTCGGCTACAACACATGAAGCTTTGCAGAGAGCAAATCAATTCTTGATTAACAGTGTACACGGTATTTTCCTAGTCACGGAGCTACCTGAGAAAGCTCGCCAAACGGCGAACAATGGTGCTTACAAGGGCTGTGCTGCTAGAGCAACTTCATGGTCAGGAAGCACGCGTGAGTGTGTGCGCATCAGGATGCAACAACACGTATCACGGAGTGCAGCGCTCTCTCCTGGGACCAACAACAACACTGACGCAGACGCTGTCCACCTCGCGATGACCATCTCTTCCTTCACCGAGACGCGTTCTACAATCTGCATCCACAAGAACATCACTGATGGCTATTGCAAACCAGCAGCGGACCCAAACAGAAATAGTAGGGGGCTGAACCGCTTGTCTTCCAACGCTCGCCACTGTGTGCCGCCTCACGCCTGCCGCCTCTCACCTGTTGCTAGCTCGTTGCCCGCGTCAGCCTGATGCTCGTTGTCACTTACCGGTTCAATGTCCGTTGAAGTAGAAAATCAGCTGAAATACAATCCATATTCTAAAATATTATCATACATAATTTGAATATTAAATATTCGAAACAATGCAACATATAACGATAAAATACTAAATAAACATGCATACAGTTAATTATTTTTTGCCATTTACATACTGCTCTTGTATGTTTTTTTTTCATTCAAGCATGCCAGCATATGAACATACCCAAAAAAACAATTAAGTGATTAATCAATATCATTATGTAATACTGATCTGCACTGCTGGCTCGACTTCTGGCTCCTACAGACTGCTCGCTCGGCACGCCAGCTATTGCTCGCTGCTCCCAACTCGTAGCACAGCCGCACGCCCGACCGGCCGCCTGCGCACAGCGCGTGCCCAGCCGCGGAGCCGGCTGCCCGCACAGGCGCACAACACCACCACGGCTCCACGCGGGCCCATCCGAGCGCACGAGCCCCACGCCGCCCGCGCTTCTAAGCTCGGTCGTGGCACGCACCGTGCCACCCGCAGCCGCAAGTTTCTCGCACTGGGGGATCATATCAAGTGATGTGGAACCGGGCCTGGTTGTGATGCTCGCGATTAGGTTTCATGTAGCAACAGGGCCGCACCCCTCCTTCGGTCCATGATAGAATCAGCCTGTAGACCATAGCGCACACTGTTCAGCCTACAGTGGCCCAAATCGGGAAACAAAAGCTTATCTTCAACCTCCAGCTATTAGAAGTCCTCTTCATGTCTTGAAAAGTTAGGGGGCTCCGGGGGGCTCCACTATTCCATGGAAAGGAGGAGGGGCTCGAGCCCTCCTGCCCCTCTAGGTTCGCCCCTATAGCAAACCCACACAAAGGACTGTAAAGATGCAGCCAATGGTGATGGAGGAAGTAAAACACCACCGTCGAAGGATGATTCGGGGCTACATGCACAATAGCCATCAATGTACTTCACTACAAGAATTTGTTAATAGAGTGTCGGGGAAATTATAACTGTCGGGGCCATCGATAAATAGTCTAAAACCGTCGGTTTTGTCCACCCGACATTAAAAAAGATATAACCGTCAGTTCCTTTGTGGTGATCGACGACCATAATTATCTCTGTCGGTTCCAGACGGCTCTGCAGCCCTAGCACGGCGGCCAACCGCAGCCTCCTGGCCCATGCCGCGGAGCACAGCGGCCAACCGCGGCCTTCCAGCCTATGGCATGGCCTCTCGACGAGGGCTCTGGCACCACCTCCCACCCCGGCCCGCCATCCTTCTCCACTCGTACTTGATACAACCGCCGAGGCTTCGCCACCGAGCATGTTGGGCTTGTATTCATTTTTTCTGTGACCAGATCTGGAGCTCATGTTTGAGAGCGATGTTCATCTTTTGTTCATATGTTTGACGAACAGTCAAACACAGATTAAGATTGCCTCTTTTCATATGTCCAGATCGATGTTTGTGAACATATGAATTACATCGACTATTTGTGCTTAATTGATGTTTAAATGTAATTTGTGTGGTGCACCTGGCAGTTTTTATAAAAAAAATGAACTTAAAATATGTCATTGATGTACAGTGCTTCTTACGGTTATTATAAAAAATAATTTAAAATTGTATGTTCGTCGAGGCTGACACCACCCGATGGTCTTAATAGACTTAGGCGCGTCGAGGACTGGGACCAACGAATATAATTTGTTTACATACTAAAGGTGTCGTGTCTCTGTGGCCGACGACTTTAAGCCTTTCAAAACGTCAGGACTGATGGGCATACAATTTAAGAACATCGAGTATGATTCGTCAGCTAAGGCCGTCGGATCACCGACAATCATACTTTACAACCGTCGATCTCAGTTGCTTACCGACAGTTATATGATCGACATTTCTTTACCCAATTGTTGTAGTGCTTGGACAGGATAAATAGACCTTTTTGTTCCTTCATGATCAAGAAATCAGAGTTATTCACCATAAATAATTTTTTATCAATTTGAGATTATCCAGGACCAAGATATGCACATTCATTTCCAATGAAAAAACATGGTACCATTCAATTCAACCAGATAGTATCAATTTGAAAGTATCCATACACTGCATAGACTCATCCAACAAATCCAAAATCTAAATAATTAATTATCTCTCAATGCACCAAGGCAATATAAACAGATCTGCTTATGTCTCTCTCCATCCTCCTCTAACAAAGCAAAGCTTGGATCAACCATGAAGGACAAGATCGTAGCAACTGCCTAGCTTGGTACTCCTCCTCATAGCCTTCGGTGAGTAGATAGAGTTCATCCAAAGTTCAAGAGTCCAAACTATAGAGTAGTCATTCACCACATGATATTACAAGATGAAAGAAAATGAGTACCTATTTTTTGGCATGAACTCATAATATGCTACGCATACAAGTTTACTAACTAGATACTTCAAGATTATAATATTTGTTCTTTTTTTATTGAGCAGGTTCCGAAGCAAAAATATGTATCCTCCCGTTTAAATACGAAAAGTGTAACAAATCATTCAATAATTGTAGTATCTGCGGAGTGAGCAATATGACCGGCGCATATTGCAATTCCACCGGTGTCAACGAGGCACATTGCGTCTGCACTTTGGACTGCAATAAGTTGTATATTGAGGATATATGCTCAACATGTAATGCCACTGGCTGAGTGTCCGAGTGACTCTCTTGTGCATGCCAACTTCATCTTGATCTGGCTGTATACAATAATGAAATGGTTGTTTCTTGTCTCCATACTTGTTTCTATTATCCATCTTATCTAAGAGTACGTTCACCAGTTCATGAAAAAAATTGTTATAGAATCTCATAAACTATTGAGAGTACAATAGTTTCTGATATATAGTTTTCAAATAATAGTTGGATCCCTTCGCATCAGCAACATGTCAATTCCTTTTTCTTTTTCATGTTCATCGTCCTTTTTTATGCACATCCTCCCACAACCTCACCTCCATGAGCAAGTTTTTTCTAGCTTGCACAAATAAACACAACTACGACCAAATCGAGCTTCTCCGCTGAGCATGCTGACGGCCGAATCGAGAACATTGAACCCAGTTGAGCTGCTCACCCATGTGCGATCCCGACGACACCCTATTCACAAACCCATGGTGCAGCCTGCTGACATCTTCGCCTCGTCATAGAGCTACCTGAGCAAGCTCACCAAACACAAATAATGAAGATGACGAGGAGTTGCGCTGCAAGAGTAGTGCCAAGCCCAGGGAGCGCTTATGAGCGCACTAGGGTTCAGCAGCACGTAGCAGGGAGCACAACGCTGTCTCCACGGACCGGCGATGACGCCGATGCCGTTCACCTTGCTGCGGCCACATCTCTTCCTTTACCGAGTGGGCACGGCGCAGCATGGTGAGGCCAGACAATGTCGTCAACGGCACCAACATGGTAGATAGGGATGAAAACGGTATGGTAATTTTCCATATCGTTCAATGACGTTTTCGAGAATTTTCGAACCATTTACCATTTAGGTCGGAACTATTCAGAAATGATCTGAAAATAGAAAATTTGAATTCAGACGGAACGGAAATGATTACGACAGTTTTCCGGCCAAATTGTCGAATACCATATTTAGTCAGAAAATTTCTGGATAAATTCCGAACAATTTCCGTTTCAGTCAAATCGCTCGGGCCATAATGCTTTGTCCCATAGCATCTGGCCCAGGAGCCCATCGAACCACGCACCACCAGTCCACGCTCCATCCATCGAACATCGAACCAGCACGGAGAGGCACCCGACACCCAGATCAACAAACCCTAAGCCGACGCCTGACTGCCGGCATGGGATACCGGTGCCCGGCTCTCCGCCGCCGTTGCCACCTCCTATTGCACCCGCAGCCGCCGCCGCCTTCGCTCGTCACTTGCCTCTCCTAGTATGGCTTCTCCGTCCTCCGGTCGAACAAGCTGCAGAGCTACCTCGCGGAGCTGTCCTTGACGGCGCTCATCTGCGCGATGTGCTCGCTGATGAGCGGCGCTCGTCGCGGATCGCGGCGACCCGCTGATGAGAAGACCTCGTCGCAGAGTGCAGAGACACGAGGCCCGTGTCATTGGCTTCGACATGCGCATCTTCACCGCTGCGTTTTCTTAATAACTGAACAAGCTTCTGCTGATGTGACTGCTTAATTTACAGTCTATCACTGCAAAAACCCTTGTGTTTTTTTTTTCATTTTTTTCATGTACCTAAAAAAACTTTTGTGGTAAACGGCTGGTACTAATGGAATGACAATTGTTACCGAACTGTTTTCACCTCCTTGGTCATAACTAGGGGTGGGCAAAAAAACCGAGACCGAAAAACCGAAACCAAAAAAACCGAGACCAAGATCGAAAAGACCGAATTATCGGGTATCGGGTACCTATTCGGATAGCAAATCTAAATAACCAATATATTTATTTTGGGTTCGGGTATTACCCTCGGGTACCCAAAATACCCGAATAACCTAACAATAAAATAATCAAGTTAAATTATGATATATGAACTCTAAACAATATGAATTTTGAGGATTCATTTGTGAGTTATGATATGTGAAGTCATTAGATTAAACTATTTATTTATGAACTGTAATTAATAAACTAAAAATTTGTTTCTCTCTATAAAACTTATATTGATGATTAGGAACATGAAATGAGCATATTGTACAATTCGGGTATTTCATGTAAGACCGAAGACCGAACCGAAATTTAAATACCCAAACATTTCGTGTACCTAATATTTGTATAACATTTCGGGTAGTGATTTTAGAAAACCAAAATTCAAAAAAACCGAAATAACCAAACTGAATTTAACGGGTAGACCGAACGCCCACCCCTAGTCACAACAACTGCCCAACTGTCTATGTAGCTTATTTCCCAGCGTCAACAAATTTTGGCTACTGTGAAATTTTGATGTGATTTGTGTTACGACATAGTGCAGTAATTTTATATGAAATGATTCATTGAATGTCAGATTAAAGTAGCATAGTACTGAATTGTTCATATTATCCATGTCTTAGGAATTTGTCGTCCGAATGGATGCTTGATGACACTTATTTTTTTATAGATGGACACTTTGTTATGAATGAACACGAAATTATAATTGCGTTTCTATCATCTTTTATATTTAAGTAGTTAATGTTATGAATGGACAATATTTTGGGGTGTAGTTTCCGATAAAAATCTGGAATCGTTCTGATATCGATATATTTTCCTTCCGATATATCCGTTTCCGATATTTCCGAAATTTTCGATACCGTAATCATTTCTGATGATTCCGATTCCGGTACCATTTTCGGAAATTTTATATGAAAATGGAAACGATTTAGGAATCTTTCAGTTCGTTTCCGACCGTTTTCATCTCTAACGATAGAGGAGAGGAAATCGACATCGGGGAATGGATATCAGCGGCGTATACATCTGGCAACTGATACCTCCAGTACTAGGAGTGTGGTAATTTTAAGAAGCAATTTAGGTGTTGTAATATCAGTTGGAATTGATGTTGATATTCCGAAGTTCTCCTGGCCGGAAAAGCTTATTCACAAGTATGGAATTATTCTACTGCAGTATGATTAATCACAGCTATGGAATTATTCTGATACAATACGATTAATCCTATTGGTGCTGTATTTTAAAATTGAACTAGAAAGTGACAAACTTCTGAGGATGGAGGAAGTATTATTCAACAGCTATTGAGAGTACAACAGTTCTCAACATTTAGTTTTTAAGTAATAATCAGATCTCGCCGCATCAGCTGTCAATTCCATTTATTGATGGAGCAAGTAAAGCACCACCATCCAAGGATGACCCGAGGCCACATGCACAGTAGCCATCAATGTACTTGGACATAATAAATAGTCCTTTTTGCTCCTTCGTGATCAAGAAATCGGAGTTATTCACCATAAATAAATTTTCTTCAATTTGAGAAGCATCCAGTACCAAGATATGCACATTCATTTCCAAAAAAAAAAGAACATGGTACCAATCAATGCAACCGGATAGTATCAATCTGTCAGTATCCATATACTGCATAGACTCATCCAACAAATCCAAAATCTGAATAATTAATTATCTCTCCAGCTAGCAAGTATCCAAGACCTCGTAGCAATCAATGCACCAAGGCAATATAAAGAGATCTTTTTATGTCTCTCTCCATCCTTCTCTAACAAAGCAAAGCTTGGATCAACCATGAAGAACAAGATCGTAGCAACTGCCTTGGTCCTGCTCCTCCTAACCTTCGGTGAGTAGACAGAGTTCATCCAAAATTCTAGAGTCCAAACTATATAATAAAAAGAGTAGTCATTCACCACATGATATTGCAAGATGAAAGGAAATGAGTACCCATTTTTGACATGAACTGATAATATGCTACGCGTACAACTTTACTAACTAGATACTTCAAGATTAAAATATTTGTTCTTTGACTCATTTTATTGAGCAGGTTCCGAAGCAAAAATATGTATCATCCCGTTGAAATATGAAAGGTGTAACAAAGGATTCACTAACTGTCATATCTGCCGTGTGGCCAACATGACCGGCGCATATTGCAATTCCACCGGTGTCAACGAGGCATATTGCGTCTGCACTTATAACTGCAATAAGTTTTATCGTGAGGATTTATGCTCAACATGTAATGCCATTGGCTGAGTGTCCGAGTGACTCTCTTGTGCATGCCAACTTCATCTTGATCTAGCTGTATACAATAATGAAATGGTTGTTTCTTGTCTCCATATTTGTTTCTATTATCCATCCTATCTAAAAGTATGTCCATCAGTTCATGAAAAAAAAAATGTTATAGAAAAACAAATTTCTAATAAACTATTGAGAGTACAATAGTTTCTGATATATAGTTTTCAAATAATAATTGAATCCCTCCGCATCAGCTGCATGTCAATTCCTTTTTCCTTTTCATGTGCATCGTCCCACAACCTCACCTCCAAGAGCAAGTTTTCTCTAGCTTGCAGAAATCAACACAACTACGGCCAAATCGAGCTCCTCCGCTGAGCTGCCAACAGCCGAATCGAGAATATCGATGCCCCAGTTGAGCTGCTCCACCCATGTGCGATCCCGACGACACCTTATTCGCACAGCCATGGTGCAGCCTGCCGACATCTTCGACTCATCATAGAGCTACCTGAGCAAGCTCGCCAAACGGCAAATAATGAAGCTGACAATGGGTTGCGGGGAGCGCTTATGAGAGCATCAAGGTTCAGCAGCACGTAGCAGGGAGCGCAACACTGTCTCCTCGGACCGGCGATGACACCGACACCGTTCACCTTGCTGCGGGCACATTTCTTCCTTCACTGAGTGGGCGCGGCACGGCGTTGTGAGGCTGGAGAATGTCATCAACAGCACCAACACGGTAGAGGAGAGGAAATCAGGATTGGGGAATGCATATCAGCAGCGTATACATCTGGCAACTGTTACCTCCGGTACTGGGAGTGCGGTAGTTTTAAGAAGTCATTTAGGTGTTGTAATATCCGTTTGAATTGATGTTGAGATTCCTACACTCTCCTAGACGGAAAAGCTTCTTCACAATTATGGAATTATTCTGCTGTAGTATGATTAATCCCGTTGGTGCTGTAGCTCCTGTGGAAGAGAAGAAAAGAGCTGCGCAAAGGTGAAAGTGCTGACATCCAGGAGAGATGGATTGAAATTCTTTGCAATTACTGCAGAGAATTTGGTTTCAGAAGAGATAAATAGACCCTTATGCAAGCTCAGTTTAGCCATAAATAAATTTCCCTCAATTTGAGAGAATCCAGGATCAAGATGTGCACATCCATTTTTTTACAAAAACAAAAAAAAACATGGTACCAATCAATGTAACCGGATAATATCAATATGCAAGTATCCTTACAACCGCATACACTCATCCAAAAAATCCAAATCAAAACATTTTTATTTTATAAGAGAACTTTATTAACTTTCATGTCAATTACATCAACGTGACATCACTTACATAAAACTCAATCTCGACTTATATATCCTATGATGCACAAGGCATAACAAAGTAAATGGAAAATAAAAGAAACTCCTCACACTTTAGCAGCGGCATCAGAGCCGATTTGTGTAGGTTTTGGTCAGGATCTTGTTAGTAGATGCAATCTACTGCAAACATATTCATATGATGAATTTTTATTGCACGATTTTTGGGGTCTGAAATTGGTTACAGTAGATTGCAATCATATGACTAAAGTGTTAGTTCCTGCTTCTTTTCTGCTGTGTGCGCAACATGTCTCTACTGACTGAAATCACTATCGGAACTAATCACGTACATAGCTAACAGATTGAGCCAACAAATCACGGTCATGTGTCGATCTTCTCCTGAATAACCAGTCGCATTGAAAATTGAGGCATTCTGAATGGCTCGAATTCGGATTGATTTGATCAATCCGATGAGATTTTCATAGTGATATCATAGAGTCGTTTCGCGATAAAATCATTCTAATGCTTAACTCGTTTTTGCAGAGAATGATGTGAATGGTATGACTTTAATATGATATGATGATTTGTGTGTAATATTCGTGCAACCTGCGTGTTCCAAATTTAACACAATCAGATTGAGGATGTCACATAATTGTATACCGATCTCTGTGTCGATCTTTGATGTTTGATCTCTCATATAATTTATTTAGTAGCTATTAGTTATATTAGCTTCTTTTATTTTTATGGAGATGCAGTCAACCATGGTGGCAATGGTGATCACCACAAGAAGGGAGACATGACAGTGTGGATCATGATGAAACTGCGAGATAGAGACTATTATGATTCTAAAGGCTATGCTATTCACAATGTGATATGATCATCTTTTCATACTTTTCTGTAAGGACCAGGGTCCAGACAAATCAGGAATCACATTGGGTGGTTGTAACACCCTCATTTTCATGCATCATGCCCTACATACACTCATATACATGTTTAACATTGATCCACAACAAGAGGAACAAGTTTAAAATTGGTTTGGAACAAAACCGCATTTAAAATGCAGGAAAGTGCGGACTAGTCCGTTTTTGCTGCGGACTAGTCCGATTTTGGCTCCGAAAACTTTCGGACTTTTCTGATTTTGTGCGGACTAGTCCAATATTCCATGAATCCTTGAAAAATTGCTAAGTCCTTGGACTTTTCCAGACTAGTCCGGTGTTCCAGCGAACTTGTCCGTTTTCCTCTCTGTTTAAAGTCGGACTTGTCCGATGTTTGGCCAGACTTGTCCGATTTTCTCTCTGGACGACTTCAGACTAGTCCGATCCTTTCCGAACTTGTCCGATATTTCGCGACTCTGAGTTGATCTTTTGTTTTACGACTTGTTCCTTGGGTTCATGTTAAGTGGGCCTAGGGGCGTCGTGCCTAACTCTTTTAGAGCCCATGTCGGACTCTAAACCGGCCTCTACTCATCCCAAAACTCGAAATCCATCTAACCCTAGCCTCCACCTCTATATAAACAGCCCCACCACTTAGATTGACATCTATTTCTCACTTTTCCACCCACCCAAACCCTAGTTCGTGGGGAGCCACCATCAAGGAGGGAGGAGAAGATCCCAAGCAAGAAGAAGAGGAGGAGGAAACGAAAGAGGATCAAGATCTCCACCAAGTTTCGTTCTTCACCACCAATTCATCCCCAAGTTCATCACCAATCCTAGGTCACCAAGATCCAAGTGTTACCTCCAAGTTTCTTGATTCATTGGAGTTCTACACACCTAGTATACCTTCTATTCTCTTTTCCTTACGAGAATTCAACCCCTAATCTCTGAATTTACGTCGATCTAGAAAACCCTAATCTTATGATCTCGCAGAGTGCGGACTTGTCCGGTCCCTAGCGAACTAGTCCGATCTTCCTGGTTAAGTTGGGTTGAATTTATTCTAAAATTTGATCTAATCGAATCCAAACCTGTATAAACTTGTAAAAAGCTATTAGAACTAGTTAGTGATCATTAAAAGCAATTTATTAACAAGTTCTACCTTGCATTTGCATCAATCATGTATGTCATGACATATTGAGTAATATTTGTGCACTCTTTGATTGTAAGCATTTTTCTCGAACAACTTGGATGCAGTCTTGTCCCAACCAATCTTGTGCCAATCCGAGATCGTCATGACCTAAGTTGTTTGTCGGTTGCGACGTTGTCGCACTCCTGCATCACGTGTCAATGCTGAACCTCATTATAATTGGTTTTTGCCTTGCAAACATTTCATCAAACAGCTTGACTGCATTCTTGATCCGGCTAAACTTGCACAATTCGGAGCTAACCTTGGTCTAATTCTTGTTGCCGTAGTGTCGTCGACATGTTCTTGCATCTCATACATCACTCAAATCGCTTTTTTTGCTGGTTGGACACAGCCAAGGCTCGGAACGTCGCTATGACATCATAGATGCGACGACATCGATGTGCAGCAGCTGCCGAAACAACTCGAGCGTGAGCACAGGCTTTCCAGTGACGTCGAGGTGGTGGAACACGCTGCTGCAAGTGGTGGTGCAGAGCGGGAGGCCGAAACAAATCGTGCCGACGAAGAGGAGAAAGCGGGCGAATTGAAGTGATGAGCAGTGAGTGGAACGCGGGAACGGGAACAAGCACGTTAGCAAATTGAGCGTGCAGAGGTGGAGGGAGGTGGTCTGGGGCGTGCTGCAGCGGCATGGTGGCCGGAACGCGCAGCAGGCAGCGTGCCAGTGAGACGCGGAGAAGCAGCTAGAATTGCGGTGAGGTGTGGGCGGTCATGGCCACTGCGGCCTGGGTGAGGGCACGATGCGGACATGGCCAGCAGCAGCAGCAGAGCGTGCGCGAGGTGGGCGTGGGCATGGCGACCACCGCGACGGCGGCAGTGCGCGAGCGAGCAGGTGGGCATGGCCGTGGCGTCCACGGGCGGCCAGAGCGCGGCAAGCAGCAGGACGGCGGCGCTCGGCCATGGCGTGCGTCCAGCAGCGGGCGATGCGAGCTGGGCGCGGCCGAGGCGAAGTGCAGGTGCTGGCGCGCTGGAGCGACATGCAGCAGAGCTGGGGAGGGAGGAGAAGGACGTCGGGCGGCAAGGACGCCGGAGACCCAGGACGCGCAGGCAGGGCGCAGGCGCACGGGAGGGGCGCTGGCAAAGCGCGGTCGCGGTGGTGGGCAGAATGGCCTGGAGCAGACGGCGGGCGGCCGCGCTCGCCACGGTAGCGGACGGTGTGCAGCAGGGCGCGGGTGAGGAGACGCGCGGCTCGGTGTGGCGTGGGCGAGCAGCAGGCACGACACGAGCAGTGGCGGACAGCCGTCGCCGGGGATGGCGTGGTGCGGCAAGGTGCACAGGGGCACAGTGCTGCAAGGGCGACGTCGGCGAGCTAGACGTGGCCAGCAGCAACCCGGAGACTAGGCGCGCGGGTGGCCAGGGTGCATGGGGAGGCGCAGTCAGCAGCGGCCAGCACACACGCGCGCGGCAGCGTGCGAAACGCGGCATGCAACAGCAGGAACGCGCGATCTGGCTAGGGCGCGAGGGAGCAGGGGATCGGCAGGGCAGCTGCTGGGTTGCTAGGTCATGGCTGACGTGAGTGAGAAAGAAGAAAACAGGACATGCGGCTTTCTACCGATAGGAGCAAATACATAACTGTTCATATTTATAGACCTCTATATCTTATATCTAAATCTCACTTCTAAAAGGTTATCCTTTTTACAGTTTAGTTCTTGAGGTTAAGGCCTGTTGGATATTTGATTTTTTAAATGATGGAAAGCTCCGACCATTCTCTAAGAAGTTATGACCAATTTATTACAAGCGAGTACAAATGCAGAAACTCGCAATCTATTGTCTAGAACAAGGCGACGATAACTGGATGATTAAGCACACGATTGTGAACCGGACTTCATAGGCCAATATTACGGCATGTTCATCCCTTCACATTTTTTCGTAAGTGCACTCCAGATCCAGCGCTCATGACTTTCTCTTTCGAGTACCTCCATTTAATATTGTAAAATTCAGTCTGAAATTTGCTCCCACAGGGAATCGAACTCAGACCTCAGTAGTGTACTCAAAGTACTTAGCCACTAGGCTAAGCCTCCTTTCGCATTGGATATTTGATCCATAAACAATTAGGATACTGATGGGTCTGCGACCTAAAATTCCATTAGTACGCCTATAAATACGAGGAGTAGAGTTAGAGACAGATTACTCCACCACGTGATAGCCCTAGCCACCACCCCTCCCAGGCCTCACGCCGAAGCTCTTGCCGCTGCAAGACGTTCCTCCATGTATGTGTGTACATCGTGAAGGCGCTGCTGCTACTGCTGTGCTAATCAGCTACAACAATATTATCATAAACTCGCTGCTGTGACGAGGACGTGGAGGAGACGAACGTGATCGTCTACCCGCTGCCGTGATGAGCACGACACAAAAGTGGCCGTCTACTTCTCCTACACCGACGCACATCCACGATGACATCTTCCGCTGTGCTCCGCGTCTAGAAGTAATAATATGTGACCTCTGTACTCGCATGTTTCCTGAATGATGCGTTAGAATTGCTAGAGTAAAGTACCGTTTATTTCCCAACAAAATGTCATTGTTTCTCTGAACCAGGAACATGGCATTTTCTTTTCTTTGTTACTTTCTGATAATTTGATGGATCACAATCCGTGTTCACATGAGAGTCCCAAGTGATGTTGGGGTCTTCTTCATCTGGGTTCAGGCGAACTCCTTTAGCACAGACAATACAGATGAGGACAGTGACATCCTTCATATTTGCATGTGGACATTGGTGTGATGTCTAACTTCGGTGCTGAAGGCAAAAGACCTAAACAATGGCCCAACAAATGTCAGCATTCTAGCTGACAGTATTTGTCAATGATTAATAGACTAAATATGCAGTGCAAAGTTGTGATAGAATCTAAACGCACCAAATGATTTCTGTTTTTAGAAAATAAGGACACTGATATTTCAGTAAAAAAAAGCAGACCATCTACATCAGGCATGATCCTTCCATATAATAGTTTGTTTCAGACCTACCCAATTTCAGTGCATGCGATTGCATTCAGAGAGCATAAAAAGGGATTGTACAGAATTTTGAAAACAGAACAAAGTCCATAAATGTCAATCTGCTACATTTCAACACAGACGAAGAACATGGTGTTGATACTTAAGGTTTCTATAAATCCGAAGTTCCTTCAGGTAAATAATTTAAGTCCAGAAATGCCACGTAATCTAGGAATCACGAGCTGCATCTCCATCACAGCAACTAATGTACTCTCCCCGTCCCAAAAAAATTGTCATCAACGACGGTAAAATCAAGCACGGTAATTGATGCGTTCCTGACAAATGACTACCATTTTGTGTTCGTGTGGATCATGTGCAATAAGTGACTGCTGCTATCCTCGGCAGCGAGGAATGGTAAAGCCCCCGCTATCACCGTTTAGCTGCATGGACGGCCGCAGCGGTAGCGCCAAATGGCACTCTACTTTACAGATGCACACAGTACGGTGGTCACTATCAGACCGGGTAGGAAAGAAGAGAGAAAAAAGGAAAAATAAGAAGATATATTATAAAATAGGTGGTAGTGGACATAGAGGTGAAACTGACAGGCTTATATTTTGTGGGCCGAATTGTTAAAGCCTATTGGACTGTTTTGGAAGTTGTATGACTAAAAATTTAATTGTATTTCATTTTTTTTCAATGGGCAGTACTTTGGCGGCACCATTTTTTTGTTCGGATGTGTGCTTAGCTTCTATTACGGAGCTGACACGTAATGGAGCTGTCACGTTTCTTGATAATTTCAATGGCAGTCAGATTGAAACTGCTGCAAGGCCGTATGCTTTTCTCAAGTTCGGTATGGTTCCAGAGATTACCTGTCTGCATTTTTTAATGATCAGTTCAAACTACTTGTTAATTATCGTCTCTCTGGTACAGATACAGTCATCCAGGAGACTAAGAATTTGTATTTAGATACGAGAAACCAAAAGAAACCTTGCAAAACTAAATGATGAGCTTTATGAAGGGCACTAAATTATGACACGCAATGTACAGGAGGTTTTCGGTGTTGGTGAAAAGCTACTCCCTCCTTCCCTAATTAATTGTCGTTAAGACAAATGTTTTAGTTCAAATTTGAACTAAAAAACTTGTGATAACTATTAATTAGGGAAGGAGGGAGTAGATCGTAAGCCCTTAAGCATATCATTTTGCTTTTATGCATTTCAAACTGAGGTTTCCTAATATTCCTGACAATTAAACTATTAAGTACTTGCCGCAGGGCCCTGACCTTCCGATACAGCGCAGCAGTATCTTCCAGGACGACGCCCGGCTGCTGCGGCGACGGCTTGGGGTTCTTGTTGCCATCTCTAAATTCAATCATAATAAATTGGAAAAACTAGCATATCTCTCGACAATATATTTAGTCCAATTTAAGTAGACTCATTCCTCTTTCATTCCTCCAATTTATTGTCCGAGAACTCCAACATGTTTATCGAGAAATGCAGTGCACATACTTCATTACAACATTGGGAAGAAGAAGAAAAAAAAACAAGTAAATGGACTGCAAGGATTAATAAAGTATGAATTTGTGCGCATCCGGGCTTAGGTTCTGCACATCTGTTTCAGAAAGGTGCATGATAACAATCGATGCACCCAGTACGGTTACCTTTCCATCACTTACATTAATTAATCCTCTTCCCAGAAATGACATCTCATCCCAGCCATATATAAATTTTCCTCACAAATCTAGGACCGCAGCATAGTACTCCCTCCTTTCTCAAAAGATTGTCACATTCTAGTTCATTTTTGTACTAGAAGGTGACAATCTTTTGAGAAAGGAGGGAGTAGCAATCAACACAAACCAGACAATAATATACATTGAAGCATCGTGTCCCTATTCGTTCATCCTCCTCATTCGATCAACAAAACTAAGCTCAGTTCAGCCATGAAGGTGAAGAGTGCTGCACTTGCCTTGCTCCTGCTCCTCCTAAGCTTTGGTGAGTGATGCCGTCCATCCAACTTCCGAGGCACGAAACAAAATGAGTAGTCACTCGTATATCTATTGAAAGCAAGAAAGTATTCCTTCCATCTTAAATTATTTATCACTTTCTAATTTAAAAATAAACTAGAGAGTGAAAAGTAATTTGGAATAAGGTAGTTGATGAACTAGTTATCACCTCACAAACTTAATACTTGGTGGTTGAACCAACATTGTTGGGCAGGTTCCGAGGCCAAGCTATGCGAAAAACGCACGAAAGTTTCCTGTGTATGGTGCTACTGTAGTCAACTATGCTCCATCTTGTGCAAGGAGGACGGTTATACCCGTGGCAAATGTAAGGGCCTCATCCAGAAAGAGTGTGTGTGCACTAAGGAATGCAATGCTGAAGGCTATAGCGGTGTAGGAGGTAATTCCCCCATGATAGAGGATGAGTTAAGAGCCATCAGACAACAATGAGCCGGTGGCTATTACAGTAAGGCCTTAGAGAGCTGGAGGTCACACGTGAGGAGGAGCGGATAAGAGATTGTTAGATCTGTGTTCACCTACTCTCCTGTGACTTGGCAAGTCAGTCTTGAGTTGATGGTAATAATGAAATGGTTATGTTACCTGCTCGCGTAGCTGTTTTGTATACTCATCATATGAGATACATGAAAGAAAAATGAGTACTTCCTTCATCGCTAAAAGGATGTCGTTTTTATAACTTAATTTAGTTTAAAAACGACATCCTTTTACAGATAGAGAGAGTAGCCTTTTGACATCAGCTGATATAATGCAGAAGGTAATGTGTGTTTTGTTCCTACTCCGATCGATGACTTCTGCATCATAATGCAAAGTTTGCTGCATTCTGCATCCACAAGAACTTCACTAATGGCTATTGCAAACATACACCAAGGACTGTAAGGGTGCAGCCAACGGTGATGGAGAAGGGATGGTTGTTTGATCTATCCGGTAAATGTGCTTGTGTTAATTCGGCTTTCTTATTGTTGGTTTTTTTAAGTTAATACCTGAAATGTTATACAAATATTAGGTATCCAATTTTTTGCGTATCTAAATTTCAGTTCGGTCTTCGGTCTTACCCGAAATACTCAAGTTGTACATTATTTTTATTTCAGACTCAAAACAATCAATATAAGTCTAATATGACTCGTAAATTTAATTTTGAGACACGGTAAACTATTAATTCACTAATGATAGATCGTAAATAAATAGTTTAATCTGACAACTTCAAATATCATTAGTCACGAATGAAATATCAAAATTTGTATTGTTTAGAGTTCATAAATCATAATTTAACTTGAGATATTATTGTACGGTTATTCGGGTATTTTGGGTATCGAGGACCATACCCAAACCAGAAATTAATATATCGGTTATTTAGATTTGTTATTCAAATAGGTATCCTATACATGACACTTCGGTCTTTTTTATCCTCGTCTCGATTTTTCGGTTTTATTTTCCGGTCCCAGTTTTTTTTTGCCCACCCCAAGATGAAAGAAGTAAGACTATCTCCAACAAGGAAAGGCAAAAGTGGTGCTCCATTTCAACATTTGCCTAGGCTACAGTAGTTTTTTGTTAGGCAGAAGAATTCACATCTCCAATAGAAAAACAACAAAGACATTAGGCATATGAAAAAAAACAAAAAACATCATCGATCCAGATCGACGATGTCCACGGGCACGAGGACAGCCGCGCTTGGCCTCATATGCTTTAAAGTTATAATATTGGTTCATTGATCATTTGATTGAGCAGGTTCAGAGGCCAAAATATGCAGTTGGCCACTTACATACCAAGTGTGTTCCCATAATTTTAATTGTTTGGGTCTCTGCAAACTGGCGAACAGCACTGGGCAATATTGCGACAAAACCACCGACCGGTGGCATTGCGTGTGCACTTTGGACTGCGATGTGTTGTATCGCGCAGATGTATGCCCAACGTGTAAGGCTATTGGTTGAGTGTTAGAGTGGCTCTCTTGCGCATGACAACTTCATCTTGAGCTGGCCATAATTAATAATGAAATGGTTGTTACTGAGAGTACAAAGTTCCCAATATTTAGTTTTCAATTAATAATTGGATCTCGCAACATCAGCTGTCAATTCCTTTTTGTTTGCATCCTCCAACTTCGCTTCTACGAGAAAATTTTCTTTGACTCGCACAAATCGACACAACTACGACCAAATTATCAATTATTTTTCATTTTTGTGCGCATCCTTCCACAACCTCGCCTCCAAGAGCAAGTTTTCTCTAGTTTGCACAAATCAACACAGCTACGGCCAAATCGAGTCCTCCACTGAGTATGCCAACGACCGAATCGAGAACATCGACACTTCAGTTGAACTGCTCCACCCATATGCGATCCTGACGACACCCAATCCGTACACCCTGGTACAGTCTGCCGACATCTTCGCCTCATCATGGAGCTACCTGAGCAAGCTCGCCAAACGACAAACAATATTGCTAACAAAGGGACAGTACTGCAAGAGCAGCATCAAGGTCAGGGAGCGCGCGTGACCGTGTGCGCATCAGGGTGCAGCAGCACGTAGCAGGGAGTGCAGCGCTGTCCTCGGGGACCAGCGATGATGCTGACGCTATCAACCTCGTGGAGGTCACCACCTCTTCCTTCACCGAGTGGGCACGACGGGACCGGAGAATGTCATGAACAGCACCAAATCAACATTAGAGAGGACAGGAAATCGGAATTGGGGAATGATTTATCAGCAGCGTATACATCTGGCAACCGATACCTCCGGTATTGAGGGTGCGGTAATTTTAGGAAACCATTTAGGTGCTGTAATATCAGCAGGTTGATGTTGAGATTTCGACACTCTACTGGCCGAAGAAGCTTCTTCACAAGTTTGGAATTATTTTGATGCGGTATGATTAATCCTGTTGGTATTGTAGCTCCCATGGAAGAGAAGAAAAGAGTTGCGCAGAGGTGAAAGTACTGACATGCAGGAGAGATAGATAGACCCTTCTGCAAGCTCAGTTCAGCCATAAATAAATTTTCCTCAATTTGAGAGAATCCAGGACCGAGATATGCACATTCAATTTTTTACAAAAAATAAAAAACATGGTACCAATCAATGCAACTTGATAATATCAATCTGCAAGTATCCTTACAGCCGCATACACTCACCCAATAAATCCAATACCAAATATTTTTGTTTGAGAAGAGAATTTTATTAATCTCCACTCATGTGCCTGAGAAAAATATCCCTTGACCACATGTGCATGTGGCCACTACCGTATCCCACAAGTATCCAGGATCTAAATAGTTAATTATCTCTCCAACATTCAAATATCCAAGATCTCGTAGCAATTAATGTACCAAGACAGTATAAATGGATGTAACTCTGTCTATTCCCATCTTCATCTAACAAAGCCATGAAGAACAAGATCGCAGCAACTGCCTTGGTCCTGCTCCTCTTAACATTCGGTGAGTGAAAAACTTCATCCAAAGTTCTAGACTTCAAACTATGTAACAAAAAGACTAGTCATTCGCCTCATTCACCAAGTGAGATTGTACGGAAGGAAACGAGTAACCATTATTCCATACTAGCTGGTAATATCGTACATACTAGTATTAAGCTCTCAGTTTACTCACCAGATACATCAAGGTTATAATACTGGTTTGTTGATCATTCGATTGAGCAGGTTCGGAGGCCAAAATATGCAGCATTCCACTTAAATACCAAGTGTGTTCTTATGATTTTAGTTGTATGGGTCTCTGCAAACTGATGAACACCACCGGACAATATTGTGACAAAACCACCAAACGGCGGAATTGCGTGTGCATTTTGGATTGTGATAAGTTGTATCGTGCGGATGTATGCCCAACGTGTAAGGCTATCGGTTGAGTGTTAGAGTGACTCTCTTGTGCATGACAAATTCATCTTGAGCTGGCCATAATTTATAATGAAATGGTTGTTACTGGGAGTATAACAGTTTTCAATTAATAATTGAATCTCGCCACATCAGCTGTCAATCCTTTTTGTGTGTGTCCTCCAACTTTGCTTCTACAAGCAAATTTTCTCTAGCTCGCGCAAATCAACACAGCTACGACCAAATCGAGCTCCTCCACAGCACGCCATATAAATACCCTCCATGCCCTCCAAAGAACATAAGTTAAAATTGGTTGATTTGATATGATATCATGTGTAAAACCAGGACCAATACCAAGGTGCAAAACTAATGCAGGGGTTGTACTAACGAATTATACTTTGATTTCTAGTATCTGGTACGAGGTTCCATGGACCATGGACTGACTTCATGGCAATAAAATGTACTTCTCTAGTTCTCTTGCGGGCACAATTTAAACCCAAAACATTTCAGCATAGCCCAATATATCAATTCAGAGACAAACTAAAAAAAGCACAGTTATACAGTTTACGCTAGTAAGTTTATGCTCTTGATGTTCCTCCATGGTCTTTCTCAACATGCTCCACGAGCAACACTGGATCTCGAAATGCCTTGTGACATTTCGGGCAAACGTCAATAGTTACCCGGCCACGACTTGATTGTGACTTCGTCTGATGGAATTTCTCCACATGTTCAATTAAGGCCCCCACAGTGGAAAATCTTGTTGGGCAATGAACACATTGCTCTACAAGGTCCCTGCTGCTGCTGCTGCTCTCGGGGGAGATCCCATCCTTAGCCTTCTGAAAGGCTTGGCTAGTTGCAGTGCTCAATTTTTGCATTCCAGCTTCAGCCGATGTTTTGAAATTTGATGCTGCATTCAGAAGGCTCGAGCTCCACCATGAAGAACTATTTTCGTTCCTGTTCGGGTGTGTCTCCACTTTCTGACTTCTCCTTAGCATATTTGGGAAGGGGAATGAAGAATCAAGTTTTCTTGGGCCAGGACACTTATGATCAGGCCCAAATCTGTGCTTTAGGCAGTGCTCTTTGGTGCAATCTTTGCACCTGATTGTATTTGAAAACGTCAGTGTTTCTCTGCACCCAGGAACAGGGCATTTTCTTTTCTTTGTTACTTTCTGATAATTTGATGGATCACAGTCCGTGTTCACATGAGAGTCCCAGGTGATGTTGGGGTCTTCATTTGGGTTCAGGCGGACTCCATTAGCACAGAGAGGACAGATGAGGACAGTGACATCCTTCAGATTTGCATTTGGACATTGGTGTGATGTGTAACTTCGGTGCTGAAGGCAAAATACCTAAACAATGTTCCAACAAATGTCAGCATTCTAGCTGACGGTATTTGTCAATGATTAATAGAGACTAAATATGCAGTGCAAAGTTATTCTAGAATCCAAATGCACCAAATGATCTCAGTGTTTTAAAAAAAATAAGGACACTGATATTTCATTTAGAAAAATAAGCAGACGATCTACATCAGGCATGATCCTTGCATATAATAGTTTGTTTCAGACCTACCGCATATCAGTGCATGCGATTGCATTCAGAGAGCATAAGATTGTACATGATTTTGGAAACAGAGCAAAGTCCATAAATGTCAATCTGCTACATTTCAACACAGACGAAGAGACAAGCTGTTGACAATTAAGGTTTCTTTAAATCCAAAGTTCCTTCAGGTAAATAATTTAAGTCCAGAGATGCCACGTAGTCTAGGAATCACGAGCTGCATGTCCATCAAAGCAACTAATGTAGTCGTCAACGAAGGCAAAATCAAGCACGGTAAGTGATGCGTACAGGATTCCTGGCTGGCAAATGACTACCATTTCGTGACCGTGTGAATCATGTGCAATAAGTGACTGCTGCTATATATCTTGGGCATACCTAATAAGATGGAAGAGTAAGATCCAGCAATCATCAAGCAAGCACCACTTGCAAATACAGCCCTCATTCATGGGAACTAGCCAAATTATATACTACGTTAATTTGGGGGTAAAAACTTGTTATGTAAGAAATCAGTGGGCAGAGCAATCTTGCTACTACCTACCCAGAAACTAATTGATCAAATGGACAACTTATGTCTTTGGTCAACGAACGGTAGGCACAGAACAACGCAAGATCACGGAACCAGCGATAAATAAAAAAGTATCCTCTCCATTGTGGTTGCCCGGTCAAACAGCAGGAAGGTTAGGAATTTTTCTTTTCCATCTCCTGAGGTCTGAGGATCGTGCCTGGAAGGTGGTTCCCGTTGAGATCACTACTATCCTAATAAGGCCGGCCGAGTCAATGATGTTTGCCCCTGGCAAGTGCTACTACTTCCCGAGATCCATTGGATTTGTCGAGGACGGAACGATGAGTAGGTCTTGGGCAACGTAACGTAACCTACGGAACAAGACTCCCCAACCAAAGGGCAATCTGCTTAGGGACACCAAAACAAAAGTTTGGTTCGGGGAGACGAAGATGAAAATGCCATAGAAACAGAGAAGAGAAAAAAAGGAAACAGGGGAGGTTGCGGCAACAACATACGTGGTCGCAGCGGTCGCAGGTGAAGGGGAGGAAGTCGATCTGCCTGCAGTCGCCGACGCTGCAGTGCTTCCCGAGGTTGGGGAACTCCGGCGTGCCCATCCCGCGCGGGGAAGGGGATCCTTCCCCGCGCCCGCCCTTCGAGAGGGGCGCCTGAACCGCCTCCGCCTCCGACGGGAGATGTTCCCGTCCCCGGCGGCGGGCGCCGATAAGTAGGTAGGACGGGGCGCGGCTCGCGGTCGTCGAACGGAAGGGGGCACAGCGTCGAATGAACGTAACGTAACGCTTTGACGTTGGCTTTTTTGCTCTGTAACAATAAAGCCGTCCAGCTATTCTATTGCCAGTCCCAGTTGGAGTTGTGTACTTCCCGGTCATCTGCTCATCGTGGGCCCGCGATTAGTTGTATTACTAAGATTACTCGCACTCGTTCACCTTTATATCTCATCTCTAAAAAGATTCTCTCTTTACAGTTTTGTTTCCCCTACTCGTTCACCTTTAAATTAGACATCTATATCATCTCCTATCTATTTTATTCCTTTATTTCCCTTTTCTTTCTTTTTTTCTCTTCTTTTATTTCTCCTCCTTTCCTTCTCTCTCCACATAGAGATGCCCCTATGTTTAGTGTAATACTGTAGCAATCTATCTGGAAAATAGGGATGCCTTTAGAGGCACCACTGCACCGGCCTCCCACCTCTATACGCCTATAGCGGTGCCTTTAGAGGCACCGCTGCGGTTGGTCTAAACTGACCAGTTGCAGCAGGCGTATCGTGTCCGCTCCGCGGGGCTTTTGACATTAACGCCTGTGCGCTAGTGCTGTTGCGGCTCAGCCAGGAATGATTTGATTGTGTTTGGAGTACTCCCTCCAGTGTACAAAATATTGTCGTTCTACACTAGAGTCAAGAGTGCACAAAAAATTGTCGTTTTACACTGCATGCCATAGAAATGGTGTAAAAAAATGGGGTAGCGTGTAACTAGGAATCGAACCTGCATCAGATTGGATGGAAAAACGTGAAGAAGACCACTCAGACCACTAAGTGGAGTTGTATTGTAAAAGAAAGAAATGTATTTAATGCTTCCTTGGTATGCGAGAACATGTCCAAAACGACAATTTTTTGTACACCGGAGGGAGTACACGGTAAGTTTTACCACGAAAGTGATGTGGAGAAACAGCAGCGGTGCCGCTCGAATCGGCAGAACGGTTTCGAGCTAGTCGTGTTGAACGAACATTCAGACGATTCGCTGAATGAACTTGGATGGAGCACGGGTATCTGCCTGCCTTTTCGATCAAATTTCGCGCAAAGATCCAGAAAAAATAAGAGCGAACGACACGCGGAGCGCGAGCCGAGACAGCGGCGCCGACGACGGCCACCTACGGAAATCCCGCGCGTGGGTTCGTGGCACCACGCGGCCATTTATTTTACTAGCGAGACGCTAACACGGCGAATGAGAAGAGCAGCCGGCCGGCGCCGTGCCGACGTCGGTGGGGAAAAAGATCAACGCGGAGAGACCCGAGCGCGGTGGGCGATCGGCTGTTCGCAGTGGCACGCTGTATATATTATATCACACTGTAATTTAGAGTACGTACTGTAAATGTAAAAGAAGAATAGTGTATAGAATATACTTTTACGCCGGTGCGGATAGTTTTAGGTAACGGGATCGGAAAACGCCCCGTGAGTTTCTCCCTCGGTCACGTCCTCGCGCTCGGCCGGCGTGGTTATTAGCGCCGCCGCGACTCCCGTTTCCGCTGGCGCCTTGGCTCTGGTCGTGGCTTAATTCTAATCCCGCCTGATCATCTTGTTTGCTCGGACCCGGTTCCGTGTAGGCAAAGCGCGTCCGTCCCACTCCAACGCCGCGTTGTGGTGCTGTAGTTGTTGGGGGCGGACCTGTCTGCGAACGTCCGGGGGAAGGTGTGAACGCGACAGAATCTCCGCGTTGCGTTGTTGTGGACTGGGCGCTTGCTGCTCACATGTGTGCGGCTTCCGGTTTAGGGATTATGCTAGCTAGCTAAGGGACGACCTGGCCGTTTTCGTTTTCACGGGACTTACATGGAAACTGGGAGGCATCCTGTTTCCTTTCCAACCGGGAGAATGAGGCTTAGATGAGATGACGCTCCCAGAGGCCATGTAGATGTAGGCAGTAACAGAGCTGTACGATCCATTGGACGGCGATTACTTGGGCTCCCTTTGGCACAAAAGCTCCACGGAACTAATTCTCTAAATTCACTTCAGATTCTTTAATAAAATAATTTTGTGATTAAAAGTGATTCTTTATGATTCCCTAGATTAAACTTTCAGAATCAGAAAGAGAATCGATTCACAACAGGAGAAGTTACGTTTTTTAGCTCTCAACCCCTTAGTTCATTTCAAAAAATCTCTTCTCAGAATCGAACAAGAATCGATTCTTCTGAAAAACAATATTTAGTACAACTTCTCTGATTCTTCATGAGAATCAGCTCTGTAGAGCTCAACCAAAAGGAGCCTTCCTTCCTTTGCTTGCTCGCGTCGCAAAGGTATCCATTGATCGATCTTCTCAATTCACTCCTTATTCCAGCTTTGTGTTGGGGATCATTTCCGTCTTGATGTGCTTCGTGTGTCTCACGAGAGGAAGGAACTGGGGCGGACAGGGTGATGATAACGAGCCTTATAGATTGCTGGATAAAACACACTGTAAAAATATTGCACATACAAACTTCATTTTGGCTGCAATAACAAGAGTACTTAGATTCTAGTACTCCCTCAGTTTGAATGAACTAAAAGATGACTATTTTGAGAATGAAGTACTAATTTTTCTTTTTTAAAAAATGTAATGTAAGAAGTATTGCTACTACTGCCTTGACCATATTCGGAAACAGATCCCTGTGACAACTGAAGATCGGACAGTAATAAGAAATATTGACTGCCTATCAGTGTCATTGAACTTAACTGTATGGCCAAGTAAACTATATATAGATACTATCCAACTACTCTCTTCATCCCAAATTACTCGTCACTCTCTAGTTCAAAAATAAACTAGAGAGTGACAAATAATTTGAGATGGATGGAGTAAGAAGGAGAGCTGAATATCTTAATAGAAAAACAAAGGAACACTATCCAGTTTGGTAAGCACAGATGCCACATGGAACAGAACCTTGGAAATCCAGAAATATTCTTTTGGGCCGGCAACCAACAAAACTTCATGTGAGCGGAACATCGTTCACCTTGTTTCATACACAATCTATTGTTGTCTTTGATCTAAGCCGGCGATGGCGATATAAACAAAGCAGTTGCCTCTCCCATTAAAAAGTTATGTTCATAGTACAGCATCATACCATTATTTTACATCTGGTACCAGCAATACAAACTCCAAATTTGAGCTGTTTTCCAGTGGCTTCCATCTGTCATTTCAAGGCCTGCCCTAGTGACAAGCCGGCAGCACTGATGCACAAAATAACAGGAAGCATGTGTGAAAGAATCAACGGACATCCAAGTTGGATTTTTTTTGAGTGTTTATTTGCATCGATAACCATAGGAAACAACTTCACAAACTCTGCAGAAGTTGGTTCTTCAAACCTCCTTTCTTGCTTCCTTTCCTCCCTCCTGCTTTCTCACAAGTCATGAGAGCAAGAACCACAATTACCTGCTTCTTGGCTCTCTTATTCCTATACTTCAATATTGGCCATGTCAGCCCTCTGTCTTTCAAGCTGAACTTCACCGAATCGAACCACGATGCCACAATCCGGTTCCAGGGGGATGCCTTCTACAACAAAGCAGTCAGGCTCACCAAGGAAGAATTGAATGGCGAGATCACTTCTAGCATTGGCCGAGCAGTCTACATGGATCCAGTTACTCTCTGGGATACCACAACTGGTCGGTTAGCCGACTTCACAACCCACTTCACGTTCAAGATAGAAGCTTCCAGTGGAAGCTTCTCGTACGGTGATGGACTCGCCTTCTTCTTTTCACCATATCCTTCTGTTATTCCCAGTAACTCCAGTGGTGGTTATCTTGGACTCTTCAGTAACACTAATGATCCGAGCAAGGCATCAAACAACATCGTGGCTGTCGAATTTGATACGCACCAGAACACATGGGATCCAGACAGCCGGCATGTGGGCATCAATATCAATTCGATTGTATCAGTGGCCAATGTAACATGGGACACTAGAATCAATGGTGGTCGGATAGCCAACGCATGGATAACGTACCAAGCCAGCTCCAAGAACTTGAGCCTCTTCTTGACGTACATGGATAACCCACTATTTGATGGCAACTCCTCCCTCTCATATTCAGTTGATCTCCGGAAATATCTTCCAAACGAAGTGGCCATCGGCTTTTCTGCTGCCACCGGTACATCCGTAGAGGTACATCAGGTACTTTACTGGGAATTCAATTCTACCGATGTGCAGCTGAAGAGTAAGAAGATGAACAGCGTATTGGTCATAAGCTTGGCAAGTAGCATATGTGTCGCTGTCAGTTCTATGGGTTTGGTTTGGTGCTTCCTGAATTTCAGAAAGAATAGGTGGTCAAGAAAACAGGAAGCAAAAAAGCTAGAGTGTGATGAATCCATTGACGGTGAGTTCGAGAAAGAGAGTGGTCCAAGACGATTTCGATATACTGAACTCGTGACCGCCACAAAGAATTTTGCTTTGGATAGAAAGCTTGGAGAAGGAGGATTCGGAGCAGTCTACCAGGGCTTTTTAAAGGCTCAAAACCTAAAAATTGCCATAAAACGAGTTGCAAAAGGATCAACACAGGGGAGGAAGGAGTACGTCTCTGAGGTAAAGATCATCAGTCGAGTGAGGCATAGGAACCTTGTGCAACTTGTGGGCTGGTGTCATGAGCATGGAGAGTTCTTACTCGTGTATGAGTTCATGCCCAACAGGAGCCTGGACACACACCTCTATGACAATAGTAACCTCCTAACATGGCCATTGCGGTTCAAGATCACTATTGGCATTGCATCCGCTCTCCTGTACCTCCACGAGGAGTGGGAGCAATGCGTTGTGCACCGTGATGTCAAGCCAAGCAATGTGATGCTTGATTCTGCATTCAACGCTAAACTTGGGGACTTTGGGCTGGCACGTCTTATAGACCATGACCGAGGCTCACAAACTACGGTGCTAGCTGGCACAATGGGTTACTTGGCTCCAGAGTGTGTTACAACTGGAAAGGCAAGCAAAGAATCTGATGTATACAGCTTTGGTATTCTTGCATTGGAGATTGCATGTGGAAGGAGGCCTGTTGTGCTTAAGGAAGATGATGATAAGATCAAATTGGTTCAATGGGTGTGGGATCTCTATGGAAGAAATGAGATTCTAAATACAGTTGATGGGAGGCTTGATGGTGCATTTGATGAGCGTGAAGCCGCATGCTTGATGGTTGTAGGCCTCTGGTGTGCACATCCAGATTGCAATTTCCGACCTTCGATCCGCCAGGTCTTAAATGTATTGAAGTTTGAGATGCCCTTACCAAGTCTTCCTCCGAAGATGCCAGTGGCGATGTACTTTGCACCACCATTTGATCTCTGTAGGTTTTCATACACCTCATCAGATGGGACACTGAAGGAGCTGGAGCAGTCCAATGTTTGCGGAAAGACAAGCTCGTCCAGTGCAACCAATGCTTCCAGTTCACCCCCCTCTATTCATTTACCACAGATGGGTTACTAGGCACGTCAGTTTTCTTTTTATATGCTAAAATTGTTTATTTGTATTTTGTGCCAACTGTATTTGAGAGGCACTAAATTAACTACCCAAAATGTTGCTAGGGACTCTGCCTGAATGTCGTCAGCAGTATTGATTTAACTACTTGTGTGTAGACTGGCTATCTGTAGGACATAAGTTCTGTCATTCTGTGTGCTGAAATGCCCTTTGCAAATACTAACTTTCTGTATCCTGGGTAAAACTATGACATCCACTAGGTATCTGGGCGTGGCAGTTCTTGTATTGTTCATTAAAACATTCCTGTTTTCATATTGAATATTTTGTCAGTTGCATTAAATATCAAGCTAAATTTTGTATAAAAAATATGATTCAAGCTTAATCTTGCCCTATATCAGATGAAGAATTGAACTATTCAAATCAGGCACAGGGTAAATAAGAAACACTTTCACTGACATAAGCCCAATTGAGAACTCAATCAAACATTCAAACTAGACCAAGTTTTTGGACATTGGGTTTTGCACGGTGTTACATTGTTCACAGTCACAGGGAACGACAACAGGAACACAAGCAAGCAGGCAGCACTTACCTGCAGGCAGCTTCTTCACTTGTTGCCATGCTGCTTCTTGGCTGTGAACCGGTATATCACAGGCCCATGTCGGCAACCTTCGAGCGGCGGGTCCTAGTGCAGCACCTCGACGTCGAACACCTTCCTCGCCTTGGCGAAGAACTTGTTGTCGGTGCGCTTCCACCTCCTCATGTGCGCCATCAGGAACACCACCTCCCCTTTGACGAAGAACCGCAGCGTCTCTATCAAGGGTCCAACCAACGCCTCGTGGTACATCACATCCGAGGCGACGACTAGGTCAAACTCGAACGCCGCGGCCAGCACCTCCGTCGCGGCGGCGGCGTCGCCCCAGGGGAGCGGCGCGACGGAGGCGGATCCGCCGGCTGCGGCGAGGAGCGGCGCGTTTCGCTCGGCGTTGTGGAGGAGGTTGGGGAGCGCGGCGGGGAGGTCGGAGAGGACGCCGCGCGCGGGGAGGGCCGCGGCCAGGGCGAGTCCCGCCGCGCCGGTGCCGGAGCCGAGCTCGAGGAAGCGGAGCGGGGATCCCGGGGCGGAGGGCGCGCGCGCGGGGTGGAGGACGACGCTCGGGGACGCCTGGACGAAGCGTAGGAGCGTGGAGGCGGCGGGCCAGAGCTGGAACGAGATGCCCCGCGAGGGCAGCGCGCGGACGGTGATGGAGGACGGCAGGGACGGGATGTGGATGCTGTGGAGCTGCGCGCGCGACGGGGAGGAGGGTGCAGCAGCGGTGGAGGCGATGAGCAGGTCCTCGGAGTTGGCGGACGGCGGTGCGTCGGCAACCACGTCGGGGGCGGCCATGGGAGGAGATGTCGCTGAAACACAAGGGAAACATGGGCTAGTTGAGCCTTCGTCTGGCCCAAACTCTAAGGCCGGTTGGGCCTCGATTCAACATTCAACGCAAGTCCCCGCCACATCCCGGTCGCGGTGCACCCTGCTGGGCTTTGAGTTTGTGACGGCCCACTGGAATAAGGGAAATGATCAACTATAGGTAACGAGGAAACAGCGTAAGTTTAATCGAAAAATCAAGATAGATCACATGAAGCTTCCATCAGCTTCGTGGTTCAAAATCACCCGTCCAACCGCTCCGGCCCCGCGTCCCCGATGGTCGGTCACCTTGTATGTTGCCCACCAGTAATAATCCTCGAAAAGAGAACCGGTCCAGCTGAGCTGAGCCGGTCGACCCGTCAACATAGAGCTGAACCGGCCGTACGTGGGCACCCTAACAGCACGACACCTCCTCCTGCCTTCCTGACCTGACGCGACAAGCCGGGCACCGCATACTTTTATTAATTTTCTTTCCCTTCTGTTGTTGTCGCCGGTCACGTCACGAATAAACTGACCGGAGACGGTAAATCCACGACCGAAGGAAAGGAGTAGTAGTACCGTGTTCGATTGCTTCACCCGTAGCTGCATGCGTCACAAAGGACGGAGACGTATTTGTCCTGGCACGCATGCACGCACGCACGCGCGAACGCCACGGTAAATTAAAAGGGATCCGAGATGACGCTGCACGTGGATGGGATATCTGCGGCGATTAATCTAGTGCTAGTGCTTTACCTGTTCATGTTCCGTGAGGGTGGACGTGTTCCTTGCTCCCGACTGGACTGAACTGAACTGAACTGACGTGGTAGCAGTAGCTATTGCCTTCATCAGCAGCTGTAACACGCACGGGTAACAGCAGCTTAGCTTGGTTTATGTTTATTCCCGCCCGCCCAGAACGCGCGTTGATGCAATGCAATGCAAACATCGATCGCGCGACACGGCGGCCGGGGGTCGGCGTCCGACGACTAGCTAGATCGAGGCTGGCTTCGTCCACTAGCTCACCGCCCGAGCGAGCCGCGCGCGCTGCCTGACGCGACGCCGTCCATCGTTCGCCATGACATGCGTCGATCGGGACGCGCGGCGAGCGGACGAACGAATGAATGAAGCTTCGTCCGGTGTGGCGCGCGCTCGATCCCGACAAGGCGAAAAGGCCCCCCGTCCGTCACGACGTTCGACGTGGTCGCCTGGCGGCCGCTTTCGCGAGGTCGCTCTCTCGCTGCCCTGCCCTGGCCGGCTCGCTTTTGCGAATCCGCATTCCAATCCCCTCGCGGCGCCTTCTCTGGATCGCTATACGGCCCGTGTGCCGTGCGTTCGGCTTACTACCCAGGATCATCGGATTATTACTCCCTCCGTTCTGAAATAATTGTCGTTTCAGACAATCAAATGAACTAGGAATGAACTAATGAAGGTTGTGCTAACGACAATTAAAACGAAACGGAGGGAGTATTTGGTACGACCCGATGATACCTAGGTATGGCCTCCTGCTGCCACACATCGTCACGGCGCTAGCTGGGCACGTTCCGTGGTTGATTTATGATCGAGTCACTTGCCGACGCGCGTCAGGACTCAGGATCGATCCCTTTAATTCGCCTCCTCCGCACAGCGTGACGGCCGTTTAATTTCTCCACATTCGCCGCAAACTATTGTGTGGAGCATATATATATATATACGTCGTGCGCGCGAGAGCGAAAAGAAATGCACCACTACTACGTGTGGAGCGATCGAAAGAAACACGTACGTTGGCAGATGAAGGAATCTGGCGGTCAGTATCGTCGTCTACATTTTGCTCGTGCCATACATGTCGTGTCAATATCTCGTACGTCGTCGTCATCTACCCGTCCGTCCTAATTCACGTGTCGCGGTCGATTGTGGCGTGCGCACCATCCCAAGTGAAAGGAATGAACGACCGTACCGAGAGCTAGCGGCGGCAAGCAAGTGCGTCAACAGTAGTGGCCGCGGAAGTGTTCCGCGCACCACTCTCCCCGCCCCGGCCGCTCTCGTGCATGGAGTGAAGAAATGGACGGTCTCGATATTTTTTCCGCGCCCCGCGCGTCAATCCCGTCACGGGTTAAGCAGAGAAAATAAATTCCCCCGGGTTCGTGCGCGGCCGATCGAGCCGCAGTGTCGACCGCTCGGCGAGGCACGACCACGAGTGAAGTGGCACGGCGCGGTCGCAGCGAGCGATGCCGCCGGTGGTGGTGGATCTCGTCGTCCGTCCATCGATCGATCGGTCGAAGGGTGCGTGCTGGGTGGGACCGCACGGCGGGGCATGCAGCTGTGTCGGCAGCCGTGCGACGACGACGTCCCCACACGCGCCCGGCCCCCACCCGGGGCGACACACCGCGTCCGCCGCGCATGGCGCCCCATGCCGTGGTGGGGGCGAAGAGCCCTGTCGCTTTTTTTTTTTCTCGCCGTTCGCGTTTGTTGCGATGCGGAGCAGGGCAGGGTCCATACGTCCATGCCTGCCTGCCTGCCTGACATGATAGGGCAACGTACGTAAAGGCTTGACTTTGACCTCTCCTCCTCGCGCATGAACCGTGAACGTTCCGGCGAAACGGGCTCGGCGGCTTCCTATCTCTCTCGACTCTTCCGTGTGTAGCGTTACTAATCATTTCCTTTTTGCCATGCCTTAGTTTTTGTTTCGGCTTTTGAATTGTTGACTCCTTTCTTCCATCGGCCTTTCACACACTACTACTCGCAGTAGTTTAAAAGCTGTCACGCCGACACGCTAGCTCTTGCCTTTCCAGTATAGTATTTCCTCGCATCTTGCACCACCACGTACCCCACAAAGTGACATGAAAATAAAGAGAGGGCGGTTACAGACGACCGAATGCATGGCAGGCCCGCGTGCAGATACGGTGGTTGCCGAGGAGGATTCTGGGCAAGCTCGAGTGATCTTTTCCGTTGTTCGTTTCTCTGCTATCTCCTCCTCCATCAAGCTCAAGCTCTGGGACGGTGGGACCCCGCCACTCCACCCTCCCCCGGTCCAGTTTAATCTAATCTAATCTAATCTAAAGCACAGCGACGGCGACTGGGTTTGACACGCGGCGTTTCTGCAGGCCATCCTGTCACGTCCTCTCCTGATCCTTCGCCCTCCTCTCACCAGACGATTCGTGTTGCTTCTATAAAATTCGGTCCAATGTCTTATCCACCCGAGTGTTTTTTTCTTCTGCACGTCCGTGGATTTGACCGCGTCAAATGTTGTTCTTTTTTTCTCGTTTTATGGACATTATTATATGGCGGTGGCTGCCTGATGCATGTAAAGTAAGTTGGTTCCAGCTGTTGTTGATGCCACCTCCGCCGGTGACGCGCGTACGCGTCTTTTCGGATGGTTGGTTAGCTTCGGTTCGCGGTAAGCTATGCCACGGCATCGTCATGGCCATGCATATACATACAGTTGCAACAATTTCGTGTAACCTTTCTTTCCCGCGAGACGGACTGTGTTCCAGCCAGACAGCGCCACGAGGTGTGTCGCTCTTGCCCTGACACCAAGGGTGTGTTTGGTTCGAGGGATATAGTGGGACGGGACGGGACGATCCCACTTTTCTGTTGTTTGGTTCGGAGACATGTGGGATGGAGTCATCCCTCAAAAGAGAATATTCCACCCAGATGTGGGATGGAACCATCCCACCAAAAACATGGGGACGGATCCATCCCACCTCCGTGGAGACAGGCGCGCGGCCTTCCAGAAGTACTGATACTCACATGTTCCTGTCCCATCCTCTTATTCAAACAAGAGACGGGACCATTCCGTCCCACACCATCCCACAAAACATACAAGAAACAGGGATCGTCCCATCCCTCTAGACAAACAGAAAACGGGATCATCTCATCCCTAAAATCTGAGATGAATTCATCCCATCCCACTTTGACTCCCAACCAAACACACCCCAAATGACTCAAATCCTCTGTAGTAACTGCAGTACAGTTACTGTAGCTCACAGATAGACCTTATATCCCGTGATCCCACTAGTCAGCTGAGTGCAGTTACCGTAGGGATTTCCTTCCGACACCGAGCGCCGCCCGTGTCCGCAATCCGCAGCGCGAAACGGGAACCATCACGATACGCACGGTGGACGCGAGTCGAGTCGAGACGACGGCCGTACCATACCAGTGTGCCTTACCCGCCGTCGGATCAACGGCTAACGACGTGTCACCTGACCAGACCTGACCTGACCTGAGCAGACGGGTATCGTTCGTTCCGTCTCTGCTCTGACGCCCAACCAACTCCAATAACGAGCTCAAGTCTAGTCTAGTCTAGCCTACCACAATGTACAACTCGATCGCGCGCCGCCGTCGAGTAAGCAGATGCCCTCCACCAGACGCATCTCTTCCCGCGCTGGGCCCACCGCCCACCTTGCCTGCGCTGCGCCTACCGCCGGGTCCAGAGAGAGAGAGAGAGAGAACAATGAGGTGCGATTAGTTCAAGGCCGGGCCCACGCGGGGTTAACGCTAATAACTCTCCTACCGCCTGGCCCTCGCTCAGGTCCATTTCACACGGCGACACGACTTTAATCCGTGTGACGGCGATGTGTGTTACCGCGACCGACCACGTCTTATCCCTCCGTCCCGTGAAGGAACGTAACGCTTAACGGAATACTCACTTCTTTCTAAAATTACCGTGGTTAAAACCAAGCTTGTTAATTTTAGTTTCAAATTGTTGTTGAAACGATAACAATTTTTAGAACGTTCGAATATTCCATTCCTTCTTACAGTACTATCTACGTGAGTGGTCAAAACAGTCGTAACCCCCGTCACATCAGGAGGCGAAAGGACATCACCCGTATCAGTATCACGGAAAAAGGAGAAACAGGAGGAGAGAAATTTTGTGACCAGGAATAACAGGAAACGTGTAGTAATTCGTAATTTGTTCTTGAACCTCGGCAGCCTGTGGCTACGGTATGTCACCACTCGAATGTTCGCCAGCTCGTTCCGTCTCGATAGCCAAAACAATTATAGTACTAATACGTGCGCGAGCATTTCCGATCCTAAACTCGTAAGGAACCAATACTTAATCGTCTAGCGTTTGGTAAAGATTAGTAGACCGATTGGAATAGTGTAATAAGACCATCCGCACCAGCGTACTCTAAAGCATACTCTATACACTATTCTCCTTTAGTTTTTAGAGTACGTACTCTAAATTACACTGTGAAACAGTGTATCCAGTATGCTTTACAGTACGCCACTGCCGCACCAGCGTACTCTAAAGCATACTCTATACACTATTCTCCTTCAACTTTTAGAGTACGTACTCTAAATTACACTGCGAAACAGTACGCCACTGCGGATGGTCTAAGTGTGCTACTAGTCCAGTAGTCCGCGCACTTTGCCCGCGCGACACTTGTCCAGTTTAAGAAAGCGAGGCCAACGCGCGCAGCCCACGGAGCGCGGGAAATCAGCAGCTCGCCCTCCGGTGGTGGGCGCCTCCACTGCCACACACACACCCGACACCCACCGCCTGCCGCTCAGCTCGGCTTCTATTTAAGGAGGCGCCTTCCGCCACCATCCTACTCACCACAGCGCACCTCGCAACCGTCTTGTGGAGTTCAGGTAAGCAGCGACCGGAGCTGAGCTGCCCGTCATCAGATGCTGTCGAGGGCGATAGTGGTGTAGCGCCTTGCAAGAACAGTAGTCGCGCTACATGTTGAGTACGCAGACGGCGGCTAGTGGCAGCAGCAGCAGAGGCCGCGTCGTGGAGCAGGAGCGAAGCGTGGAGGACAGGCGGCGGCCACCGCATCCGGGCGACGACGTCGAGGAGGAGGAGCCGGAGTTCAGGGACATCCACGCGCTGAGCCAGCCGCCGTCGTACCACCGCAGGGAGGACCGGGGCGGGTCGTGGGGGTCCGCGGCGGGCGGGAGCAGGCACACGTCGGTCCGCTCCGTCCGGAGCGACACCGCCCCCAGCGAGCCGTTCCAGACTATGAGCAGGGAGTTCTCGGCCATGGTCGTCGCCGCCGCCAACGCCGCCGCCAGGAGCGACCACGACGCCGCCGACGCCGCGGGGAGGATCAGGGAGCAGGATGAGGAGGAGGAGGAGACGAACCCGCTGGCCATCGTGCCGGACAGCAACCCCATCCCGTCGCCGCGCCGGGGTCCGCCGAGCCCCGCGGCGGCGCCCGGGGACGTGGCGCTTTCCCGCGCCGGCGACGGCGGCCACGGAGATGGACTGTCCGTGGGGCAGGTGAAGAAGGAGGAGGTGGAGTCCAAGATCGCCGCGTGGCAGGTCGCCGAGACGGCCAAGATCAACAACCGCTTCAAGCGCGAGGAGGTCGTCATCAACGGATGGGAGGGCGACCAGGTCGAGAAGGCCAGCGCCTGGCTCAAGAAGTACGAGGTCCGTATTTTCACCCCCTGATCAAAATTCACCGCTTCCTCTCCTTTAAATTCCGTCAACCTCACCCCGAGGACACACCATTTGATCTATGTACGATGAGCAGAGGAAGCTGGAGGAGAAGCGGGCCAAGGCGATGGAGAAGGCGCAGAACGAGGTGGCCAAGGCGCGGCGTAAGGCCGAGGAGAAGCGCGCGTCGGCGGAGGCCAAGCGCGGCACCAAGGTGGCGCGCGTGCTGGAGCTCGCCAACTTCATGAGGGCCGTCGGCAGGGCGCCCTCCACCAAGCGCTCCTTCTTCTGAAAACAAGCGCTCTTCCTCGGCCTTCTTGTCGCCGGTGCAGTTGTTCGTCGGATCGTTCACCGCTTCACTCCACAGGATCATCCGAGCTGAGTGGATCGATTGGTGCCGTGCTAGCTGTGTGGAACGCTTGTTTTAGTGTTGTATCCACATGTTGAAGCCTTTCTTTTTTTCCCTGTTTGTTTGATATGGTATTGCAAAGTCAAAGGCCTTCCAGCCTTGAGGGCAGGAGCTGCCTGTATTTTCCTAGAATTCTGTCATGAAAGGGTTGTGTATGTCAATATGATATGAACAAGGTAAGTGTGTATTACCCATGTGTAAATTTGTTTGCATGCTCTTAAGTCTTAACCTTTATTTTCCTCCTTTTTCTCTATTTCTTTACGAGTTGGCTTCCAGCTCCCTGCCCTCCCTCTTTTCTGAATGTTTAGATGTTCTGAACTAGCAACAAAATCTGTGGAAGCTCCGCCGCTGTGTGTAAAACTATAGAATTACTGAAGAGATTTGGAACGGAAGTATTGAACTCGATAAATGTTCTTCAGTTTGTGCATGGAATTGACCAGGTTCACCTTGAACCTCACTTTATCAGTCTGTGTATTGTTTCAAGTATCACCTTGACTCACGGTCAGATTTAACGTGGTGAGAGTTTGACAGGAACTGCACTTATCATCAAAAACATATACTATATCTGAACGTGCCATCTGCAACCATGAGACTGACGATAGGCTAAGCCTTGACGTCCAAAAGTTATTGCATTCTGACCCAGACCCACACATCCAATCAGCACGATCATTCTTGACAAAAACAAGTATACTGGCAGTGGCAGTACATACTTGCTAAACAATTTGCCTGCAAATGGAAGTGATATTCGAATTATTAATTTCTAAGTCGAGGGTAAGATGATAGCTTCTTGGTCTGCAACTGATTAGGATCTTGAGTATGGACACGCAAGAATTTTTTCCGTGTGCTGTTTGGCTCTGTCTGTTTAACACTTTAACTCGGAGTTCGCTCCAGATTCCTTTATGGATATCCGAACCATTTTTTTCTTCTCTCTCCTTTTCTATTATAATTTTATTATATCAGTATTAAGCATTTTTCTTTTCATACTCCATGTTGTGACAGTGTCATCCAAAATGTGGATACGTGTGAAAGTAATTCATAAAAGTGAACGAACAACCGTGCATGGCTTCAGTGATACAAAAGTGTGGTTTTCGGCTTTCGGGAGGACTAGCCTTGGTACCTGAAAACCGTGTCTTCTGTTCCTTTTCGGACTGCACAGGAGAACGGAGGCGATGTGAATCCACTTATTCCTTGAACGAAGATGGCCGCGGGCCCCCTCTGTGGGCCGTGGCTCGAGTCAAGTGCTGGTACATCTTGTGGGGCGACTTCGCTAGGCCCATAGCATGGACTAGCCCATGTGCAGAAACGGATCCCTGCAGCATCAAGCAAGCTCACATGAGGCTTGTCCTTCCGTTTGCTCAAGTACGTAACATGGCGTGTTCCGTGGCATCAAGCTCGTACAGTATTTTTTAAAATTTTGTTTTAAGCAACGAGTGATGACATGGTGGCGAGATTATATGGAGCATTCGGGTTCTGCTCGAGTGTCAGTGAGTTTTGTTTCCACAAAAAAGAATTGGTCAGGGCAGTTCTGAAACTTTGAGGTGAAATTTACGGCATACCTCACCGTCACAGTCCACATGGTGTGTCAATATACAGCGAGACTGGTAACAACAGCTTTCCTGTACCACTCCAAGCTTCAAAGGTTATGGATGAATAGCAACAGCTGAAATCCATCTGACACGCGCTGGGTGGTACGTCGATCCATATTACATACACGGCTGAACAGCAACACAAATTAACCAGTTCACTCATAGCATTCAGTAGTAATATTGTTGTACACACTAGACTTCTTTATGTACACAAGAGGATTCTGCATGAACTCGGAAGGAAACTCAGTTGAGTGCTGTACTGGGACATATGAAGCTTATATAAGACTGTTAGGATGTTCTCCACTGCTCCCACCGGCAAATGTCTCCAGTGGCGGACCATGGACATTTGCCCAAGGCTCGTTGAGGGCGGGAGCATACGCCTCTGACTCTGTGGACAGATCAGCTATGTCAACTAAAGGCTCAGTCGCGGCAGAAGCAGTGTCATCTGATGAGAATGAACCAAACAACTGAGCGGAACCAATGCCAGCATCGTCATCGGAAATTTGCACTTCAGAGTCCGATGATTCGGCAAGTAAGACTTCTAGGGATGGGCTGCTCTTACTTGTTCTCTTCTCTGTGGAGGTCATGCCCAACATGTCATCCTCGTATTCATAAAGTAAGTCACAAACCTTTTGCATCTCTTCACCAGCAATTGGGGTTACGTTTGAACTCACTCCAATACCTGCAAGAAGATCTTCCACACACCTTCCTGCTGCAGTACTTGCTGAAACAACAGGTTGGCTGGCACGCCCTCCACTAAAAGACTCCATACTAAAATCTGACCAGGAATCTTCCGCATTTGGTTTTGAGAAGGTGTCATCTATGCCCCAGTCAAAGCCGTTGTTATCAGTCAGATTTTTCTGGGAACCAGTAGCACTAGGCCGAGAATACAAGTAGTCCAACCCAACAGAAAACCTAGCACTGTTCTCTGTATTCTCCAAGCCATTGTCATTATCTGACACAGGTTCTATTCTATTAATACTGTGCTGCCTAACAACATAAGAAGGAGCTGCATAGCTTGATCCTTCAGAGGTTAGCCCAACTGGTACAGTAGAAACACATTCATCCTCACCATCAACCTCAAGAGCTTTCTTCACTAGCAGCTGACTGATATTCTTTGAGTTTTTACCAGCTTCAGCCAATGTCCTATCAAAGGACAGTACTTCAGCACCATTAGTACTGCAGCACACCTCAGAAATACCTTTCTTGCACGAGTTTGAATCCCTTGCTGCAAGAAACTCTGCTAAGGATATGGCTGGTCTATTTTCATTCACCTGAGCTCCATCACATTCACAAGCTGCAGGAGGCAGAGGAGGATCCAAAGGTCCCGTGTTTGTGACAAATGGCATTGCGTCCAGCTTAGGACTATCGTTCTGCTCATTTGTACAACTTCCATCATCAATGGATTCCTCAGCTGTATCATGCTGTGAAGGAACACCCAACAATACAGTACTTGGAATAAATGCTTCCATGTCTGAATCAAGATGTTCCTGACAAGATATGAATGTACCATCCAAATTTGCATTGCCAATTGGACCAGGAATTTGGTCAACCAAACCATCTTTAGTGGGCATCTTATCAACATTTCCAGGAGAAAGAGAACAACTCAAGGATTCATTAGCATTTTCAGCACTTACACTACTTGTGGGGAAAACAACAGACCTCGAAGATGGTGTTCCTTTGGTGGAGACAAGTAAGGCCTCCAATGCTGAAGCCAATGCACCATTGACAGATACACGATTTTTGCCTTTGGAGCTGTCGATATTGTTTCTGCATAGAGTATCATCTTGTGTGTGATCATGATCACCAACTTCTGGTTTTTTCTCTTCCTCTACTTCATCGTCATCATCGTCTTCATCTGGGAATTCAGGAACCTTGACCACTAAACCTGGGGAAGTCTTGCGTTCGTTTTGTTCAAAAGATTGAGCACAATCAACTGGCAAGACAGGCCCTTCATGAAGCTTTTCACCAGCTATGTCAGGTTGAGAAATAAATTCATGGACATTCACAAGTAGCCTTGGCACCACACTCGGACCGTGAAAGTTAACTTGATTTCCATCAGATACATTATAACTACAGGAATCTTTTGAAGAAAAATCTGTATCTCTGACAAATAAACCTGGTTTTGTGTCAGTTATAGAAGCAGTTCTAGCGTTACCATGATTATATACTTTCTCTTGTGAGTTAGTATCAGATGGACCATCTGGTGCTGAAACCCTTGAAGAAGAATCACGTAAAGACTGAATCTCCACAGAGAACGAATCAAACTGTTTTTCCAGTCGCTGAAGCCTTGCCTCAATGCTACCAAGGGGCGTTATCATGATGTCCTCAAACCTAGAGCAGTATAATTCCATCTTCTCCACCTTCGAGAGCAGATTATCCAGCTTTCTCTCAATACGATTGTAAGGAGCAACAATTCCATCCATGGGGGGATTCGCAAGCTGATCTGTAGTTGACACCAGCTGATCCTTCACTGATGACACTCGTGTATTTTCTGCGGTTTGTACAGGCAATTGAACAGACATGGGATCCTTGAATGGTAGCTGGGCCTGGTTCCTTTTCTCATTAGATACTGTTCCACCATCTGTGGAATCCATTCCCCTTCCTATCCCAGCTGACTTATACTCTGAATCATCTGAGACACATGACCCTGTTTCCTGCGCAATCTTTTCATGTGGGCTACTCTCTTTTACCATGTGATCTTGGGTAGGTTGACTTCTTGATGCATGAGAAAAATATTCATCATCAATTTTGTAGTTCCTTGATTTTGACATTTGCATAAGGCCAGGAACAAGCATGGTCAACAAAGAACTACCACCCATGTTTCCAGGACCTGTTACTGAATCATCATTTGTGGACTCAACAGGATCAGCAAATATGTAAATCTCCTCGATGTGCACTGATGTCTTTGACTGAAGTGACAGAAGACGGACAGTAAGAGATACACAGGGGCTCACATCAGTCATCTCAGCAGTTGCTTCATAGTGTGACTGCATACAAAACAGAACAAAACTTCTTCAAACAACTCAGCTGATTGTAAATTGAGATCATGTCTCTCTTTCCTTCCATATCTCAAAATACTAAACATAAAAATGATGTAAATGATAGAAAACACACTATAAATACTCTCATATTTAAAAAAAACACTCATGATATTTCTAACAAACTAGTAATACATCTCCTCAAGTTGTCTCATATAATGCCCAACAACAAAACCTCTTTTCCCATGTTTCCTCAAATGATATAGACATGCATAACATTCCAAATCTCTCAACTAACATCTAAAAAATGCATTAAAGGTTTGTCTGACTGGCAGCCAGTGCTCGCTCCATCAATTATTCGATTCGCAATGCATATTTGGCTACTGCTTGGAACACATGCAGGTATTGATTTGCTGCATTTATTTCTGAATACTTTGCTAATCAAAGCTTTAAATAATTTCTTCTGCTAAATTATGTATTGGATTTTTATTCCATTTAATGCACGCCGTACTTAAATCTAGAAATTAAGACTATGTTAGGTATATTTTGACGCCAAAAAATATTGAAATGTGGGACCCTTGTCACGTTAACACAGTTGGGTGCTTTTTGGCAGTGTTAAGATATGCTACCTCCCAAACACAAACATGTGACCAAACTTCCGATCATGCCCTCCATTTGATCATGATAAAAAAAAATTTAGCGGAATTTGTTAGGATAAACCAAACAAGACCTAAATCAATTTACTTGCACGTTGTAGGATATTGGAACAAATGAATAATTCTACATTATAAGGTCAACAAAGAGTTAGCACTCAATTGTTAAGATACTGCAGTCAAAACCATGTTCAATAGAAATTTCAGAACATGAGTATTAACCAAAGTTCATTTAAATAACAAAAGAGGAGCAATTACCAGATTATTTTCTCGGCAGGTTCCAGCCACATTCCTTTCTTGCAATTCAGATGTGTTGTTAAGAGACTCTAAGATTTTGACATCAACCCAGCTGTCATCACTACTGCTACTGTTTAAGCTTTTCGTCTCATGTTCACGCTTGTCACTAGTCGAAGCACTGCTTTCTTCACCAGAGGGCTGTGGTTCTTTAGTGGAAAGTCCACAACGCACAGTACATAGATAATCCTTATCGGTACCCTCTGCGTTGGTACAATGATATATCTCATAAATCCGAGCTGTGCTTCTCACATAGACCCTATGAATCTCGTACATTCCCCTGAAATTAACTGAGTAACATCCTTAAATTAGTCTTGCGCGAAAAAAAATGAGTTGAAATTTGGCTACGGCGGGTACAATAGTATTAGACAGGATGAAATGGCAACCAACTCTAGATAGTGAAATGGCTTAAAATTTGAACCGCTAAATGTTGAAATGTAAATTCACTGGTTCAATAGAAGATGACAAAATAAGAATATCAGGTACTATAGAAGTAAAAAATTATACCATAACCATGACCAATGTCACATTGACTTTTCATGGCACGATAGGTTTACTTTAGTACCAGGAGTCTGGAAAATTTTAAGCTAAAATCTCCGAAAAGATGATGCGACTTCAAAAATACTGACGGACCAAATTACATATTACAGTTGCAATGATCACCGGGGATTAAGCAGGGCTCAGACATCTTCAACACCTCGTTTTAATTTATAACTCAGAACAGTTCCATGGGATAACAAAGAGGTTATGGACACTGATATGTTACTAGTACTTCCAAACCAACGGAATCACAGCACTCAAGTTCAGAAAACCCAAGCAGACATACAGCAGTGGTCAGTTCGGTTAGCTAGTACCAGCCACCCTGCTAGTGTTTTACCAGCTCAGATGCTGACTAGAGCAACACAGAAATTAAGAACAACACTCGTATCCGAGTCCGATCGGACTATCGTCAACAAGTAATTCACCAAAAAAAACTCGAAAACTTTGACCAGGTAAATACGAAACGATGGCTCACCAGTGACCTCGCAGGGAGGGGCGTCTCCATCCTCATCGTGGGGCGGGCGGGTGAGCACGACCCCCGCAGGGGACTCCTCGGCGTCCTGGTCGGAGGTCTCGAACGAGACGGCGTCCTCGACGGCCGCGCCACCGGCCGAGGGCCAGGTGCTGGTCGCCGTCCATGGCCGAGCTGCCTCGCCTCCCGATCCCGTCGCGGCCATCGCTCCGTTTCCACGGGTCCACGCCCACGCGTCGGGTGGCGTCCACAACGGCGGTGTGGTGGTGGTGGTGCTCGTCGTTCGCCTCGCTCGCTCGCTCGCTTCCGGATTCCGCTGCGCGATCTAGCTTTCGCCTTACGCGAATCTGGTGTGGGTCTCGAGTAGTGGACCCTTTTGTATTTAGTTGGGCCGTGAGAATGGGCATTCAGGCCCTCTAACTGATTCATTAAGATCGTGGGCCTGATCGCTTCACCCGGCCTATACTCCACTCGCCCAAATCGTTATCCACACCCGCGCGCGCGGTCCACCGCTGGTCCGCAGCTGACGCTTCCCGGCAGCCAGAATGCAGCTGCGCTTCCGCCCGCTCGCCGTCGGCGGACGAGTCTTTCATGCGGGTCCTCTCCGGCCGTTGCGAGGTAGTAGTACCACGGCGAGGAGGCCGTGCCGCACCGTAGTCACCTTCTCCTCGTCCACGGGCAAGGAGGGCGAGGAGGAGGGGAGCGAGACGCCGGAAGAGGCGCGGCGGCGGCTGGCGGAGCTCGACAAGCTGCTGCAGGGGCTGACCGAGCCCAAGATGCGGCCGCCGGCGCCGCCTCCTCCTCCCGGTAATTATTGATTTGTCTGCCCTGCTCTGCTCGTGCTCGTGCCTTGTACTAGGAGCATCTCCACGTGTCCATTCGAAACAATAATTCTGTGCGCCTCTCAAGATCATTCGCCAGGGTCGACAATTGAAGTCACGTTTAGCAGAGTGTCCCTCGCGTAGTCGCGTGAACTTGTATTCAATGTCTCTGTTTAATGAAACCGTAGCACGAGCACGACTCCTCCAGACTGAAACTTTGGATGATACCGTGAACTTTATGCAAAGTTTACGCACCTTGCCCGTAACTTTTCATGAATGCTTCGGTACGCTGTACGATCCGCATCAGATCAGCAGTACCTGTACCTAAAGAGTACGTATGACCGTACTTTCCTTTGAAACTTGTGTAACCCGGCCAGATACCCACCAAAATCGTGCCATAATCTATGTGTTAACTTGTGACCCTATAAGACGATCTTGATGTATACTGGTTTCGTCTTACAACTGTTTGCTTGAAACAGACCCATACTTGGACCGAGAAGTAATGAAGAGGGGATCACCTGACGAAATGCCTGAATTTTCTCCGGCGTACGTGGCCTTCTCCATGTTCGCGCTCGTCATCCTCACCATATTCAGCAACGTCATGTTCGAACTCTACATCAAACCTTCCGTGGACGGCGTCGAGCAACCGCCCGTACGAGTTCAGAGGACGCCCATGGTCGATCCTGGAGACCGTCGACAGTTGGAGTAGCTTCTCGACGGCACAAGTAGTTTTGCTACGGTATGTAAAGGGAGATGCCTTCCTGGTCGATTGTGCCGTCTGTACCGCATATTCTTGCTTCATGCATCGAGAGAACTGCTCACCTGACCCGTTGCTCACTCGTAGCACTGAAACTTTGCACATATCTGAGAGTCTCGACGTGTGTGAGTGTGTCTTGTGCACACAGATCAGATTCTGGTTTCCACAGCAAATAAAACAGAACAGACCAGTTTCTGGTTTCCACTACAAATTAAACAGACCATTTTCTTGCGGTCATCGTCCATCTCGAATAAACTTCGGGACAACTACTACCAATGCAAACACATCTGAACTATCATTTGGGTTACAGCGTAATCAAGAGATTAAACCCTGCAATCTGCTGTTCCTTCATTTTCTACCAGAAGCACCGACTGGATGAGGCGTCAAGAATGATCCAGTGAGAGGTCCCGTGGCGTTGGTCGTCCCAAACTCTACAACCTTCTAACACTACGTCCTGACTGAATTTTCTCGCCTCCAATCGTTGATTGACTTCTGGCTTTTGTTGTGTTTTTTCCCTTCCTCTTGGTCTTGGTTTTGGCTCTGGCTTTTCTCCATGTCGTTAAATAATGCTTGTCGTTATTTTACATCAAGTACGACTCTACTATATAGTGCCTTTAAAACTCAAGCTTTATCGTCGTTCGCTCGGTTCCATTAAAAGACCGTATAATGCTTTCACCAAAAAGAAGTATCTCAGATACCAGATACAGTATCTATCGCTTTGTCACCCGTGTTGTCCCACCGATAAATCAGTCGGATTCCAGTGTGCCTGCAGACAAGCACAAATTTGCCTCCTCGCATAAACTTTTGCTCTGTTTGTTTTCTCCGAGACCACGCTAGCTTTCGCTCTTAAACCGGCCTTCGATCGTGCGCGCACGTTTCCCCGTGATTAGAGTAACCTTGTTTATCCCTTCATTCTCTAGCCTGTCGTCGTCGATCGAGGCGTCGATTATTTCGAGCTCGACGCTGAAAACAGACTTTTATTAAAGAAAATAGGGGAATCTTGTAACATGCCGACTGATAAATCTCGCCGAACGACGAACATGCTTCTCATCGTTCGTTCTCCCTCGATCCGCGCGCGCGGGTCGGTCGCAGCAGCAGTCCGTCCGACCGGCGGCCCCAGTCCAACCGCCAGCATCTCATATTCTTTCTCATGTGCCGCGTGCTCTGTTTTGCCCAGTTAAAAGTACGCTTTCGTACGAGCAGTCGGCTTGGGGCTTGCTTGGCTTCTGAACGAGGGACTGTGAATCTGAAACCAACCAATGCTACGTGTCCATCTCCGCGGAAGATGCGAGCCGGCAGCAGACGACCAAGGACCAACAGTGAGGAAAATATCAGCCCACTGCTCGTGCCCGATCGATGGGAAGGTGATGATCTGCCTAAGCTACAGCAAGCAAAACGGCAGGTCAGATCCCGAGCGGAACCGTCGACGTCCACGCCCGCGTCACGTCACGTGCCTCGTCCCCGAGATCCATGCACCATACTACCAGTGACACACGCGACCGGGGACAAGTGCCTGGCCCTGCGTCCGTCCAGCGAGCGAACGCCACGTCACGCCACGCCTAGCGCCCGCGGCCGTCGGCAGTCGGCGGCCCCTCGGTCGGTCACTCGCTGGTCGATGCGAGCGCTCGCCCCATGCTCGATCGCGCGTGATGGGGGGAGCGGTGCGGTGGTCGCGCGAGGGAGGAATCACCCGTCGCGGTGGCCGGGTTGCTGCCACGAACTCAACTCACGACAGATAGATAGGCTCGGCTCCGATCGATCCCGTACCGCGGGGCACCGCCGGGCTCGCTGCCGTGATCTCGGAGCGCGGATGCATGCATGCATGCACGTGTGTGTTGCGCACTTGCTCGGATCGAACCGGGCGGTGATAATGTGGCGGGGACGGGATCAGCTTATCCTGCCGGCCGCGACTGGCCGGGCTAGGGCTACGGCTGGCAATCCATCGAAAAGCTACTAGTGCTACCCTAACCCTACTACGGACAATTACTTACCCCTGCGTGCTGTTAAACGCTGGCGGCTAGTGGCTCCTGCCTTCCTGCCGCTGTGCACGTGAACGGGTGCCAAACTGCCAACCAGGCGGCGGCGGTCTCACCCGCGGACTGCGGTCACCACCGATCCTTTTACGAAGGTAGCCGGTTACAGCGGCGCGGTGGTACAGCTCACGTCTTGGTTTTTACCACGAGAACGTTAGCGCAAGGTAGAGCTTGTCCATATGCCTCTGAGCGTGTGTCACGTTGATTGGGTCGAAGAAGGCTGATGACCACCAGCCACTGTCCATTTACAAAGATGCTGCTGATGATGATATCACCGATCTGGAAAACGAAACTCTGGCCCCACCCCGGCGATGCTTTGAAGACACTGCTTTGCAGCAGGGAAGTGATTGCGGGCTTATCTTTCGTCACAGTCCACCACCTCGAGGTGTACTCCCTCCGGTGTACAAAATATTGTCGTTCTACACTAGAGTCAAGAGTGCACAAAAAATTGTCGTTTTACACTGCATGCCATCGAAAATGGTGTAAAAAATGGGGTAGCGTGTACTTGAGAATCAAACTTGCATCAGATTGGCTGGAAAAACGTGAAGAAGACCAATCGAACCACTAAGAAGAGTTGTATTATAAAAGAAAGGAATCTATTTAATGCTTCCTTGGTATGCGAGAACATGTCCAAAACGACAATATTTTGTACACCGGAGGGAGTACTGTGTACCGCCAGTAGATGCTGCCCCCAGCGATGCTGCGCCAAGAAAAAGATCCGGCCTAACGTGCAGGGCACACAAACACAACACATGATCTATCTCTGCGTTACAGTAAAACATTGCATACATAATATAGCACTATTTAGCGCAGTGCTCCGCCGCAACGTGGCGCACGCTTGGGCGAACTGGTGGTGGTGCATCCGTCAGAGAGCATGAACTGCAGGAACGAAGGTGACGGAGGGCATCCAGGCCATGTGGAGCGCAAGCGAAGCTTTGCTGCCTGCTTGCGAGTTGCGACCCCGGCGAGGAGGGGCCAGCCCGGAAAGCGGGGCCGAAGGAATCCCCCTTTTCCTCCTCGCTCGCTTCTCTCGCCAGGCACGCACGATCAGGCTTCGCTCCAGTGAGTGCCGATCTCTCTTCCTCACATGCGCTCTCGTGTGCCGGTCTGAACCCTGTCGGACGCTTCCCCATGCCGCATTATTTAGTTCTCTAACTACATCATGGGGTGCTCTGTTCTGCCCCCCGCGCTCTGCGTGCCAAACGCGCCGTAAACCAAATACCCCCTCCATTTTCTTTTAATTGTCATTAGGATAACCTTAATTAATTTATTTCTATTATTTCTAGTTCATTTGGTTGTCTGAAATGACAATTATTTCAGAACGGAGAGGGTATGAGGTTGAAATTGGTACGGTTTCACCTGTTCCTGGCCAGAAACCAAATCCATTCGGCTTGCCAAACGCACCGTAAACAATACAATCGATTCACCCATTGCGAAGTTACGCCTGAGACGAGCGAATCCAGGGCAGGGCAGGTGGTGGCTACTAGGCGACGCCCATCCCATCCCGGTTCTCGGAGATCGGCGCGCACATGCATGAATTTCTGTGATGATACATGTTCATACGTCCACGCCCAATAATGTACAGTATGTGCGCGCCGAAGAGCAGAGCGGACGAAAGGCCTCGGCTCCACATGCTGATCTCGCACGCACCAATCGCTCGCGCGCGGGGCCGGGCGGGAGCCGAAGATTGACGAATCGAACCCACGCGGATGCTTCCCTCGCCTCGCCGCGCCGGGACGGGACGGCTTTGTCCGGTTGCAGTCAGTCCGGGTTTCAGGGCCGTGCGCCACAGGCCACGCACGGCTGGGTGGCCTCGGTGTCCGCGCGCGCTCCGGTCCGGTGGTGGGGGTGGGGGGTCAGAAACCGAGGCGAGAAGGAAAGAGAGCGTGTAGCACGTCACGCTGCGGGGCGCCGTGAGTCCCTTTATATACCCCCCTCGGGTGCGACTCACTTCTGCACACTCCACCACCTTCAGTCAGCCAGTCAGCCACCAAGCAAGCACATCAGGCCACAATGGCGTGGAACGCATCATCATTCCTCGTCGTCCTGCTCGTGGCGGCAGCCGCTGGGGCGCCGGCTCTATCCTCGCCGCAGCAGCCGGCGCTCCGGTGCACGCCGGGCGACCTGCACGCGCTGCTGGCGGTGAAGCAGTCGCTGGGCAGCCCCAAGACGCTGTCCACGTGGTCCGCGGCGTCCCCGGACTGCTGCAGGTGGGACCACGTCCGGTGCGACGAGGCCGGGCGCGTGAACAACGTCTTCATCGACGGCGCGGACGACGTGCACGGGCAGATCCCGTCGGCCGTGGCGGGGCTGACGGCGCTCATGTCGCTGTCCCTGTTCCGCCTCCCGGGGCTGTCGGGCTCCATCCCGCCCTGCCTCACCTCGCTCTCCGACCTCCAGTTCCTCACCATCTCCCACACCAACGTGTCCGGCCCCATCCCGGAGCACCTGGCCCGGATCCGCAGCCTCGACTCCGTCGACCTCTCCAGCAACCGCCTGACCGGGTGCATCCCCAGCTCCTTCGCCGACCTGCCCAACCTCCGGTCCCTCGACCTCCGCAACAACCAGCTCGCCGGCCCCATCCCGGCGGGGCTCGTGCAGGGCCAGTTCCGGTCGCTCATCCTGTCCTACAACCAGCTGAGCGGCCCGATCCCGCGCGACGACGCGCAGGACGAGATCAACACCGTCGACCTCTCCCACAACCGGCTCACCGGCGACGCCTCCCACCTGTTCGTCCCCGGCCGGCCCATCGGCAAGGTGGACCTGTCGTGGAACGACCTCGACTTCGACCTCAGCAAGGCCGTCTTCCCGCCGGAGCTCACGTATCTCGACCTCTCCCACAACCGCATCCACGGCACCGTGCCGCCGTCGCTGGGCACGCTGTCCACGCTGCAGAAGCTGGACCTCAGCTACAACCGCCTGTGCGGGCCGCTGCCCAGGTACCACGGCGTTATGAAGCACGGCTGCCAGCCGTACGAGCACAACCAGTGCCTGCGCGGCTCGCCCATCGACACCTGCCACCGGTTATCGCGTGAGACCTGATCGTCGGAACCGAATGAGGGATCGAACTCTCTTGTCTCTGCTGGTGCTTGCGTGGTTTGCGTACGATCGACGACGACGGTTGCGTGAGTGTGCTTGGGGTTTAGCTAGACACAAGTACCCGCGCGGTGGTATCACCTGCGCGCGCGGTTAATCTTACTGTACTTGATTAAGCGTGTACGTGTACCGAACAACAGCTCTGTGTGCAAGTGTACCGTCTGGAGCGTGTTATGTACTGTATTTGGTATGGACCCGAGGTCCTGAGAGTGAGTGATGTATCAAATGCCAAACAGTAATTATATTTGCCTTGTTATAATATGACCTCACTAGTTGACTGAGCCTGATTGCAATGAGTAAAATGAATACAGCCCTCGGGTCCTGAGGAAGCAGAATGTTTGGTGTGATCCGGCAAAAAATTTCTTGTTCAGTAAGCACTTAGATGGAGAGTTCGAAACGGAACGTTCTCAGAGAAACTACCGCATCCAGTTCACAAAATGGAGAAATTTCTAAACCTTTAAAACTCCAAAATCCGAACTTCGAAATCCTCCGTGCACTCCGGTCGTCCCTGATCATGTACTACTACATCGAGTTCAGCGAAACTTAACGCATCAAGACCGCAACCGAGCGGCGTGTTAAGAAGGGTGACGTGCACGTAACGCCGAACGCGCGTTGGACCCGTCTCACACCCACACTGTCGTGCTGCTGCTGCAGTTCAACATTTGAAATCAAAGGGACATGCTGCTGAGGACCGTTGGAAACGGGTACCGACACAAGGAAGGCAGCTACAACTACAACGGCAACCCATTTCGAAACCAGCTTTTTACTTCGCGCTCTTCTGACGTTACTGCTATTTCTACAGTCTAGACTCCGCCAGCTGCCCAAGCTTGGCAGCTTGCACTGACGAGGCGGATGACCCGGCACCTAGACCTAGTCACGTTGAACCCTTTGGCGTGTCAAGTCTAAAATACATATAAAAATCCTCATAAACGTGGTCCAGGTTGAAGGATCAAAACACATGCGCAAGATTGGGAACAGATGAAGTGAAATACTCGCCTTTTTTTATCCGGGTGGTTGGCGAAGCGATGAACAGGGCCAACAGCAGAGCGTGCAAGGATGATCTGTCGCCGGGCCCGTCCCGTGTATTGGCAGACACCACAGGCTTTCTTTTCTTCGGGGCACGCGCTGGATTACAAACTTTTCGGGTCCTACATCCACTCAAGTAAAAACATTTCGGGTCCTACATCCACTCAAGTAAAAACATTTCGGGTCCTACACAGTACAGTACTGTACAATCCAATTGACGAAACTGGGCCCTTGAATTGCTGTGTCGTGAGCGAATAAACCAAGAGCAACAAACAAGCACCGGACCTCATCTGTCAGTGGTCCGATCCAGCAGATGAGAGACGTGCTGGATGGGTAGACGTGCTCGTTCGTGGGCTGAAGAAACCTAAATACCAGTAGCACCTGCAACCGGGCTTTTTTTTCTTATAGGAGTTGCAAGCGGGCTTTTGGTGGCGAAACCTGTGTTGGGACATGGACCGTATGCCAGTTCCTCACCGGCCCATTGGGCTATAATTTCGGTTATTTCAGCTCACGTGTGTTATAGCTGGAGACAAAATCCGCGAGCTGCGAGTGAATCGAGCGAGAAGGCGCAGAAACTGCCGATTTCCTCGTCCGCCGCTGCTTCCGGGTCCGGCCTCCGCGTTTCTGGTAGCAGCCGAGCGCACGCCAACCGGGGCTCCCTCTGCTTGAAGCCATTGACCACGACTCTGGCAAGCGACGTCTCCTGCACACTGTCTAAGTTCTACGATTACCTTTCTTCCGTTGCAATGCCCCGCTGAAACCGCGCAAATTGACGGTTCCAGAAGCTAACGCTGACCCACGACTTCTTCCGCCGAAACCTCTTTCTTACTCCTATTTTTTAATCACACGATCCGCACGACTGGAAGCCTCGACCGCGTTTGATAAACACCGAGTAAAGCCGCCGCTGCACTAAGAGCACTGTAAATCATACTGGATACACTGTTTCGAAGTGTAATTTAGAGTACATACTGTAAAAATTGAAGGAGAACAGAATATGCTGGTGTATCCCGCCGTCTCGTCTCGTCTCGTCTCGTCGGCAGTCCAATGATACAATCCGTCCAAACCAACCGCCCTCCTTGGCTGACCACAAACCGCAACCACATCATCATCCACTGCTCCTCCATGCCCGGAAGCCGTCCGTCAGGCATGGCGTGGACTCGTTTCGGCAGGCAGAGGCGAAACACGGCGACCAGATCCACTGTTCTTAGAGGCCGGACAACGACGGGCATATTTGTTTCCATTATCTAAAATAGATTCACTGTTCGTCAATTACACGATGATTGACTGCTCAAACCAAAACTCTTTTCTAATAATAATCGATTTTACTACCCGGGGAAGTCTCTATATACTTAAGCTTTTCCTGACGTACTACGTGCTGCTAGCCTGCTGCTGCGATACATGATCATTCCTGTTCATCATCGCCACGCGATGAGCTATGCGCGGTGCCACGCCGCACGTGCGTGGGAGTGGCACGACCGACCCGTCTCTCGTTGCGGACGTAAGAACGATTAACGAAGGGGATGGATGAAGAGGTCAGGTGTGAAACGGCGGACATGTCGCGTCCCTTTCCACTTTCGTCTCCGCGACGATGAGCCACCACCAGCACGACAGATCCCTCAGCCGCGCGCGGGCGCTTTATTAGGAAACAGCGAGCTGGCGCGATCGGAAAGCGCCGCGCTTCGACGCGACGCGGGAACATCAATGCTGCTCGGTCCGTGTAGACGCCGACCCGTGATCGGCGATCACTTTGCGCCGGGGGCGCATCATGCGTCTCCGGCCGGCAGCTCCAGACCTGACGCGGAGCAAAAGGGAACGGTGATGCGCTGTTGACATAACATGAGTTGTCAGAATGATACTACTACAGTACTTTGTCACGGTGTCGATCGATATTCAATGTAGGTGGACCGTAGGAGTGTAAGTGAGTAAGTGGCTGTTTAATTAGTTAGTAGTCAAACATTACTGCTAAAGTTTGCCAAAAGTATGGTTAATAAATTACTCATCACACTTTTGATAAATTTTTATTAAAGATACGAGTCTGTGACATATAAAGTACTTATCTGGCCAGGAGAAAAATCTATGAACTTGAGAGAGAGGGAAAGAGGGAGAGGCAAATACGTATTCCCTCCGTCTCAAAAAGTTTGTCACTTTGTAGTTCAAAAATGAACTACAAAACGACAAACTTTTAAAGACGGAGAGAGTATTTCCCAACGATTTTACATCTCATACCGAGATTTCTTCAGGACTAGAAAAAAAAAGACATTATGTTGAAATTTCAGAAGAATTATGGATCTTTTTTTTTTGCGAGGAAGAAATCTGGATCCCTAGTCTTACGTCCCAACGAACTTCATTAAAAGTTTTCTTTTGTGCCGGCGTTTCTTATACGGAAGTTAAGAAAAAAGGGATCGTTCATCCAAACAAGTTCTTAGCCGCCAATTAACTAAACGACCATTTGCTATATGAAAGTATCCTGTCATTAGATACTAATAACCGCGTCCACTGGAACCCAGCGAAGAAAGTCTCCACGTCTGATCCTTTCGTGACCACTCCACATGGTTTGAACACCGCACTCGAGCCAGATTTCCGGTCTCGTGCTTAAACGCCACTGCTCGTACCCCATCCGCTTTTGCACCCGTCGAAAACGTCGAGCTGGTCGCTATGATTAGGCAGTGCGGAGTGCACGAATCCTGCGTTCTGTCATCCTTAATCCACCCACCTGACCTAACCCGCTTTCGCTTTGCCTTCAGGTCAGTCCCTTTCGCTACTCCCCTTTGAAAACACCTTTTCTTTTCCGAAGTCTCCTTCGACATAAATAAACCAACCCACCGAACCGAGAAAAAAAATCAAATATTTAAAATCAAAATTTGCAAACGAGTTTATTTTCGAAGACTGAGGTAAGATGACGGAGAGTGGAGAAACGAAAAGGGGGGGAATGAGAGGGGAGAGAGAAAGAGGGTGGTGACTGGTGAGAGAGAGGTCGTGGTTTGACCACCTCCCTCCTCTCTCGTCTCCCACCTTCCTCTTCTCCTTCGCTCGCCGCGGCCCCTTGTCCGTCGTGTCGGCTTTGCTTTGCCGCGGGCCAGTTCCCACCAGCCACACGGGGCAGCCAAGGCAAGGCGCCGCCTCCGCTGACCCCGTCTACACCGAATCCCCAACCAGAGATTTAAGTAACACCCGTCTCCTTGCTCGCCGCCTTCTTCCAACACACACCGAACACGCGCTGTTCGTTGCTTGACCTCTCCTTCTCCCCCTCCCTCTCTCCCACTCTCCCCTTGTTGTCTCCCCTCAGATCTCCTCAGGCCGGGTTGGTTTCTTGATTCGGGGCCGGATCTTGGCTGCGAGGGATGGGCAACTGCTGCGTGACGCCGACCGGAGCCGATGACGGCGGCAGCGGCAAGAAGCCGAATCAGCTGAAGGAGAAGAAGGGCAAGAAGCCGAACCCGTTCTCCGTCGAGTACAACCGGCCGGCGCCGGCGGGGGCGAGGCTGGTGGTGCTGCGGGACCCCACGGGGCGGGACATCGCCGCGCAGTACGAGCTGGGCGGGGAGCTCGGCCGCGGCGAGTTCGGGGTCACCTACCTCTGCACCGACCGCGCCACGGGGGAGGCGCTCGCCTGCAAGTCCATCTCCAAGAAGAAGCTCCGCACCCCCGTCGACCTCGAGGACGTGCGCCGGGAGGTCGAGATCATGCGGCACCTCCCCAAGCACCCCAACATCGTCACCCTCAGGGACACCTACGAGGACGACAATGCCGTCCACCTCGTCATGGAGCTCTGCGAGGGCGGGGAGCTCTTTGACCGGATCGTCGCCCGGGGACACTACACGGAGCGTGCGGCCGCCTTGGTCACTAAGACCATCGTCGAGGTCGTGCAGGTGAGCTTGGCTTCGTTGCCTGTGCAGGTTCATTGATGAATTCATGATACAATTGTTACTGCTGGACAACAAGTACGAATGGATGTTATACGCTTTCTGCTACTCTCATTGTGTTGGGGTGAACCGACAATCACTCATATAATAAGTTTGCCTATAATTTGGTTTAATGGGTTACATGGAGTAAACGTATGCTATTGAGTATTGACTGAAAATGTTGTTGACTCTGGCTTGGTAGCTTATACTACTTTTCTCTCACAATTCAACTTGGTGAATAGATTTTTACCGAACGGTGAATTAACTTGTGCTTCCATTCTGCCCTGTACAATATCAGATGTGCCATAAGCATGGAGTGATGCATAGGGACCTCAAACCAGAGAACTTCTTGTTTGCAAACAAGAAGGAAACCGCAGCTCTTAAGGCAATTGATTTTGGCCTATCTGTATTTTTCACTCCAGGTACAATAACGACACCCTTGTTTCCTATGGTTGTTTCTCATTTCAGTTCATGAATCATCTATTCATCTGCTGATGGTATGGTTGTGGAACCTAGGTTTAACGTGGTCTCTCTTATATCTTATGCTGCCCGCCGTTGCATATTGTTAATATATTCTAACATGCTAATTTTGGTTTTGTATAGGCGAAAGGTTCACTGAGATTGTTGGAAGTCCTTATTATATGGCTCCAGAGGTGCTGAAGAGAAACTATGGACCGGAAGTTGATGTCTGGAGTGCAGGAGTGATTCTTTACATTCTTCTTTGTGGAGTCCCTCCATTTTGGGCAGGTTAGTTGTGTACCTGAAATGATGGATTTTGACAATAACATGTCTACAAATAAATGAGTTAGAAAATGGAATATGTTATAATCTCTTAAAAATGCAAATGTACAATGTGTCAATGTGTCATATTCTAAACTGGTATGCTTATTTTCTGATCTTTATTTTGGGTGTGTCCGTGTGGGTGGTGAGGGACTGGGGAGATGGAGCTACGGTAGAGAACACATACATTTGAGCATACGAGTTAAATGGTCTTTCTTAACATTTTTTTTGTGTTTGCATGTAAAACGGCTGGGAAAAAGTACGGTTTGACCTTATTTGATAAATGTTCTTTAACAGTATTTTTGTTTGCATGTAACGCAGAAACTGAACAGGGTGTTGCTCAAGCTATTATTCGTTCTGTCATTGATTTCAAAAGAGATCCGTGGCCAAGGGTCTCAGATAACGCCAAAGATCTTGTCAGGGGAATGCTCAATCCGGATCCGAAACGGAGATTGACAGCTCAGCAAGTGCTTGGTAATTGTCAAATCCTCACTTGTTGAATGCATCGTGTTTGTTTCCTTTTATTGTTTTTTGTCCTGTATTGCAAAACCTTTTATTGGAACGATACAAGATAAGCATGTCCTTTCCTGCTATTTTAATCAAGTACCATTGTCTCATATCCTTGTATTTCCTTCCAGATCATCCATGGCTACAGAACATAAAGAAGGCTCCAAATGTCAATTTGGGTGAAACTGTTAAGGCCAGGCTTCAACAATTTTCTGTGATGAACAAGTTCAAGAAGCATGCACTTAGGGTAAATTTGAATATGACTTGACCTCACAGAATTCTTTTTTCAATGTTACGCTTGCTCTGAACTTCCTCTGTTTGGCTACAGGTCATAGCTGATCATCTTTCAGTGGAAGAGGCTGCTGACATAAAAAATATGTTTGAGAAGATGGATCTTAACAAAGATCAGATGCTTAGTTTCGATGAACTGAAGCTTGGTCTGCATAAGCATGGGCACCAAATGCCTGATGCAGATGTCCAAATACTTATGGAAGCTGTGAGTAATCATTTTAACTTCACTGCATGATGCTTATTTGCATTTAGGTATTAAATCGTTTTTTTGTTTTCTTAAAATGCCTCTTTCCAATGACATTTGTCAACTGGGTTTCATAATTACTGTCATACGTTGAATTTGTACCTCTCATAAATGGAGGATTACCATAATTAACATCACACCAACACCCCATGAAAATCGGGCACCAGTTAAGATAGAAGATAAAGGATGATATTCCATAAATTGGTGAAACGTGTCCACACTGATGCTTGATATATTTATTTATAGAATGCTAATAATAAGCATTTGTTTCTCTGTGCATAATGCTGAAGGTGACATGTCTGGATCATCCCTTATATTTATGTGTGTGTATTTATATCAGGCTGATGCTGATGGAAATGGAACCTTGGACTATGGAGAGTTTGTTGCTCTATCTGTTCACCTAAAAAAGATTGGCAACGACGAGCATCTGCATAAGGCATTTGCATACTTTGATCGTAATGAGAGTGGATATATCGAAATCGATGAACTCCGTGAGTCATTATCTGATGACCTGGGCCAAAATCCTGAAGAAGTTATCAACGCCATCATGCGTGACGTGGACACTGATAAGGTTTGTGTTCTTTCGTCAAACCAGTTGCAAAAGCATGCTAGTTTCCTTTTTTCATTTATATTTCAAAACATGCTAAGCTTTGCGATTCATGGAAACAAGCTTAGTGAATATACCCGCTTACATTAATTGTTTTCTTCTTCAGGATGGCAAGATAAGCTATGACGAGTTTGCGGCAATGATGAAGGCTGGAACAGACTGGAGGAAAGCATCAAGACAGTACTCAAGAGAACGGTTCAGCAACCTTAGCCTAAAGCTGCAGAAGGACGGATCGCTGCAGATGACAAGTACCCGGTAGTTGATAACACTCTAATAGGCAAGTTGTGAATTCCAGAAGAAAACCCTGTGTAGCTTTTCTGATTGTTTTGACGACAACTGCTTCTGTTTGTCTTGATGTTCTGTTGCTTTTGATTCTTTGCTGGTTATCTGTTTGAGGCATTAGGTGAATGTTGATGCTTTGATTGTATTTAGGACTGTATGATCCATGTGTCCCATGCCTTGTTTAGGGCGAAGTGTACTGTACAAGAAAGAGGGAAGAAAGGATTAGGTGGCATTCGCCTTATTATTAATGCATGTGGTGGTTGATCACTGTTGAAATTTGAAGCAGAAGTTCAATTTTCTAGTCAATTGAACTGATTAATGTACTTAACTCCAGAGTTTGCAGTCTGATCGCGTACCTTATGCCAATGTCTACCGTTTAGGTGACATCTATATGCTATACCATTGTACCTTATCTAGTATCTGGCCAGAGGTCCTTTTATATAAATATATTGTTCTGGTACGTATACGTTGTCATAGCTTCAGACTTTGTGTTCGTGGTCCGTGCTAAGGAAATAGCATCCAAAAGAACAGGTGGATCGAGTAAACGTGACACGCTGAAGCTGATGTATGTTTGAACGCAATGTTGGTTGTTGGAGGGGACGCTTGTGCTGGTCAAGGATCTTGTCCGTGTCAAACAGAAGCAGGGCGTTGTGAATGCGCCTAAAAGACAGTTGGACGTTGCTGTCCGTTTGGTTGGCCGCACGAAGAGTGATATTTTGCGATCCAAATCCAAGTGGTGGTGCTGCCGTCCTACGGCGGACATGGAGCCGACGCAAATTAGGTGGAACCAACAGAATAGGACCGGAAGGAGTAGCATATAATAAGTATCACGAATGTGCATAAAATGAAAAAATTATTGGAGTGGGTTGTTGGGTTGTACTCCCTCTGTCCTCATAAACTTGTCGCTTTGCAGTTCACTTTTGAACTGCAAAGCGACAAGTTCATTGAGACGGAGTACTTTGCTGGATTCTAAAGACATGTACAAGATGCTGCTATTGACTTGACCCTTGCTTGTGTATGTGTCTTGCTGCCCATGTAGGGGCTGTTTTGCAAATTCTCCGGAAGGTTGTAGAATCAGTTGACGCGGTCCACGCTGAGCGCCTGAGCCTACTACTGTCTAACAGCGGCCGTTGGATGTAGAGGCACTGGTTAACGAGCCGCAGCGCCGGCGGCGATGCCTTCCTTTTTCTCTCCTGCCGCGGCGCTCGTTGCTCTTGCTCCCCGGCACGCGCGTGCCCCGTCAGCTTCTCACTTCGCCGCCCGCCACCAAACACCTGTACTGTATATCCTTCGGAAGGACGCTGCCTCATCAGCACCCGAACTGTCACGACGCTATGGTGCAGAAGCTCCTACAATTATCATTCAGCCTGGGCTGCCCCATGTGCAGCTTGATTATTATTGGATGGTTTCTTCCATTGGTATCCCTGCAGAATTGATGCCTAAACAACGTTTACTGTTTTCATTTCTTCTGAACAGAAATATGTCCGACGTTTTAAGGTCGATTCTTGGAGCCTCTCACTAGAAAGGCAGAAATCGTCGACGCAATCGGACTTCCAGATCGTATTTCAACATGTAAGCCAAATGTATTCAGTCCCAAGAACATCAGGACATGACAGAGCCAGAGAAACAGAGTACAAACTGTATGTATGGATGCGTAGGCAGACAACACGGGTACGTACCACTGAGAGCGAGTGATGATTTCACTAGATCAGGACAACATATGCCCACCACTTCTTCTTAATATATGCACCGGGCAAACCGCCTTTGTTTCAAAAAAGAAAAAGAAAAAAAACAGTATGCCCACTAGATCAGGACATGGCGGGCCTTGCTTGGGCCAGACCGAACTGGGCCTGATTTTCTCAAGGCCAGGATATCTCGGGCTGCAAACGTCCTCGATAGTGAATTCCGGGAGCTGATCCGCAATTGAAGAATCCTATCGTCTCCTGGCTTCCTCCGGCTCGGGCGTCGCTTGCCCACTCCGGCGTGCTCCCCCGGTTCGCCGGAACGCACCACCCGGGCTCCGATCCCAAGTTCCACTGCCGCCATCTCCCTCTACATCCTATCCGCCGGCGGAGTGCGCCACGGTCTGCGCCCAGGTACTCATCCTCGCCTCGCACCCACGGCCTTCTCTCCAACCTCAGTCTCCGGTATCCTCACTCGTCACCCAGATGTTCCTATGGAAGCCGCTAGCACGGGGTGAGGAACTGAGGATCCATTGGGCTGGTCATTCTGCCATTGGTTAGTAGAGGACGGTCCTCTCCTCGGACGAGCAACTCCCGTTGCTTTCCTTCTCTTCACCCCAGCCCGTTGCGTTCGTTAGAGAATTGTACCGCTGCGTTTGAGGAGACACCCGCTAGTTTATTTTCCATTTCCAGAATTTTAATTGGGGACTCGAGGCCCACGCGAAGGTTGCTTCTGGTTTGTGTCAGGTTGATCCGATAATGTTCTATCTAGCTTACCGTAGAGGGATTTCTCATTTCTGTCAGGTTGATCACCTTGGTTTCCTTGTTTCTTCAAAACAAAACCACCTTGGTTAGCTACGATGTTTTCTCAGAGCTTCGTCGCTTCAGTTTTTTATTGCATAACGGTGTCACAATTTTGTTGCCTGAATTGACAAATATACTGCTGTTTGCACGATGACAGTGACAACACTTTAAATTCCAGTACATGTCTACACAGGTGCTTGTGCTAGGCCGCACGCATGCGAAATGGCTCTCTGTCAGGGTGTATCTTCTGGGAACGCTCAGCTGCTAGCCTTTCCTGGCAGATCTTCGAGTCTGAGGGGCACTCAGTTTCGTGTTAGGAGAAATACTTTTCCTGTACAAGCTGTACGAGGTATGCATTTGACAAATCTAACTTTGTTGTTAATTTTTCATCAACATGTGGTTTCTGTCCTCGTTTACTGCCTACAGCTCACATATATAATCTAGTCGGCAGCGGCTCTGTAGCCGACTACAATTCCTCTATACATTCCTTGCATCATTATTTGATTACAGCACCTGATTAAGTGATTAGTGGTCACCAAATTTAGTTTGATTCTAATTATCATCTATGTTTTGCAGTTGGTGCTGATTTCTTCCATCAAGGCATGCTTACAGCATTTCCAATAGAGAATTCTGTCAAGGGCATCCCATCACCATTAACAAGGTTAACAAGGCACAATCAGCATCGAAGATCTGAAGTTGTTTGTCAAGCATCCTCTCTGGCCTCATTCAGCTACCCTGAGCTGACTTCCAAACCCAGATGGTGGTGGAGAACTCTAGCTTGTGTGCCATACTTGCTTCCACTCCACAACATGTGGTCTTATGCTGATGCCATCTACCAGCTGCATACATACTTGCAGGGGTTTACACTATTGTACACCTTCATCGACACCATGACCCTGCTTCCCGGGTGGCTCTTCCTGGTGATTTTTATGACAGTCTACTTCTTTATCGTGAGACGTAAGTGGTCACCACACTTCCTCAGGTTCCACGTAATCCTGGCTATCCTCCTGGACACTGGCTCCCAAGCAGTTGCGACCATGTGCACCTGGATGCCGAGCATCGTGTATCAGGGGAAGCCGATGCAGTACTTTTGGATGACTATGGCATTTATACAGATCTTCACGGTGCTAGAATGTATGCGCTGTGCTGTTGCTGGAATGTATCCAAAAGTGCCTTTTATCTCACATACAGCATTTATCCACTCTGACCTGAATCTGTTCAGGTAGACAGCTGCATGATGTTAACTACCGTGTCGGGCCTAGGATACTAGAGGGAGTTTTTTTGTTATACTACGTTTTGTTCACAATGAAGCCTCATATGTAACAGTTACCAGTATGGCGTGCTGGTACAACAGAATTTGAATACTGATGCAGTCGATTACCACATATGTTGATTCATTTCTGAGTTTTGTTTTTTGTGCTGTTCCTTTTTTCCCCTGGGAATATGTCCGTGTATATGAGTCATGCTTAGTTGATCGTATTACATATTCTCAAATTCATGTCCCATGTGGCTTGATGTCTATGATGCCGAAATTTGGCTCTTTGTCAAATTACCTTTGCTCCAATCTGTAATTTCGACACTGCTGGGCCCAATCTACTTTTCCCTCCTAATTAAAAAAAAACAATGTTGCTGTGGTTATCTCACTAGAATCAGGAAACCATGTTTTTAGCTTTAGCTAGATAGTATCATCCCAAGCTACTGAATGTTGGATATGAGATGCAGTCCCATAATTGCCTGTTTTTATTTTGGTTATCTAGATGGCATCTGAAAATCTCAGCTAAGCAATTAATATGTTGTAAGCATATTCACTGAGTTTTGTTTTCCGTATTTATTTTCATTTGTTGTTTTCGTTAGTCCAAATGATAAGTTGTAAGCATGAATCCACGTTCCCTGGATTGCAATGCGATATGTTGCTAAAGTGCTACCCGACTACTTTCCACGAGCAAGTTCGTAAAGCAATATTCGTTTTAAATTCTTACGGTTACGGACGGCATTGCTTAGCTCAATTATTCAAACAAAAGCATGTTAGCTAATACTCACTCTGTTCCTTTTTACTCCATTCGTTTCTTTTTATTTATCACCGGCTATTTCATTTTTGAACTAACAGGTGACAAATAAAAAGAAAACAGAGCGAGTATTCAACGTTGTTAGTTTAAAACTGTACTAGCCAGTGTCATAAAATGAAATGGAGAGAATACTGTATAATGATACATGTGTGTGTACGCAAGGATAAGAGGTTATGCACATATACGTAGCAGATCAGCAAACCACAACACGTTGCAGCCAAAAGGCATGACATATCACATAGCAAACCCCAATCTAGGGAGTGCCGTCACCTTTTGAAACGATGGGGTTTTGGGAAATTCAGTAATAAGAAATTTACCACCTGTGTATAGCCTGATTGGATTATCCAACTCAGTTAGGGTGGATTTCGATACGAATTGCCTTCAAATTGGATCCAAAAATCCTCAAAACTATCCAAAAGATGGAAACTCACGTTGATTTCATCGATAAGTTGGGAACCGAAGCGTAAATAGCCAGTCCCTATCACTTTTGCCCCACGCCCTCGTTTTCGCGAACAGTCCTCGCGTCCCTGCCTGCCGCCTTCCCTCTCTCCGTGCTGCTGCCGCGCGGAACCCAGATCGCGGCAGATTCCTCGGCATCCAAGCAGCAGCAGCAGCCGCCGCGCCGCGCCCTTGTTCGAGGTCCGTCTCGGGTTCCCGGAATCCTCCTCCGCCTCCACACATGGCCCTTCTTGCCCCCGCAATGACAGGCGAGGTACGCGTTTTGTCCCCTCTTCCAACTCATACGGAAAACTGGATCGCCCCTTGGTTCCGGCTGTTGCTATTGGGGTAGCGCACGGCAGGATCGTATGTTTATTTTGAACAGAGGCTGTGGTAGATCTTTGCTCAACGCAGGGTCGGTGCTTGCCAGGCCTCCTAACCATTGAATTGAATTATCGTAGGCTATATGCTGTAGCCAAATATTAGGAGGCTTTGCCTTTCCTTGCGAACCTTAGTTGTTGTGTCCCGTACTTTTATTTTGTCCATCATTTAAACATTGGAACAAGTAATTAGCTGAGAATGGAAGCATGGGTTTCATAACAGCCCCTTTGTTTACAGTAGTTTTGTTTTGTGGTTATAGTTACAAGAGCATTGTGCAGATTTTTTTTCACATTGGTCTTTTTGGACTTGAAAAAGTGCTAGCACTTTGAGGGAAATGAAGTCATGATTCATGAATCTCACCCCGTCATCTTCATGAAATCAGGCAGAAATGGGACCTTTGTGTTTTATTGTCTTTACTGTTTAGATTTGTTCGACTCTTATTTGGCTGCCTTTTCCCATGGTTCACAATTAATGTTGAGCCCTGTATTGTGTTTTCATTTCCTCTGGATGATGCATGTAATATTTAATTACCTGAGTTTTAGGGTCATAGTCTGGTACATCTTGCTCGTTGGACACTGTATTCTATATAAGTTGGCTTACTATTTTGTAACTTGTCTATTAATTTTCAGTATTTTTTGTTTGTAAATTTCATGATCGTAATACTATCCACTTGCAACTAGGAAGCTATTTGTTTTGTGTGTTCAAACTCTACACGTTTTCATAGGTGGGTTTGCGGCTCTTACTGGCACCATTAAGTTCTAGCATAGTCGTCCGTACAGCCAGGTATGTAATTACAGAGTGAATCCATTAGTATTGTGTTTTCACATTTATTTATTTATTTTTGTTATGCTTCCTAGAAGTTGTTTTAGCCTACCCTAACGTGCTTGGGACAAAGGCTTTGTTGTTGTTGTTCCTAGAAGTTGTTTGACACCTTTTTGAGTGAGAAAAGATCGTCAGAGTTTCCTGTTCTCGTTGACAAATGACAATAACTGTTATGCTGATGTTAGCTATGGCTTAAATCTATGTGAAGCATCCTCCACACACTGCACTAAACCATTCTTTTTTGCTATTAGGCAAAAATGACATGCTAATGTTAATTACATGATGATGTAATTGGATGTAACCAAACAAGATAATATTATAATCTGGCTGTCTGGCAGTCTTTTTCTGAAATAATTTGCCACTATCATGCAGTTGCATTAGGAATTCACCCATGTTTCATTCATACTGATGCAGTTGTGCAGTGGGTATCGGTCTACCTGTATACTCCACTTTCAGAGCTATAGAAAAGAATGATGAAAAGGAGAAAGAGCGGTTGCTCTTGTATTGGGCAGGTCTGTATTATGATGAAACTATGTTAATTTTTTGCCATTTACTCTGAGCAACTTCTTTCGAGTCGATGGAATTTCGTGTAACCTATAATTGCAAAATAAGAGCAAAATTGAAACATGTGCTGGAATACTTTCTGGAAGTTCATCGTATACACACCATACATGTTGCATGTTGGATTCTCTTTTATATCCAGTCAGCATTGTTCAACTAGTTCCAATGAAAAGGGTGAAGTACCAACCAATCATAGGAGGGCCAACTGTCATTACTATATATGTGAATATTTTTAGAATGATAAGAAGAGATGAATCAACTGAACAAACATAAAAATAGGTGCCTATATATTCATTTATTTTGGTCCAATGTCTTTAGTCAAGATTTTTGTTCGTTGTTTGTTTGTTGTAAAATCATATTCCAATGACTAACTCTCGTTTGAATGTTCTGCAGCATATGGATCCTTTAGCATTGTGGAAGTATTTGCAGATAAGCTTCTTTCAAGGTATGCAGCTGATGTTATTGAATTGTTTAAAATGTTTGCAATTGAAGAATTATTTCTTGTCTTTTAGCATGATCATGGGTAAGGCTGTCTAGAAATAACCTTTCCCTAGACCCCACAATGTGTGGGGGCCTTTGGCACTGGGTACACCCTTTTAGCATGACCATGAACAGCAATGAAACTTCATTCAATAACCACCACCATGAGCCTTTTAGTTCTGGTTCTTGTAACTTTTCATTTGACTCCGACACTATGTATGCTCTTGCTACCTTTCAACAAAAGGAAAATTTGGGCCTGTTTGGATTGTAGTCCGTGGTTACCTTACCAAATTTTGGTCGTTTACCGTGAAGGAAGCGTGCATTTGGATTGAAGACAAAGTTTGGCAAGCCAATGGACCCATGTGTCGAGCTAGTTCATTTTTCTTGCCAACGTTGGTCAAATTTTGGGCAGCCGAATCCTGCACCAAAGTTTGGCAAGCCAACAATTTGGTAAAGCGAATAAGGACGAAAACCAAACAGACCTTAAACCTTCTGTTTAGAGGCCGCACACAGGTTGCACCTCAATGCTTGCTGGCTTGCTCTTGGAGAGGGACCAGGATCCTCTGAAATAGTACCTGCTAATGCAGAGAGCCACTTTCTGAAGAGACCCACTAGCCACTAGCCCACTACCCTTTAGTTCTCCTCTTCGATGGAACGTCCTGTATGCTAGGCTTGCTCTGTCTCGCAGCGGTCACACATTCATCTAATCATTTCATGGGATCCTATGAATTAGTACCTGCTACTGCAGAGGGCACTTTTGTTGGTTTGTGCATTAACACCCAACAGTTGTGTCGAGGGAAAGGAAGTAGTGAGGAAGGCGGATCTGCGGAAATCTGCTCTGTGGGTCTTTCCATTTTTCAATTAAAAAAGTGGAAGAAATCCTAATCCTTATCCTGCATATTAACAACTGAGATAAGAGTTAATGTACATAAAGGCTTCCTACAGTGCCAAGTGCCAATAGAGGATCCTTATCCCTTGGAGAGTTAGAAATGCCTGAGTATCATGTCATAACTAGGGGCCTAGCTATGAATTCCACTGCTGCCCTCATATAGCTACAAATAGGAAGGATGTATAAAACTGAGATATCCAAAATTGCACACTGTCTGATATGGGATGGACCAGGGATTCATAGAGAAATGATGCCTTATGTTGGAGTTTGAAGGCTTCACCAACTTGCTGCATTTTGTTATTGTACTATATGTTTGTCATAATTATCATTCTCACTTTCTACTTATCATGGCTGCATTCTAGTTTAGTAACATCTGCTCCGCATTTTATTACTGTGACATTGGCATAAGTAACATGCCTGCTATTGTGCTGTACATTTGTGGTGGGATATTTTCAGTTCTACGTGCCTCGGGAAATATTTGAATATTTGTTTGTTGTCTTTGTGCAGTGCTCCTCTCTATTATCATGTAAAATTTGCAATCCTTGTGTGGCTGCAGTTCCCATCGAATGGAGTAAGTTGTCATATTTACTCTTTGTCATGTGACCATCTGCTCAACTTTTGCGATATTCATGGCACTGCATTCTTTTCAATTGCTGGGGCCAATCAACTTTTCCTATCCAACTATTAAGAACATTGTTGCTGTGATCATCTCATTGAAATCTCTTCCAGTCTACACTTGTTATAGGAGTTTGAGATATTGATTTCCAAGCACCTGTATGCTGATTTCTTTGTGCTTACCAAAATCATTATTTTTTCCGTGTATTTAGCATCATGCCCATGTTTCTTTTACGGGGCAAAATTTGTGCTGTCTTTTTAACATAGCTGTCGTTCTGTACTATGAGTTTCACTATTTTAAGTGTTTGCTGTATGCTTGATAATAAAAGGCTCGATAGAATTTGTGGCCTTTGTTTTACTGATATCCGTGTTCTATTCCTTCCAGGGATCAAAACACGTATACAGAAGATACATCCGTCCATTTTTTCAGAAGCATCAAGCAAAAATTGATAGATTTCTGAATATTCTTTCCAAGGAATTTGTAAGTATGTTTTTATCATGTATCTCTGTAGATGTTTTTTGTCACAAATATATTACTAATGAAAGTCACACCTTATAAAACCAGACAAAGTTTGTCAGCAGCCATGAAGATGAACTTCGTTTTATAGAGAACATGGCTATCCGAGGCGCTACAACAGGTATAGAACTGGAAGGAGACCCTGCATAACGCTACCTTCTTATGCACATTCTTTGTTACAACTTATCTTCACGTATTGCGTGTCCTGAGTTAATCGGCATATCTACTCTCCCCTCTGACTCATAGCTGCATTTTTGCCGTGCGACCTTAAAATCTCATGATGCCTAGAAAAGCTAATTTATGCTGCTTATGTTGTAACAGCAAATTACATAGTAAATGGTCTGGATGAACCTGGGCGATCAGAAACGGTTAATACAATTGAAAGTCCGAGTGCCACTGTAACAGAAGAAGCTGGTGTGTCTGGAACTGAAACTTGAGCTGTGCTACCTCTGCGCGCAATGTCTCTGGAGCAGCAAACGGCATCTGGTTGAATATTCTACCAAAATCTCCATGTCATCCGGCTTTGTTAGATTGTGAATGCGACCGTTGCTGAACAGCTGAATCTAGAAATTATGTTTTTAGCTTTAGCTAGATGTGTTACCCATAGCTCAATCTGGGTGTTGTGAAAGATTCCCCCTTTATATTGTATACAAATGTGGGATATGAGATCCAGTCCCATGCGTTGCTTGTTTCTATTATTTATATGGCACAATTCAATCTCGCATCTAACAATATTCACCGAGTTTCTAACCTCACATCTTTACGTTGGCTATTTAATTTACAATCATGGGATTGCAATCTGATACCGAATCCAGTAATAAGCATGAATTCAGATTCAGCTTCCCTGTTGCTAACGTGCTATTAGGGTTATGTTAGGATTGGTTTTTAGTAATTACATTAGTATAGTTTTGCGCTGATGTCAGTAGTTTATGATCTAGTCAGTATTATGTTTTGGAGACTCATAGGAATATCATAGTAAGCAAATCTGAATTCGTCGCAACCAGAAAGACATGGCGACAATATCAAATCCCAAACTGGAATTTGCTGAAAAAAATGCCACGTGAAGGTTGTTGAACTTGCTTTGGACCAGGTACGCTGCTTTTGACCGAACCCGTGTTCACATTTCTGTTGGAAAGGCGGCTGCCTTCCTCATCTGCTGACGAAATATTTTGTCCCACGAAGAACCAAAAAAGGTTCCACCATCGTACCTTTTCAATTTAGAGGACACCTCCAATAGACAATGGTTGAGAAAATAATTTTGGAAATGGTACCGGGCAATTGAATTCAAAATCAATGTACCAGATTATTATCGATGGTGCAGCATCATAATTCAAAAAGTATAATTTCAATTTTCACAAACGGTCTAGTAACATCGACAGAGACAAAAAAAATATTTATTCTAGAACGGTGTCTTTTCCAGGTACAAAAGCAGTGTTAAAATCACAAACTCTAATTTTCGAAGGTATAATGACAATTAAATTTGAAACCAAAGATATAAACACAACACTCTGAACAATATTCATAAGATCAATCACACACGGACAGATAAATAGAGGGAAAATTGCATTCAACAGAGGAACAGTTAACTGGAATGGAATCCTTCATTGGTAAATAGAGAAAATAGCAACTATAATATCTCTTGTTACAGGTGACCATGATCCATGAACATAATGACTCATGGTGAAATATACGAATCTTCCCTCATCCGACCTAATCAAAAGAATATTAGTTAGGACCTCAGAGGTACAGAGGTCGTTTACCAATTCTCCAGAGCTGCTTTCAGCTACGAGTCTGACCAAATGCTAATGCTTTGATGAACACAACCTTCTGACTTTGCGAACAGAAAAAAAAAAATGAAGAGTTCGAAAGAAAGTAATTATTTACTAAGAGCAATAGCTATCTTCTGGAAACTAATCCAGCAAAATGATAGTTCCATCAAACCAGGGAATAAAAGGCATCCCTTGCCACTCACTTTGGTTGCAACCGCATCTGGTCAAGCTGAGAAGAAATTGCCTTCTGATCCAATAACTCAGTCTGATTACCCAGATCAGGCCAATTCAGTGATCGAGAAGCCTCACCTGCCATTCCGCCCTTGTTGCCATTCATCTCAGCATGGTTCACCAGTGACTGCACCCATGAAACATCTGGCTCCTCTTCTGCACCTCCTGGTTGCACAGGTCGCCTCAAGCGAACCAGCTCATCATCATCAACACCCCAATCAACCTTACTCTTTGGAGTACCAATGTTGCCCCATGAACCATTAGAATTTCTTGGCGAACCCATAGATGACACCTGATGCTTGTTCAAGGGAGAGAACTGATCAAACATTTCACGTTGTGTGACAGTAGATCCAACACGGGAACTTAGGGGTGATGTTGGCTCCATGGTCCAAGGGGACCGAGGAGACATGCCACCAAATGGAGAATGGATAAGTGCTGACGGGTCGAGGCTCCTTGAAGAGTACATCCTGTTGGTATTAACAGGTGAAAGGAGGCCTTTATGTTGATGAAGCTTGTTAAGGATAGCTGATTTGTGTGCTGGTGAGTAGACTGAGTGGCCTTGGTCATTACTGAACCTTGGTGACATTGCCATGTCCGAAGCATACATTTCTTCAAGGCTCGATGGAGTAATAGCAGTTGGCCGAACGCTCAGACCAGTGGACAGACGCTGCTGGGATCGACTGCTTTGTGGGAGGCTAAGAGCCCCAAGGTACTGTGACTCCCATTCCAGAAGTGTGCCAAGGTCATCAAGCTGCGCATCCCTTGCATTGAAAGAAGAACGCAGCCTACTACCCTGGAGCCAGTGAGCAGCAGCACTTCCACCATTGTTTGCAGAAGACGGTGATCCTGGCGGTGGCGCAAAGTGCCTTGTAGGAGATCCAGGAAGAAGCCCAAGAGAAGCTGCTGCAGTCATATCAATAGATGAGGTGGCACGAGGGGATAGCAGACCTGTGCCACTACTGAGAGGCACATGGCGGAGCTCATCTCCATCATGGGCAAAGAAGCAGATGCGGCGAGTGCAAGCTGCTCCCTCCTTGCAAAGCCTGGTTCGGTACTGAGAGGGGTGGAGCCAGCTCTCAAATACACCATGGGAGAACTCGCAGCTGTCACCGCTGGGGCAGCCACCAGGTCGGCGGAAGTTGGGGCAAGGCACAGCAGTGTATGGGTGTTTGCGAGGGTCACGGCGGCGAGCATTCTCACCAGGGTGGACAAACGGGCACTCAGTCCAGTCATGAGAGTAAGCCCTGGAGCAGGGACGCACCTTGAAAGCGTACATGCGGAACTCGTCAGAGGCATACACGCTGCTCTTGATGTCTGGCAGTGTCGGATCCACCGGGTACTCTTTCCTGCCACGGTCGATGATGATTGGAGACAACAAAGATGACCGTGAGGATGGAGATCTGTTGCCATCATCCAGCGAGGATGAGAGTGGCGGCGACGAAGATCCTGAAGACACCGAGGTCACAACAGAGAGCTCTCGGCGGCGGCCAAGGAGCATCTCCAGATCTCCCAGAGCGTTTGGTGAACCAGGAGGAGACAGGATGACATCAGCTGGGATGCGGCCGGCAGAGTCGGGGGTGAGCGGGTCAGCGCCCGCAGCCAGGAGCAACTTGACAACGGCGACCGAGTTCCGCGAGCCACCTGAGGCGGCGCAGTGCAGCGCGGTGGCGCCGTCAACGCCGGGGCGGCGGTTGACGTCGACGCAGCCAAGGCCGAGTAGCAGCGACACCACCGCCTCGCTGCCGTACGTCGCGGCCACCATCAGCGGCGTGCGCGGCTCGTACACCTTGCTCCGGCCGTACCACAGCCCCACCTCGTCCGCAAGTTCCGCCGCCGCCTCCTCGCCTCCCCCATCGAGGGCCTCCCGGAACCCCGCTGCGTCGTCCGCCGCTGCGAGCTCCAGCAGCGCCGCTAACCTGTCCCGCCGGCCGTCCCCGGTGAGCTTCGGACCCGCCGCCTCCGCGGCACACGCGAGATCAGCAAGGTCTCCCATCGCTCGCTCCCAGCCTCACTGCATCTGCAAACACGGAAACCAGGCCAGAGCTCATACGGATTCAGCAACGCGATGAGGTACGAAACTAGATCAAGAACTCGTCAGTTAAATAAGGGAAGAAATGGAAAAAAACAATCGAGAAGAATCCAACTCATCGAACCCGTGCTGCTGTTCGTGGAAAGGAAACAAGTCATCTCCAATCCAGACAGCGCCGGTAGCAACCCACGATCCGAAAGCCGGATCTACGCGTGAAAAGGAAAGCAGCAAGTGAACAGTAAGCACCTGCTTCAACGCGACGATCTGGTCCAAATCCAACCCAGCCGGATCGTGCTCCTCCTCGCCCCTTCCACGCGACGGTCTCCGTCGCCGGCGGGCGCCGGCAGACCTCGGGCTGGGGAAGAGACTGCTTCGGGGGAAGGGCAGCGCAAGGGAAGAGGAGGGAGAGAAAGAAAGCGACAGAGTTTACTGGTGGTGGTGAGGTGGAGTTAATTCGCCTTATTCCTCGGGCACCACGTCCTGTCTCCTCCAGAACCCCGTATCTTGTTCTCCTGACCGACCTGTGGGGTCTTCATTGGTGGTACCCACCTGTCACATGACTGTATGGGGCGTGTAACAAGTCATTGTGGTTCATGTTTATTAGTACTAGAATTTACTGTAGTGGGGCCCGCTGGGATTCAAACAGGCGGGTGCCGGTGCGCGGTGCTGACCGCTCGCGTCGCAGTGGGGTCACAGTGCCTGTCCGGCCCCGACCCTGCCCCGCTGGCCGCGCATCCAGCCGTTGGTCGGCTACTCGAACGGTCCAGATCAGCGGGGCAGGTGGTGGACCGTGGACGGGAGATTCGGCGCCGAAAGCCTCGGCTGCATCTCCGTCGCGCGGTATCGGGGTCGGCGCGGGGGAAAGGCCGCTGCAGGCGCCTGGTAGGTAGACCCCGTCCACGAGCACGCCGCGGGTGCTCGCGAACGTGACAAACGTGGGCGCGGCCGTCGGCGTAGCGGGCGTGGTCCAGGGAACGTGCGTCGCGGCCGGCGGGCGGGCGGGCGGACGCGTCGCGCGGGCCGCAGAGGCGGATTGGATGCGGGGGTTGGTGAGGTCCGCGAGCGGACGCGGGGGAGGTGGGTCCCGTGAAGAGTCGGCACTCCGGACAGCGGTCAAATCCTGGGGCTGTCGGGGCTGCGGGATTGATACAGGCCGGATAGGGCCCAGCTTTTGGGCCCAAATCGATTTCTCACCTCATCCGTTGGGCCTGTTAAAGAGCCTCGACCCACAGTCCATTACAGAGTCCAAACCAGTCCTCAATCTTTTTTAATGCTCTCTCTGATTCTTTTTATTTGTTGTCGATTAGTTCAAAAATAAATTAGTCAGTGATAAATAAAAATATTCACAGGAAAAATAAACTAGTCGGTGACCAATAAAAAGATCCAAAGAAAGTAAAACCAAAATAATTATAAAGTAAGCTAAGCTCTTATTTTATTTCGTTGGTCTCTTGTCTGACATAGTACAAATTTTAACGTGTCACTACCAGACATGCATATGTTTCACATATAGTTGTGGGCCCAGTACGAATATACACGATTGTTTTCATCTTTATTCTTTTCCGTGTTGGATCTTATGGAATGACTACATATCAAACAATTATTTGATACAATCGTGTAAAAATTTTCATAGCCCACACAATATACATCCTATGGCCAGTGTATTTTTACACTTAAATTCTTTCACATATTAATAATGTTTAACTTACATTTATGTTGCGAGTTAGAAGAGTTTAAATGCAAAAATATGAGAGAATTATAGGATGCACATCGTGTGATTATAGGATGCACATCATGTGATATATGAGAGAATTTTGCACAATTACATCAAAGAGTTATTTACACTCTAATTGTTCTCTCAATCTCAACCCAACATCCTCGTCCACCATCATCCACCTCCACTCAAAACAAATAAACAAAAACACCCATGCCGCTTGAATTATGTGAGAGCATCTCCAACTCATTAGCTATATGGTGTGCTATTCTATTATTTAGCAAATTTAGAGCAAAAATCATCTCCAACCGGTTTGCTATTAGGATTGCTACTTTTAGTCATTTGCTATATGGAGCTCTCGGTGTGCTACTAGTAGCAAATACTATCTGGTTTGCTATCCCCGATTTCTGCTACATTATTGTCGTTTCCGTTGTAAAATAGTCATTGAAAATTAACCGTTGGAAATACAACCGTTAAAAAATAGTCGTTGGAAATATAACTATTGAAAAATAGTCGTTAGAAATACAAACGTTACAATATAGCCGTTGCAACAATGTTATTTGAATTTTAAATTAATTATTACATATTAATAAAATATGAAAATTTTTAATATTACACATCATATAGCAAACGGGTTTGAGATGCTCATGGAATGAAATACTAAATGTGAATAGCATATCTGCTATTTGAAAGAATAGCAAACCAAAAATAGCAAATGGGCTGGAGATACTCTAAATCAGTGCGGTAAGAGTTTAGGGTTTAGAAGCCCGAGACAAATAAATACAATAAAACACTACATAAATCCTAGTATATAAAGAGTGTCGGATTTCCAAAATTATATTTTCTTCCTTTTTCCTAGTACTTTTTGTAAGGAAATAAACAGGAGGAAAATGCATGAATGGCCACTATATTTGACCATTTCCATTTGTTTCGATTTTGACAATTGTACCCCTAAAATTGTGAACTGCGACCAGTGAGATTGCTCTTCAATATAAGACAACTACTGTATTTATATCACTACGTATTTAGAAACACAGTAAATGTATGATTAGATTTCGTGGTTAACCTTGACTGACTGAGGATAAATTTTCTCTTGAAAATAAAACCTCTGGTGAATCCAATAGTTAGTTAAAAACTTGTGAACTTGTAAAAATAATGCAAACGAATGGAGCATATAAATGCTCGCAGTAACTCTGTTTGTAAATGCAAATGGTCATTATTGCGTTAAGCTGCTCAATTAACTTGACAATTACGATCAAATATAAATGTCCACATCATGTCAGTACAAAATTCACATTAATAGAAATGCATCTTCAAAATATAATGGTGAGTGCATGAAAATATTTCCCCCCTGTAATTAGGCCATGTTTGGAACCTCTAAAGCTAATAGTTAGCTGCTAAAAGTTAGCTATAGAGGTTCCAAACAGTTCAGCTAATAATACAGCTAATTATTAGCTAACCCATCAACTAACAATAATATCATTAGCTACTCTAACCCAACTAATTTCAGCTAATTTCAACTAATAGATTATTAGCTCGCTAACAATTATCCCTAGGAGTTCCAAACAGGACCTTAGATTCAACAAAAATTTGTGACCACCGAGCATGACATACTTAAATCAGTTAACAAGTAAGCTGCAAATTAATGTAAACATGCATATATGGATTTTTTCACCTCAAAACTCAGGACAGAGGCATGGTCAAACTTAAAAAGAAGTTTCAAAAAGTGTTAACGAAGAATCAGGTCTAGAAAAGAAAAAATGCATAAAAATAAAAAATATGAATAAACACGTAAACATATATACAGTATATCTAAAAATATGTAATGTTATGGATGCATGAAAATATTGACACGGACAAGCGAATTCAGTGGTGATTATTTACAATTTTATAAATATATATAGCCAAATTTGAAAACAACCAGCGAAATGTAGCAGATATTCATACATTTTACTGAAAAAACCAAATGCCTCCTGGCTTCCGCTCCCTCTCCTACGCCGCCGTCACGCAAACTCCTCCGGTCCCAGTCCCAGGCAGCACCACAGCGGCCAGAGCGGGGCACAAGCCTGCCGCCTTGGGCTGGGTTGGCCCTCCTCGTCCAGCTTCGTTGGAAGGTGAGAGCTGAGCTCTCTGCAATCGTCGAATCCTCCTCCCTCCTACTTACTGTAGTTGGCATTTAGGCTTGATGTAGCGGCGATGGGTCGATCCCTGCGCGGGGGCGCAAGAATTTTTCACCCGTGGGCGGTGATGGGGACTGGGATAGGGAGATTTCATCCCCATCGGGGATTGGGATTGGGATGCTAGGCAGCTGTGTTTGGCGACCGGGGGCCCGGAGATCTCGGTGCACCTCTGGTTCTACCGAACGAAGCACTTGAGCTCTGTGCCGAGATCCAAAGCATGTCCGCGTACGTTGCTACGACTCGAGCTTTGTCAGCAAGTAATGGTTGCGTGCATGTGAAAATTCAGGCTTCGTGTTGGAAAATTGAAATGTTAGGATGGATCGTTTAGTTCCCTGCAAAATTCTCGGAAATCGTTTTTGTTGGTTCCATTTTAAATAATCCTCTCGCATTATCATTATATGATGATGTTTGTTAGGTCCTCGCAGTATGGCTGCATCTCATCTTCACATTTTGTGCATTGCAGACTTTTCCTAGGGTTACATTTTCTTTTACGGATGATATGCATGTAGAGTTGAGTAACTAAGAACTGATGGTCTAATATAATCCAACCTGTATTTTTTTCTCTATAGATGGATTCTCTTGAAGACAAGAAAGAAGAAGATTATCAGGTAGATAAATTGTCTACATATCATGTTCAATTGATCAGCTATGCGTTTAGCCATCATGGATTCCAGTCTTCTTCTACATTGATTTTATACAGATGGACCCCATTGAAATGAAGGATGACGAAGAGCCTCCAATAGATGTGCATGTTGACCAGCCTCGTTTTCTGGAACCTATATGCCCGGAGAAGGTCAATGAAGACACACGGGTATACCCTCGTGTAGGGGAAGAGTACCAGGCAAAAGTTCCACATCTAGTAACCGAAGAGGAACACCTTGCACAAAGGTCATTGCCTGCATATGACAGCATAAGTTCTGGTTTTGAGTACCCCGTGGGAGTAGGATTGGCTATTCCAGTCACGTGGGCTCAAAACACAAGCAATCGTATGAAAGAAGAGAAGAGGGGTTTTTCAGGATGCAGTTCACGCCCTTCACAAGATGATGGTACCATCCATAGCAGTGGGAATGTTCTTGGAAGTTCATATCAGCACAGCATTTGTTCAGAGTGTCTGGTTTCTAAAGTTGAATATGCTGATCAAGCTGATAAGTTAGCAGGATCTGCTGGACAAGATATGCGCTGCTTACAGGAAAAAAAGTTAGGCTGTTCTTGTGCCAAAAGGAAATTAGATGAGTATATTCCATTGCCTGAAATGCCAAGATACTCCTGGACTGATGAAGAGGCACAGACTTTTCTCCTTGGTTTCTACATTTTTGGTAAAAATCTTGTTCAGGTGACAAAATTTACAGAAAGTAAGACGATGGGAGAAGTTCTATCCTACTACTATGGAGATTTTTACAGGTCTGATGCATACAGACGATGGGCTGCATGTAGAAAAGCAAGAAGCAGAAGATGTATACTTGGGTTGCGTATATTTTCTGGTCCAAGGCAGCAAGAATTATTGTCGCGCTTGCTTGCTGGTGTACCTAGGGATTTTGAAGCTCCACTACTGGAGGTGTGCTACTTTTCCTCCTATTTCCCTTCTTTTTCTTGGGTGGTACTGGGATTTTTTTTACCAGTGAACATCAAAACTTTGAAACCCAATGTGCTCAATCAGTTCGATAACCCATTCCTACATCATCAAACGTCTTAATACTGTTTGAGCAGGAGTTTTCATCAGCATTGCCACAGTATTTAGTTGCTTTCATGTAGCACATAATGAAATCTATGGGTTTCGTAAGTGGAATGGTTAAATCCATTGTACAGTCATTAACAACTTGCTTTTGTGATTTTGAAAAAGACCTTCATTGAGTGTACTTGTTCTTTTTTCTTATTTATGAATGTCAAAGTCATATGCTATCATTCTGGTACATGGATCTTAATCTTCTGCTCTAAGAAGTGTCTGAATTTTCATCTAGCATGTGGTTGGATGATGTGATTCCATAAGTCTTCTCTAGAGGATGACAGTTAGATATGGTTTCTGCAGGTATTTAAATTGTTCAATGAGGGAACAACTACTTTTGAGCAGTTTATTTTGACTTTAAGGTCCACGGTTGGTGCTCAAGTTCTTGTTGAAGCAGTTGGAATCGGCAAGGGAAAATATGACTTGACTGGGTTTGCATTGGATCCCAGCAGAAATCATGGTATCTTGACCCGCCCAGAAATTCCCATTGGCAAGGCTTGCTCAAAGCTTTCATCTGGAGATATCATAAAGTTTCTGACTGGTGATTTCAGACTAAGCAAGGCAAGATCCAATGATCTATTTTGGGAGGCTGTCTGGCCTCGCTTGCTTGCAAGAGGCTGGCACTCAGAGCAGCCTAACGGAAAGCATGCTATAGTGTTCCTCATTCCAGGTGTAAGGAAGTTTTCTAGAAAGAGGCTTGTCAAAGGAAATCATTATTTTGATTCTGTTAGCGATGTCTTGAGCAAGGTTGCATCTGAACCAAGGCTGCTTGAGTTTGAAGTTCCAGATGGTAATAATGAAAGTGTGATTAAGTTTGAAAATGGATGGATCCATGATTCTGAACCTGACAGAAACACATCTTCTGACAAGAAACCTCCTTGTTTCAGCCATCATAGTGAGCCTGGGTGTTCCCCGGAGCTAATGAAGTTTACTGTTGTGGATACTAGTCTTGTTCAAGGGGAAGAACCTTTTAAGGTGAGGTCACTAAGAAATCTACCAACAGATTCCAGTCATGGATACATGTCCTCACAATATTCAGGAGATTCTGGGAGTGACAGCTCAGAGGAACACTCAGATTCTAAAGACAGCTCTCAGCCTTATGAACGTATGAATACTGATAGAAGCACAACTGATGTAAAGTATGTTAATGAGGAGAAAAGACGTATGTCCCCAACAACTGATAAGATGGATCCTAATGCACCTCAAAATTCTGTTTTTTCAGGCACATCAGCATTGACGAATGGTCATTGTTCAATTGATAAAAGTTATAGCACAATGAATAACATGTGCTCCTTAACCACAACTATTCTTCCTGTTGATGGTCAAAGGGTCCATGCTGCTTCATCTTCCCCCGAAATAAGCTTTCAGTTTGATCAAAGGATAAATTCTGAGTCCCAAGTTTTCTTGGCACCCCTGTCAAAGAGAAGAAGGCTAGTTTCCTGTAAGACTGAAAAAGCTGCTGCCAATAAAAGCCATTACTGGAAGCCAGTTGACAAGCCACTGCAACCTGATGCCTCAGCAAATGAAGCAAGTGGAGAGGTTAACACTTTTGTATGGAGCACAATTCCGAACACATCAGCTGACATAACCTTAAATGTGAGTAACATGCAGACATATTGCAGACAGCTTAACAATGTTCCCCCTAATGATGGAACGGTGGTTTGCAAAGAAAAGCTCCAAAGTAAGCATGTCATTGATCTGAATGTCCCACAAACACCTTCTGATTATGAGTATGTTCCTGCATCTGATAGGAGCACAGGAACCAAGAACAGATCTCTATTTCCTTCAGAAACTGGGGAGATAGCTGATTACCTTCCAGATATGGATGCCTCTAGTAATGTGCTATTTGGGGAGCTTTCTTTCAACTCAAAAAGGCACAGTAGCAGAAGCCGCCCACCAACAGCCCGAGCTCTGGAAGCTGTTGCTTGTGGTTTTCTAGGGACACAACAGAAGGGCAGGGAAGTAAATTTTCCATCTTCAAGCAGGAGCAGCAGACCTGTTCGGCGACCACGAAGATCAACCGATGGTGCACAGCCATTTCCCTCTGAAGGTGAAGGAAGTACGCCTCATTTTACTGATCCACCCATGGATGTCAATGAATGCACATGAGTAATCATCCATACCAAATGATTCACAACAGCTCCTTGGACAAATCAACTAAGAAAATGAGTCCTGACTTGTTTGGGGGAGACAAATCTACTGATAATAAAACTGCTCATGAATTGTTCGACGTACCTTAGACGACATGAAAATGAGTAAGGTCTACCCACATCAACAATATCTTGGATTATTCAAACCTTTGTTGCCTGGATTGGCCTCTGGTGAAGATAGGTGATACTATAGTCAGAATGCAACGTTGCAGTAAGTGTTGGGTACTACTTGTCCAAATGTTGGTTTTTGATTGAGAAACGAATGGAGGCCTATTCAGTCTTCAGTTTCATCAATATTTATGTGCATGTCTATTGCCTAAAGCGCCGATTTCAATATTTATCAAGAACATATATGATCACTGAACTACAAAGATGTGATGAATGATTGCCTTTGCATCAGCTCTTTATCTAGTTGCTTATCAAGTCTTTTGTGGTAGCATCATGCACTTCTTGTTCTGAAGCCTATGATAATGAAGCTTTTTTGCTTTGAGGTTTTTGGGTAAAACTTTATCTGGAGTTATACTCGTGCTTTTTATTACATGTACTATGTGGGGTAGCTGGACAAACGTGTAACAGTGCGCCCTTATACAAAACCATATCTGAACTAGATTTTGAGCTCTACCTGTGCCACACAGCGCACACACATAGAAGCCTGGATTTCAGAAAGAAGCCAAAATGATGCATATATTATAATTATACTTGTAAAAATCTTCATGCTCGTGATGTGTAACGAGGTTCAAAGGTTTTACCAGACAGTAGGCGTGCTTAGTTTGATCATTATAATATTTTTCACTTACATGTGATGTATGCAGCAAAATGCATCTTTTGGAGGGTTACTTTTGGTTTTACTCTTCATGCTACCCTTTGGCTCCTACATAACAGCTGTTTCGTTTGAAAAAGGCACTTGCTCACCGATACTTGTTAAAAATTGATCCCCATTGACCATTGATCATATACTATTCCTGATAACGCAAGAACAAGAGCAAAAAAAAGCAACACAAACAGATTTAATAGCATAACAATTCCACACCGTGATTGAGATGCAACAACATATCAATGTTTCATGGTCCAAACAATAGTAGGGCGTACACATTTTCACCTGCTTTGAGGGGACTGAATCCATGAAATTCTACAGGCCAAACTAGCCTCTTGGCTTCAGAAAGCATTTCCTAGCGCAGGTGTCACTGACTTGTACTCTCAGCTCTGGATGGGGCCTGTACCATGTACAGACTAGGGAGATAGGTAACTTGACCCCTCCATGCTGTTCTCAGCTGTTCGTGTCGTGTCAAACTCGGATGTGTTTTCGGTAAGGATCACATCCCTCAGGACACCCCATTGCAAGATCACAATGCACATCTTGTTACCTTGGAAGCGAGGGCATTGTTTGCAAATTTCCCTTTGTCGCATCCATTCGTGCTGAACCTGATGCAAACATCTTCCTATCCATGGACATAAAGCGATTGGAACCAAGCGTCCCAGTGCTTTCGATGGACCTCATGTACTCAGATGCATTGTTCTCTATGATCAGAGCATCCTCTAGCTCTCTGAGGACATCCTCCATGCTTGGTCGGAAGGTTGAGAATGGCTCGGTACATACTGATGCAACCTCAAGCACTCTCCACACGGCCTCGGAACAGTATTGCCCTTTTATGCCAGGATCCACGATCTCTTCAATCTTGTATTCCGTTATGTAAGGTTTTGCCTGCATGACATGGATCAAGTTAAGATTGGATGTCAGACATTTCGGATTCCTTCTGGAGCTTAAATTATTAAGAACAATTGATGTTTAAGGCGCAAGAACTTACCCACTCAACTAAACTCCATTCATTACGAGGCCTTTTAACATCAAGAGGTTCTCTTCCGGTTACAATTTCTAACAGAACTACTCCAAAACTGAAAACGTCACTCCTCGTTGATAAAACCTGAGTGGAATAGTATCTAAAGAAAAGGAAACATCATCAAATCACGACAAACATGTTCTGAAAGTTTCGATAAATGATGACTTGGAATGTCAACAGACATAAAATATTGTGGAACTGTCAGGTAATATGAAGTGTGGATTGGTGGTTGAAGTTTAAAGGGTTTCTTGGTCTGGATAATATTTATAAACTGATCAGGAAATATATACTCGAACTATAGATGCAACAGCCTTTGACTTATACTTTAAATGCATTTGTTATTATTATTATTTTCATGAACTGCTACATTGCAATAATGTTCATGTTGCCTTAATAATGGTAATATCCAGGTAAACTTTGTGTACTTATATTCAGTGGGTGGAAATTTTGTAGTTAAAACAACATGCTACAAAAATTCTGCATTCAGGTCAATAAAAGAATTTAGAATTATATGAACTTTCTCAAGTTTCTTTTCTGAACAATACATTTTTCTATCTAAAAATGTTGTTCTATCTATGTAAACCCTGTTTCACTAACAGTGTTTTGACGTTCTAACGCTGTTGCCAAAGTGAAGGTGATGCTAAAACTTACTCAGGGTCCAAATATCCAGCAGTTCCTCTCACTTCCATTGATGCATTACTGTCACCTTCTTGAGGTGCATACTTAGAGAACCCAAAGTCAGCAACCTTGCCACACATGCTGTGATCCAGAAGTATGTTGCTTGATTTAACATCTCTGTGTATGATACAACGGCCAGCAAAATTGTGCAGATACACTAGCCCTGAACAAGCAAAAAGCAATAAACTATGTAAATGTCAAAATGAAATGGAACTATAACAACCGTTCAAATATCTAAAGCGAAAAAGGTGAACATAAAGTAACCAACATGTTCCTGAATTGCACAAAGAACTATTTAGTTTGATGAAACAGTAGAAAAAGGTCAAGTGGGGTGCATACTTATAAAAACACATTGTTTACCTCTAGCAGCACCAATGCAAACAGATAGTCGAGTGGGCCAATCAAGAACTTTCCTTTTTGATGCCTCACCTACAAAACAAAAATAATGGTCATCAAATACGAAAAAAGTTCTAAAACCGAAAGGTAAATAAATCTTAGCAAGCTTGATACCGTAGAGACGATCCTGTAGTGAGCCATTGGACATGAACGGGTAGACCAATATTTGTTGATCCTTTTCACAGCAATAGCCAATAAGTGGGACCAAATTCTCATGCCGCACAGCAGAAAGAAGCCTTAACTGTGCCGATGATCATGGATCAGAGGACGCTTCTTGAAAGAAATTGATTCAATGGATATATACTGAAAAATTCTCTTAAAACTAACTGGAACAATTGAGCATTGATGTAAAAATTGACAAAACTTAAAATATAGCTATTACGGAAGTTTTGCAAGACATGCCAATTGACAACTGAAGAAAGCTTTTCAGACAAGATTTTGACACGGTCACATGACACGTCAATGATTAAGAACGAGCTATGTCAGAATGGCTCTTTTCGAAAAGCAATGCCATTTTTTCTTTTGAGAGAAAAATAAGCGCTAAAATTGGGTAGAATAGGTCTGTACCTCATTGTTAAACTCACGTGTTCCCTGTGTCGATGAGCTTGAGCGAACCTTTACTGCAACTTCTTGTCCATGTGCTAATCTACCTCGATAAACTGCTCCAAATCCACCTTCTCCTATCAACATTTTGAAGGTGCTCGTTGCACTCTGGATTGATTTGAGGGACAGCTGTTGTACTGCAGGGTTTGTAGTTTCATGGATGCTGCATTCTTGGAAAACAGGGTCTGCATAGACCAGTGGAAAATAAGCAGTCATTTATCTATCAAGTATTTTAAGTCATGGATAAACAAACAAATAAACCATCTGCACTACTTTCTATTATCAAGCTCCACATAAATTGAAACTGAAAATTCTGTTTACATGCTTTTCATAGCATGAGACGATTCCTGGCTTTGTTTTCATGCCAACTTAAATTTTGAATAATTATCTGAACAGAACAGGAGTCAGGAGAAATACTTGTTGTAGAAGAGCAATCTGGTTTTCGATGACGCCGTTCACGCTTGTTGAAGCAAACAAAGAATGATCCTAGTGCGAAAGTACATGCCAAAGATCCTCCGGCAATACCACCAATGACAAACACTCTCTGACCGGCAACAGCGGGTGCATTTCGGTACTCTTCGGCAGCACATCCTCCATAGCTTTTTAATTTTCAGAAAGATAAGTTATAAATATTATGTTGCTGCAACACTTGACAAGAAATTGAATGTCAATAGGAATCTCACCTGAAATTCACCCCACTGGATAAACCATCAGGTGGCTGATTGTTCAGGAAGGGGTTGCAATTCACTGACCTAGATAAAATGACAGTGCTTGGTCAGATGTTTCAGTTAGGAATTCACACTGAGTATGCATGTGAGATCTTTTAGTTAGGAATCCACACTGATGGGATTTGCTCATGGATCTGATGCATGCTAATCCTTGAATCATAAGGAGAAAGAAGAGGGATAAGATAGCATATGCTTTACAGCTTCATCAGGTGTTTGAGAGCAGACAAAGATGCCGGAAGAGATCCAGTGAAGTTATTGTCCTGCAGATCACTGCATCCACGGTAGTAAGATCATGACGCCAGCATCTAGCGAAGTGCGAATTGACTACTGAACAGAGTCAGTAAAACATACAGTTCATTTAGCTCTGTTAAGTTACCAATCACCTCAGGAATCGGCCCTTGCAATTTCTTCGTAGACAAGTTACTGCATAAATACCAGCACATTAGATCCGTCCCAATTTTCAACAACCTGAGGGTGCAGGTACTATAGTTTATATGAATGACATAAACAAGGATCTCAATTCAAGGTGCATGATGACTAATAAAGCCCCAAAGACCCAAACAATGAAAATAAGTCAGGGGTTGTTTGTTCTCAAAGCAGTAATATCAATATGTATGTTGATCACGCGTCCACAATCTGGCGGGCACTCACAGCTTGATGATGACAAGGATGTTATCCTTGGACCGGCAAGTGAAACCTTCCCAGGTAGACGGAGAACACGGGTCCCCATTCCACGAACTGAGCATCTCGTGTCCCCGGTTCCTCACCCATAGCTCGTCCTTCAGTCGCTTCGCAACATCCGCTGCGTCAAAGTCAGCAGAAAAGCCCGGCACCACATCAGAGAAGAGCACGGCACGGGGGCGAAAGCAACAGCAAGTCAAACGCAAAAAACATTCTGCTTTGGCACGAAATCCGGTCCATGGTTACTGGCCCCGGAAACCAGCAAGGACGTGCTCATAATCAAGAACTGAGGGAATGAACAATCACGGGAGAGAGCTAGGACTCTACCTTGGGCGCGGCCGGGGGACGGCGCGGCGGTGGCGAGGAGGAGCAGCGTTGCTGCCGTTGCGTGGAGGAGGGGGAGGAGGAAGCGTGCGGCCATACCATACGGGCGATGGAGGGCGGCCGGGTGGCCGGTGCCGGTGCCTGCCTGCCGGCCGGCGGAAGGGAGGGAGGGAGGGAGGGAGGGAGCAAGGGCGGAAAGGGTCAGCGGTGGGTTTGGTTTGGCGCGTTGTTTTGTAGCGTCGCCGCTTGTCTGCTGCTGCTCGGCACGGCCGTCGACAGCGACGGCGCGCTTTCTAGCCCTGCACTGTTCCGGGGCGTCATCACCGGATATTCTTAGGCCGTGTATGCTTCCCGGGGATGAGCACTACGGGACAGGCTTGACCAGCGTCGTCAACTGATTCCTACTACTTGCTCTTTCTCGTCTTGGAATTTCAAGCAGGCAAGCAGGCAGAGGAGGGCGAGAAAGGAGAGACTTGTGTTAGGGTATCCGCACCGGAGTACTCTAAAGCATATTATATATATTATTTTCTTTTTATTTTTATAATGTGTACTCTAAATTACACTGTGATACAGTGTATACAGTATGCTTTACAGCTTATCATTACAGACAGTCTTAGACTGTTAGTGTTAGCCGTCTCTTTTTTTTATGTTGGCCGACTCTTTTCCCCGCCCGTTGTGAGCATTTGATTTTCGGATGACTTTTTAACACTATAAATAACTGATGTATTATCATATAATAATTGTGGGTAATCAAACTAAGTAGTGCGAAGGAGACGACACTAGGTGCATTACAGTTACCCAGATTGTTCAAGCTCGTGATTTGACTATTCTACTTGCAAATTCTCTAATGTGGTATCTAAAAATTGTAACTTGGGATTTTTCAGTCTCTGAAATTGTCATGCCATCCAACACCATACATGAGCCATTTGCAAACTCATAAACTCAAGAAATAGTTCTTCATATAACTTTTCAGAGTCCATGGATTTCATCACATGGATTACCTAATCCGATCCATGCTTTATCATTTGATTTCCTTTCATATCATGGCCATCTAAAGCGCAAGGCTCTTGCGAACCTTTTCATGCGCTTTCCTGCTCCTTGGGCCTGCATGCTTAGGCTAACCATTTCATGTCTAATCTCGTGCAATGTTGTTCCCCTTTCAACCTGCAAGTTGTCCAATTGTTTACCATCCAATGGCTAAATGACCACTGGAGCCACGTCACAGGTATTCTTTTATTGCATGATGAACTAATAATAATATTTCTATTTTATCATATTTTTTGTTGTCAAAAAAAATAAAAAGGTCAACTTTGATCAAACTAAAAAAATGCTTGGATAGAGGGAGTAATGTGTTTTGTATATTAGGGACAAGCTCGAAGTCTTCTATCTTCAAAAAACGTGACATACATTTTTGTTGTAGACAACAGAGCATGATTCATATCTTGCTTTGACAAAAATCAATTATAGAGACTCAAGAGCAACACATGTATTTGGTTAAGAGTTATGAATGGAAATACATAAATCTCAGGAAAAATTGTGCTCTCTTCATTTCAAAATGCTTGTCACTCTTTAGTTAAAAATGAATTAGAAAGTAATAAATATTTTGTGATAGAGCAAGTAATAAATAAGAAGACGTTGTCGAAGTAAAAATGAACAGGAGTTTACCATTTTTTTCACGCGGGGTCGGGTCGCCGACAGCCTCCATTTTCCCACCCATCGCAAAAGACGCCAACGCGGAAAACCCCCTAGCCGGTGGTAGTAGCCCTCCTGTCGCTGCCGGTGGGTGGCTGCCTGTAACGGCACTCTGCTCCTGCTCCACTTCCGCTACTCCGCCGCCGCCCTCATCCGTCGCTAGCCGCATTCACGGAAAGCTCTTCCTGCTCCAGGGAGAGCGGGCGAGGCGAGCGCGAGGTTTCCAGGATTCCGCGGAGGTCGGGGATGGAGAGCAGCAGCGAGGAGGAGCTGGTGGGGGAATTCCCCGGCCATGAGTGGATCACCCCGCAGTCCTCCGTCCGCGCCGCCTACCAGTCCTGGACCGAGAAGGTGCTGTGCGCCCCCTCCTCTTCCCCGCACACTCCAGGACCGGTTATTTCCCCCCTGTTCCGGCTTGCTTATTCGGTTGTTGTCCGGCGGATGTCTGTGCTCGACTTTTGATTAGTTTTGGATCTAGAGGTGGCACGGTTGTGTTGTAGGGGTAATGCCGTTTGCCGTGCAGTGAGATCAAACGGTGCAGCATTTGGTCGTAGGAACTACTACTCTGTATTTTCGTGGGGAACGAAATAGCCGAATCGATTCTGATCTGTGATTCCTGAACACAGCGTTATCATTTCTATAATACAGAATGACCTCACTGGATTTTGTCGCAGCGAAAATTCGTGCAGCCTGACAGAAATATATAGCTTACCTTACTGCGGCAAAAAATTGCAAGAAAATGTGGCCTACCTTGATTAATGGGATTGAATGGAGGGTTTTAGTGTTGCCTGCATCCCTGTCTTTTGGGGCAGATAGGGACTGCGTAGGTTGCCAAAACGCTCTCACTGGTGTGGTGGTGGTACTCAACATGATCGTTGTGAGTGCAGGGCATCAGGAAGATTTGCTCTGAACTTCTGGAGTTGAAGGATGCTATTGAAAACATGTGTGGGAATATGCAGTCAAAGTACCTGGCTTTCCTCAGGTAATATAGAATTTAGGGTGGGTGCCTCCTGGTCTGAATATAAAAGAAACAATTGCAGTACCTAGCATATTATGTTTCCTTTCCTCATATTTATTTTAGCCTGCACACTCTTTTTCTTTTGCTGTTTAAATCATTTGCCCATTCGATCTTTTTTCTCCTTTTTCATTATCCACACAGGATATCGGAGGAGGTTGTTGAAGCAGAACAAGAGATAATTGAGCTACAGAAGCATGTGTCTGCCCAGGGTATTCTTGTCCAGGATCTAATGAGTGGTGTATGTCGTGAGCTTGAAATTTGGCACAAATCTAGCAGGGAAGAAACTGTGACAGAAAAGGATTTCCAAACTGAACTGGATGAAATTTTGTCTGATGACACACAGGACCCCAAAGTAATTTTTCTGGATAAACTTGATGTTTTACTTGCAGAGCACAAAATAGATGAGACATTGCTTGCTCTGGAAGCTGAAGAGAAGAAATATTTAACTGCAGATGAACCTGGAAAAGAATCAGATGCAGAGATTTCTGCCTTTAGGGCAGCATTGTTTAAAAGGAAATCGATTCTTGAGGATCAGCTTGTTAGGTATTCTGAACAACCATCTTTATCTGTTACACAACTAAGGAAATCGTTGTCTGGTTTAATTAAGATAGGCAAAAGTTCTTTGGCCCATCAAGTACTTCTGAAAGCTTACGGTGTGCGCCTTCAGAAAAGTGTTGAGGCATTTCTTCCCACCTGTTCAATCTACACAGAGACTTACTCTGCAAGTTTATCGCAGCTTGTTTTCTCAGCTATCTCAAAGGCAGCAAACGAAACGACTACACTATTTGGAGATAGCCCAATGAATACAAACCGAATCATCCAATGGGCTGAATGTGAAATCGAAACCTTTGCACGTTTGGTCAAAGAAAATTCTCCTTTGCCCGAGAGTGTTTCTGCCCTTCGCTCTGCCTGCATATGCATCCAAACTAGTCTCACTCACTGCTCTTATCTAGAATCACATGGTCTGAAATTTTCAAAGTTACTTTTGGTGCTATTGCATCCTTATATTGAAGAAGTTCTTGAATTGAATTTCAGAAGGGTGAGAAGAAAGATTGTGGATTCAGCAAGGAATGATGATATTCTGCTTCTTACCCCTCAAGAACTCTCTGGTGCAGTTGCATCAAATATTGTGCTTACAAGCAGTGGAAAGAAGTTCATATCTGTTGTTAATGTGAGTCCTCCTTTAACTGGTTCTTTTATCTTGATATTCCCTTTAAGTAAACTTGCCTTAGTCCAGCCCCTTTCTGTCATGTTGGATTGCACTATACCCATTGGGATCTTATTCTGAATTGAACAGCTTGCTCTCAACGAACATTTTGGCACACTATAAGTCACTCAAATAATCAATTTCTAAGAAAAACTTACCCTCAATGCAAACGGTGACCAAACCTTTTGACGCTAGCAGTCAGCACATGCTCTACATATGCTAGGTACTTGGCACAAGCAACCATACATAAGATAAATGATTCCTGCATACACATATCTAAGATAAGTGGATGCAATGTGTTTATTTACTTTATTGTAGCGACATGTTGATGTTCATGTAGACACCAAGCTACTATAGTAAGTAAATTTTTAATAGAATAACCTTTCGCTGGAACAACTGGATTGCAACACCGCGCATCTCGTGTACTTGTTTCATGAATTACTATACTTCACTTGCTATGTGATGACTTGAAGCAGCTGATCTATATACATGTCCTCCTTACAGGATGTTTTGGATCAGGTTACCCCATTAACTATAATTCACTTTGGTGGAACAATTTTGAATAAGATTCTCCAGCTTTTTGATAGATATGTAGATTCACTGATCAAAGTCTTGCCTGGACCTTCAGAAGATGATAATCTAGTAGAGTTGAAAGAGCCTGTCGAATTTAAAGCTGAAAGTGATGCGCAACAGTTAACGCTAATTGGAACAGCATACACTGTTGCAGATGAGCTATTGCCAGCTAATGTATCTAAGTTCTTTAGTATGCAAAGTGTGAAGAAAGGATCTGGTGGGTCAGTTGAAGGTGTTGGCTCTGGCTCCATATACTCCACAGAATACAAAGAGTGGAAACGTCATCTACAACATTCTTTAGACAAACTGAGGGATCACTTCTGCAGGCAGTCTGTGTTATCATTTATTTACATGGAAGGGAAGTCACGATTGGATGCTAGAATGTACTTGGAGCGGAAAAGTGATGATCTTTTGTTTGATTCTGATCCCTTTCCCTCACTGCCCTTCCAGGTGATTCTATTTTTGTATTAGAATAATTTGATGCCAAATATTTAGTATGTTCCTCATGATGGATTGATGGTGCAACTTGTGTTCTTGTCTCTGGAAAACTGTGTTTTCTATTCATACATTTGTCATCACATATCTTTATAATCCTTCAACAAAAAATATAAGTTAGTTTAGGACATTAGTGTGGTCTCAAAGATGATGCTTCAACCACCATTTTCTTTGATTAAATATATGTGTGTGAAGCTTTTTTGTGTGATGAATCCTGTAGCAATCATCTTATATTGTCAATCTGCATAATTATCTACGTGTTGATGATCGAATGGTGTACTTTGCATAGTGAGCACATAGCGTTTATTTGTTTGTTTAATTAGTTGGCAAGCAATTAAATGAATACATGGAGGGCTTGGTCTTCATTTCAGAATGACCACCTCAGCCATGCATAGAGATCTATGCAAGTTACATGTATTTCACATCTTTATTCGGAGTATTGCATTTTAATCCCATGGGTGTGAATTTTGTAGCTTAAGAGAGAACAAACACTGATGTTAAACATGATCATTTAGCTTAAAGTGTCAATTTGTCATGCTTTGCTGCCGTATCATGGAAAAGACATGTCTTGAATATACTAATTAGATTTATGCCATTAAATTTTTTGCTCGGTTTGAAATATGCCACTAAACTTGGTCTTGTGCCACTGCAATACTCCTCTTATTTGAAATATGCCATTATGCAAAAAAAAAAGACCAGAATGCCCTTGTCTTCTTCACTTGCACACCTATTTCTTCAGTCTATTCGTCATGTTCATGGTTGAGCTGTTCCGGCAACCATTCTTGCTCCACTCAACCAAGCCAGTTTCATAAAGTTTAGTGGCATATTTCAAATCAGCCAAAAGTTCAATGGCATGGACCTAATTAACCCTATTCTGTTATTTGTGATACAATAGTATATTGCCCATTGCAACTTGGTTTAGAAAATTTTGACTTGGCAAACATCAAAATGTCTTAAAACTGGTTCACCAAAAGAAGTTGCCTCACCCATTTGTTTTTGTTTTTCAGGCGCTATTTGGAAGATTGCAACAGCTAGCTAGTGTTGCTGGTGACGTTCTACTGGGAAAAGAGAAGATACAAAAGGTCGTGCTCTCAAGGCTAACTGAAACGGTTGTCATGTGGCTTTCCAATGAGCAAGAATTCTGGGATGTCTTTGAGGACAAGTCCATCCAACTTCAGCCTTCGGGATTGCAGCAGGTACATTTTTTCTGATTGCCCATGATATTTTGAATCTTGATGCAAAAACAAAATGAACAATTTTTTGCTTCTTTGCAGCTTATTCTTGATATGCATTTCATCGTTGAGATTGCTGTCTGTGGACGGTTCCCACATAGGCCAGTTCAGCAGCTTGTCTCAGCAATCATAACTAGAGCAATTGCGGCGTTCTCAGCAAGGGGTGTTGACCCACAAAGGTATGTAATCACAATCGTAGCAAATTTTTGTAACATTTCCCGTGATACTTTGGGTTATCTGCTTTCCTAGCGCTTAACATCACACAAAATTGATTCCAGTGCCCTTCCTGAGGATGAGTGGTTTCTTGACACTGCCAAGTCTGCAATTCATAAGCTCATGTTAGGCAACTCTGGGTCTGAGTCCGAGCTGGATGAATATGTCGCTCTGCATGATGAGATCTCTGATTCGGAAGAGAGCATTTCGACTCTTGCAGGATCTGAAGAATCATTTGCTTCTGCAAACAATGATGATCTGGAAACCCCTGTTTACTTCACTGATCCTGAAGCTTAGTTGCACTTGCGCAGGCTGACACTTGTGGGTGTGTTTTATTATCTGGCATACTTGTCAGAACCTTAAAACAAAATTGCCCTCAAAAGGGGGAAAACAGAAATATCATCAGTAATTAAGCTCGTTATCTCACATTCCCTTGTCAATTGATGAAATTGTCAAATGTTTTCCTAAATCGTCTGTTCCAAAGATTGAAAACTGAACATGATAAAAACCTTTATTAGCTTCACACATGATTCGGAATTACAAAGCCTTGTGCCAACATTGTACAACTGATGGTACATGAGTAACGTGACAGGTATCTCACATACTCTCGAGGTACAAACGGACTCTGATACAAATAATGCAGAGAAGACACGGTCCGGTGTGTTTCTGCTGTCTCGTCGGCCTCAACAGCACATGTCCAGGAGGCAGCAGCAGCAGAGTGCTGCGCAGCTGCAAACACAAAACGCGGAGACGGCGGAGTGGTGAAAATCAGGTATCTGATCACTGTGTCGCTAGTATTTCCTCCATTCTCAAAAGTAACTATACAATTTTTTTGGGACGGAGGGAAGACTTAGACATCGAACTTACCATCCTTCCCAGAAGCCTTTGTCGCCGCGGCTCTGCGTCTGGGGGGCCACCACCTGAGGCGGCGAGGGATTCATCATGGCGACGCTGAAGTTTCCAGGGTATCCAGGCGGCGGCGGCGCCGGTACCGGCTGCACGTAGCTCGCCTGCGTGGGTGGCGGCAGCGGCTGCATCAGCACGTGCGCCTGCCCCGGCGGTGGGTACGCTGCATGCGCGCCGAGGCCCAAGGCAGGCGGCAAAAACAACACGAAACCAAGCGAGAATCAGTGTCCAAGCCGGTGACCATCATGCAGAAAAAGTGACGGACGACAGAGAGCAAAAGAAGTCGCCGGGGCGCCGCGAATGATCACCGGTCACGGGAGCCTGCTGCTGCTCGTAGTAGCTCATGCTCGCGCCCCTCGTCGTGTCTTGTGACGGCCACACGACGACGGCGAATACGGGCGGGGCGACGGACTCGGCAAATTAAAGCTCGTGCGTGTGAGCGTGCCTGTGTGTTTATATAGGGAACAAAACGAGGCTGGGAGAATGGAGATACTACGAACGAACCGAGACGGTCAAAACGAACAAGGCGTCCCGTTTACTTCGATGCGACGGGAAATGGGAATAACGCGGGAGGACGGACGGCTCCGGCCTCCGGCGGCCGGGTCACGTCGGTCGGTTCTTGACCTTGAGCCGCGATTGCTCGCCACCTACGTCGTAAACAAAAGCCGGCGGTGATTTCAAAAAGGAGAAAAGAAAAGCCGGCGGACTCTCAGATGACGATGCCGACAATCACAAACCTGAGACCGAAATTTCGGCCGGCACTCCGTTTTTTTTTTCCTTTTCATCTGTCAGACAGTTTTGAACTGCGAAATCATCTGTCGCAGTCGCAGCTCGGCGGCCAGTCTTCGCGATAAGTCTGTTCAGCGACTGGTTGCGCCTAGAATGGAGCCCGCGAGGAGTCCGGCCCGCGCCATGTGATGGGCTACGCTGGTTAACGATGGGCCGCGCATGGTGCTGGCAACACGGGCTGTGTTTGCTGCTTTCAGCCTCATGTTTAGTTTTTCTTTTATGTAAGCATTCAACATGTACACCTTTTTTATAAGTTTTAGCAATTTATAGGGAGCAATGAAATATTTCGGTAGCAGGCTCTCTTACATACAAATATGCATAATAGGGGCACATTGTGTAACACTCTCTCTGTTTGCTTTTATTTATCATCGATTAGTTTAAAAATGAACTAACCTACCAAATAAAAAGAAAACGGAGAGGGTATTGCTGTTGCGCAAAACAACCATCCTATTTTTTTTTGTCGCTACCTCTCCCTTTGCCTTCAGTTTATCAATGATTTTATTTAATCGTGTCGCATGCAGGATCAGTATTTGGAACTTGTCTGTACTAACCGTGCCGTTGTAGTAGTGTCGGAGTTACAGTACTACCATGTGACGGTTGAGGTTTGACCATAATTGCTTCATAAATTTACGAGCATCCACAGCGATGCGTTTTCCTTTTTATTAACGTGCAACGTGTTGTGAAAAATAGAGGATGCTACTCACAAGATGAACAATTACACTAGAAGGGGAAAACAATTAAAAGAAGAACAGATCGAATAGCAGGAGCTGGCTACTGATCCAGCTGCTGGCTGCTGCAAATCTTGTCCCGAGAGACTACGCCTCGTCGTCCGTGGGCTCCCACGCCGACGCGGTGAGCAGGGAGAGGTCCTTCCAGCCGAGCTTGAGGCACCATTCCTCCTCAACCAGCGTGTATCCCTTGGACGGGTGCATGCCGAGGAGCAGCCTGGCCTGCGTGGCGGGGCTGCCGGCCAGCGACACGGGCCGGAACCCGGCGCGCCGCAGCTCGTCGCTCCACCGCTCCACGCGCACCTCGCCCGTCCGCTTGGGCCCCCCGACGGCCACGATGTTCCGTATCTCCGCGCCCAGGAGCTGCCGCTCCACGGCGTGGCGCTCGGCGGCCTCCTCCTCGGTGGTGGCGCCGTCGCCCAGCGCGTCGAACAGCGCCGAGTAGTAGTGCAGCGCCTCCACGAACCGGCCCAGGAAGTCGCCGCTGTGGCCCAGGTCCTGCTCCACGATGGTGATCAGCTTCGGGCGCAGGCTCTTGAGCAGCCGCACCGTGCCCGCGTCCGACCCCGTCACGTCGTACAGGCAGTGGTGCATCCAGTGCACCACCACGGTAGCCTCACCATCGACCCGTTGCTGGTGGTGGTGGTGGCCGAGCAGGGCCGCGGCGTCGGCGACGTGCCCGATCTTCCCTTCGATGGGGCGGAACTCGAACGGCAGCCCGAGCGACGCGGCGAAGTCGGCCAGGCGGCGGCCCGTGGCCTCGAGGACGTCGAGCGACGCGCCGAGCCCCGTGATCCGCAGCGAGCGCGGCCTGCGGGGCCGGGACGCGAGGATGTGGAAGAGCCCCGGCCACTGCAGCCCCTGCATGATGTCCAGGTCGACGACGTGGAGGCGGTCCTCGCTGCCGCCGGGGAGCGCCTGCAGGATGGCCTGGTTGGCGGTGAAGTGCGCGAACTTGACGAGCGGCGACAGCGCGTTGTACGCCTGGAACGCGCCCGCCACGCGGCGGCTCTGCGCGGCGGCCAGCGGGCGCAGCGCCGCCGCCAGAGGCGAGTAGGCGCCCAGGCACGAGCTGAGCACGCGCGCGCACAGCGCGTCCCCGAAGTAGGCCGCCACGCGCTCCGGCGACGACCCGAACGGCGACGCCAGCTCGGCGATCTCGGGAAGCAGGTCCCGCGCCTCCGTCAGCTGGTCCACGGCCACCGCCTCCGCGCACCGCAGCAGCAGCGTCAGCAGCCTTAGCCCCCGCGTCTCGGGACCTTCCACCTCCGCGCACGCCACCAGCCTCTGCAGCCGCTTCCGGCGAGCCCGCCCCTCCTCTTCGTCTTCCTCACCGGACGTCGCCGGCCGCTTGGCCTTCATCGCTGCCGCCGCCGCGTCGGTGGCGGGCGCGCGCGTCAGGACGCCCTGGAGCATCGCGTCGGCCAATAATTCCTGAGGACTTGTTGGTTCGTGGTAACGCCGAGTCACTCACTCGGGTCATCCGTGGCAAGCGAGACAGGGGACGGCTGGCTACTGATAGATAACGCTGGCGCGCGCCCGCCCCGCCGTGCCGTGCGAGTGAGTGCGACTGAGACTGAGACTGAGGCGGGCGGCCTTCTGTTTGTCCGCTTGCGAGCGGTTGCAGGCGCGGCCAGGCAGGGGGAATCAAAGGACGCGGGCCGCGACAAGGCGACCGCTTGTCCCCGTCTCCATCCATCCGCCTGAAAAAGTCCCTGTTCAGTAAAGAAATCGCAGCGGCGTCACCGTTCGTGCGCGTGCGGACGGGGGTTGATCCGTCCGGCCGGCCGGGACGGAGCGGCGAAGCTTTGTGATCATGGACAGGACAGGGCACGGGGCGGTGAGGCCGGACAAAGGCTTCCCCTCGGATACCGGCGGTTTGGTGGAACGTTTAACGTTTCTGGTTAGGCAGGCGGGCGGCTTCGCCGTATTGCCGATCATGGACGGGGTTGACGCTGACGGACGGACGGACGGCTCCACTGCCGACATCGTGCATGCAGGTGCTGATCTGAACACGACGGCGAGGAGGACCTTGTCTGGGTTTTGCCAAGCTGGTCTCCGCACAAGAGCCGCGTGTCCTCGGCGCTGCCTGACACCTATGGAACACCCGTTCGTGAAACTGGCCGCACGGCGAGAGGCTGCCGAGCTTGGCACTCGTTGCAAGCGTGGCACAGATGGTCTCCTCCCTTACTAATATTTTTTCCCTGGGACAATGACACAACCTCGGATGACACCCTCTTTTGTGCTACACTTTTCTCTGAAAAAGAGATGTCACTATGTCAGTCACTGTGACTAGCGCATGACGGGGGAGCATGGATCCCCCCGTTGGCTCAGCCCGTTTTCTTCATGGGCCGGTTCGTGATGTACTGTAGTTGGGCTTCCAACTACGAGGAACTTTGTGGGATCGTAATCAGCGAAGGTGGTGATCGTTCGGAAAGCCTGGTCCAGGGGAGAGAGCTCACGCCGGGAAGGACAAGCGCCGCCGATCCCCCGCCGGACTCCATGAGCCGCGGCGACGGTGGCGGGCGGCGAGAGGCGGATACCGGTGCGCACGCCTCGGCGGCGCTTCCAGTCCCGGGGCCCTGCGCATCGGCGCACCGCGCGCTCGCCGAGTGCCACCGCCGCGCCGCCCGCGGGCCGCTTCGGCCGGAGGTCCTGTGCCGGCACCTCAACCGAGCGCTGGCGGAGTGCGTGGTGACCGCCTGCTGCCCCGACGAGACCGAGGCCGTACGCACGCTCTGCGGGAGCGCGGGCACCGCGCTCAAGCGCACGCAGTGCCAGCGGGCTCGCATCGACCTCTCCCTCTGCCTCGAGGCGCACCAGGAGCCCTAATCGACCTGGGCGGCGACCAATTTCTTCTTCCAGTACGTAGCTGTTTTCTTCTGACGAATACATCTCTCGATCTATTGTTTTATAACAGGCCCCCTTTTCTGTGCTCCTGTACTACGTACTCCCTCCATCCCCAAAATGTTGTCGCTTTGTAGTTCATTTTTGAACTACAAAGCGACAACCTTTTGGGGATAGAGGGAGTATGTTAGAAATCAGGGTTGAATGTTGAAGGTGTAGAGTACATATGTAACATATCAATAATTCAAGATAAGGAAAATGAGAATGGATTCTGAAAAATAAAGTGTGTTTTCGCAATGGACGTAGTTTCACTACCAAATAATTGTTTATGATCATGAATGTTCATTTATTTCTCGTCAAAGGATCATAAGCTGCTAGTTGCTTGATAGCCATTTGAACAGGCTATAGCAACATCAAGCAGAGTCTGCTTAGTGCCTTAGCCGTAGAATACCACATTTATAAACAGGCTAAGGATGTAGCAATGTCAAGCAGAGCCTGCTCAATGCCTTAGCCGTAGTATACCACTATGTTTACAGATACCTGCATTCGAGATTGTGTTGGTTATGATGTTCCAAATCATAAAATATAAACTTCTATGGAAAATTGCTGCTAAGTAGCATGCGTTTAGGCAGGAATCCATAGCGAGCGAGAAAGGGATATTGTATTTGCCACTCTGAAAGAGCTGGAAGCACAGGAAAGAGGGAACATTACATTTGCATTACCTGCTCATGTACAATAAACTTCCATCACTCGGACATGCGTTACCCAATCAGCAGATGGACAAGCGGAGTTGCGGACGCTGCACTCAAGAAATAAAAGCAACAGTAGGTAAGATGCATCGCTTTTTATAGCTATTCATGGGCATCTAGTGAAACCAATCACTCTGTAAACTGAATTTGTTCAGCAGAAGCTGAATTCTAGATGAAGACTTCCACTGTTCCACATGTATCGCTTTGTCTTGATTTTTTTTAAGGGGGGACAGTAGGGAAACCCCTGCTGCACATATATTAATAGCCAAGAAAAGCAATATACAGCTAAACAAGGATTACAAACAGATTTGTCTTTGTTTTGATTTCGTTGCCCGTGTACTTGATTTGTGGTATCTATGCTGTTTGGTCGAGAGAAGTCTAATCATGACGTTGGAGGCCTTTGGTGGCGATGAGTGTTTTGATTTCACGTGTGAGTTTGCACTTTTTTCATGTGCTGTTGCATACTGCAATTACCTCTTAATTCCTGTGCTAATGACTGTCACTAACGCTGATAAAAAAATGAATGCATCATTATAATTGTTTGTCTGATATCATGCATTAAATACGGGACTTTTAGAGGATTAAAAACCTTATATTTCGTTAGACATGACTCATTATCTGAAATCAATCTTTTAAATCGTGATTTTCATATGTAATATGGAGTTTGTATGGTCCAATTGAATCTGGGTCAGTTGCTCTGAGCCATAATTTCTCGGGCCAATCGTCGTTCAGATGGACATGACTCACGAGCTCGCCGTACCAACCCAATCCATTCCCACCTTGCAGCCCAAGTCTCTGATCTGCTGCCACGTGGCATCCGGAACCAACCTTAGCGACCGGCACGCCGACACCTAGCTCGAGCTCCAACTCACCTCCTGCCTGCCAGCGGCAAGGACGCCGGCGACGGGAGATGCAGCGGCTTCCATTGGCCGCGCGGCCACCGATCCGGTCTCACGATGTTTTCTCCTCTTTTTTCCCCGTCGCTCGGGGCAAGGCGGCGTGCTGTGGGGGCAGCCTAAAGCAGGAGCGCCCAGGCCCTGTCGCACATCTCGCCGTCGCTGCAACCGTCGGGACGGGGCGGGCGGCCGCGCCGTTCCTGGCTGCGGCTCTTCTCCTTGCCGCTGCACCGCCTGGTCTCCCTGCTTCTGTACCACCAGGTTTCTCCAATTCTTGCTTGTACCGAGATTCGTGAAACCTTATTGGTATTTTGTGAACCGCGGATTCACAGATCGAAATGCTACGTTTGGGGAAAAATTCTTGATGTTGCAAATGGCATTTTGGATTAGCCTGAAATTTCCATGGCGTCGAGATTTGGCGACCGTTGTTCTTGTTGGTTGTTTGGACAGTGACAGCATGCACCCATGGTTGTTGTACCGCACTTGGGCACATATAGGTTTATGTTGTAATGGACTAAATAAATAAGAACTGTGTGCTGTTGAATTTCACTTATGATTGGGATGAACAGAGGTTGGCGACAACCAACGAAAACTAGAACAGAGTTCAATGGAATTAGCGGAGGAACAGTAGTAGTATACTCTTCAATGCATACATGTAAAATTATCATGTACTGAAACGGTTGTGATTTTTCCTTTCGCCCAACCAGCTTCAGCTTCAGAAGGTGCAGCGCTGTTCCGGAAGGCATGCATCGGTTGCCATGACATGGGAGGGAACATCCTACAGCCAGTGAGTTTGCTGAGATCCTTATGCAACTCGAATTGCAAGTTTTGATCATGGTTTTGTTCTCAACTTGCTGCTCGATCACACCCAGGGAGCTACTCTTTTCCTGAAGGATCTCGAGAGGTACAACCATGTTGTCTGTCGTATGTCAAATTGGAATATGTTCCTATGGTTGTACTGCTCATTGTTAAACTGAGGCAGGGGGCGAATTTGTTGCAGAAATGGAGTTGCCACGGAGGAGGAACTATATAACATCACATACTATGGGAAGGGAAGAATGCCGGTAAGTTAATAACGCGATGTGGGTCTGGAACTCTAAAAATGTAGAAATTGAAGTGTGATAGCTGTTCGTTTCATTTTGCTAAGGGCTTCGGAGAGAAATGCACGCCAAGAGGACAGTGTACCTTCGGTCCCCGACTTTCGGAAGACGATATCAAGCTGCTAGCTTCGTTTGTCAAGTCGCAAGCCGAGAATGGGTGGCCGAAGATCGAAGGTGATGGAGATTGATGAGATGCATCAGGGATGAGAAGACGATGCTCTTATTTTTCGGAACATCTGTACTTATATCCTTTTTGCTTCTTGTTTATGCCATTCTTGACCCTGTATGAACTTGTAACTTCTGAAAAATATGTCATTCCCTTTTTATGAACTTGTTTATTGCACTTGTTGACCCTGTATGAACTTGTTTATTGCACTCTAGTCGTTCCAAGTCTGAAATATGTCAAAGTATCTGAACTTCAGCCTAATTCTTGACCCTGAACCTCAAGTCCTCATTTTTTATCTCACTTATCAGTCCAGTAAATTAGTTGCAAGTCAGCTGCCTGGCAATGGTTGGTAAAGCTGGTTGTTGGTGACGCCCCGCGAACTGCTGCAACCAGGCGTCGGTGTGGTTTAAACACGAAGAAACCCACGCCTGCCGACGCGCGGCTGCTGGTGCGGGGGGAGGCGGCAGGGAAAGCGGCGTCGCAACTCGCACCGCACCCCAGCCCCCCGCCCTCGAACCGACGAGACATCCATGTTGCCGCGCACGCACCCCCACCCGGCGCGGCGGCGCTCCGGGCTCGGCCCGCAGCTCTGCGCCGCGGCCGCGGCGCTCCTCCTCCTGCTCTCCCTCGCCGTCCTTCACTCCCGCCTCTCCTCTTCCTCCTCGTCCTCCTTCCCTACCTCCCGCTCCCGCTCCTCCACGCCCGCTGCCGACACCAACACATCCGCGCTCCTCGCCGATGAGGAGGACGGCGACGCGCTCGACCCGCTGCTCACTGTCACCACCACCGCCGCCACCACCGAGGGCGGGGGCTCCATGGCCAACCCCGACGACGACCGCATCGACGAGCTCGACGTGCTGGATGAGGACGCCGCCGGCGCCGACGCGACCGAAGACGTGTCCGCCTCCACGGCCGCGGCCGCCACGTCCCTTGTCTGGGACCACGCCGTCGGCGCCGCCCGCCTGCCCTTCCGCCTTCCCACCGCCGTCGATGCCCAGCCCGTGGGGATACCACACCTCAACGCCCCGCGCCGGATCGCCGCAGCGGTCTTTGGATCGGACGACGAGCTGGTGGATCTGGACCTGCGGGTGGAGATCTCGTCCATTGGCGGCATCGAGGACGCGCTGCTGCTGAAGCCCGCCTCTGGTGGCTCCGAGACGCGGCTCCGCGCCGGCTGGGCGCGGTGGCTGGAGGGGAAGGCAGACTACCTCCGGCGCGATCGAATGCTCCGCTCCAACTTGGAATACCTCAATCCACGCAACCATCCGCTGCTCCAAGACCCAGACAGCCCCGGCCTCACCTCTCTCACTCGTGGCGACCGAATGGTGCAGCGGATGATCCTTGCAGAGATTGAAAAGCCTGCGGACAAGAATTTTGAGGGGCGTAGGCTCCTGTCATACGAAGATAAGCAGGGAATGGGAGTAACTGCCAAGAAGGAGCAAGGGAAGGGAAGAAGGTGGGGATACTTCCCCGGAATAGATCCACATTTGGGTTTCTCAGAGTTCTTGGATAGGTTCTTAAATCATGGAAAGTGCTCCCTGAAAGTATTCATGGTCTGGAACAGCCCGCAGTGGTCATATGGCGTCCGGCACCAGCGTGGGCTAGAGAGCCTGCTACAGCAGCATCCAGATGCCTGTGTGGTCATGATGTCAGAAACACTGGAGCTGGAGTTCTTCCATGACTTTGTGAAGGAAGGGTATGTTCTGTCAATAAACTACTCTAGCTTCCATATCTCTAGAATGCCATTATTTGAAATAGCTGAACTTACTATCTGCTTCTTAATAAATAATCAAGGACATTAATAATATCAACCTGAAAACATTAATATCTTCATTTCTAGGTTTGTCGGTTATTGTAACATATAATAGTGCTTAAGGATCACATTGAATTTATACATTCTATTCTATTACACTGAAACTGAATGTACATACAGTGATGTGATTCTGTTATCAATGGTCAACTGTTTTCTCAATTCTAATTGACATATGAAGTGACATCTTAAGAAATTCTCTATTTTAAAATATCAGATGATACACCTAGATACTTGATAAACCTTTGCTACCTGACATACTATTTTTAAAAGTTTATGCTTCTTGACCGTTTTCTGAGTTCCGCTGTTGAAAATGACATCTAACGCATGCAATTCTTGTTCAGCGAGCCACATGGCATGCACGGGCTTGCTGGACTTAGGTAGTAACTGTTGTAATTGGAAGGATTGTTCCCTTTGATTTCCATTTGTTTGCTGTCTGTCTTCTAAAACTGCGATTTACCTAGCCCACCTAGGCGGCTTCTAGACCCTAGGTAACACTCTCCAGCGGTCCAGCCTCCCACCAAGCACCTAATCTCCACCTGGCATGCCTAGGCCCTCAGCCCTCTTAGCGGCATTTAGGCACTAGTTTCATCCCCATCATTTTGCCTAGCATCTAGTAGCATTTTTTGGAACACTATTTACTGCTAATTTTGTTGCAAATAGTATCTAGCAGCTTATTAGTTTTAGAAACATTATGGATATGTCTTGTTACTATATCTACTGTTTGCGGTAGCCAAACTGTTAGTTGTACCCCATGTAATCCTATAACTAGGCTAAATCTACTATTATATTAAAAACATAAAAACTTTTAGAACTTTACATGCTGGACACTATAACTTGTGTACTTGATATGATAAGTTGGCAACCAGTAATACAATGAGCAGTATCATGTAATCCTGTTTAGTTTGTTACTATGTCTATATCAATTCTTGGTGGTGTTCCTCTTGCAGATATAAAGTTGCTGTTGCAGTGCCAAATCTCAGTGAGCTTTTGGGAAGCACTCCAACCCATATATTTGCATCGGTGTGGTACGAATGGCGGAAGACCAAATACTACCCTTTGCATTACAGTGAGCTAGTACGACTCGCTGCTCTTTACAAGTAAGACAATATAAAAACTATAGTAGACATGTGCAGAAAGTTGTTGCCTGACATGTATTGTTGCTTTGTAGTCTATTAGGAATCAGGCGAGATAATGCATTGTCTTTATATTTGAGTCAATAATCATTGGCAGTGGTCAACTCTGAAGTAGTACAGATAATTGACTATTGTATTCTGAGTAGTAGAGATAATTGAGTTAACGAAGTGTTTGGCTTGAGGAACCTTGTGGTGAATGGACTATCCAATCCTAACATGCCTGGTTGTGAAATTAAATATGTTGGTCTGCAACCATTTCGCTTTTCTTGAATATGTCTCCACTTTTCTGATCTATCACTAGCACACGGTTACAAAAATGCAAAATTGGGTGACCCCACACAAAATAATAGATGGTCGCTTGATTGAACAACCAATCTTAGAATTCTCAAACCATACCATGTATATGGATGCAATTCAGCAATTGTGTCCTCTACTTACTGCTAGTTGGTCGTCATGTAGGTCTGGAATGAACTTTAGCTGGAAACACTGATTATCAGTAGCCTCAACCCTTTGGGTTTAGTTGAGTTACCGTAAATAGAGAGCGCCCTTACTTTTGCAGCTGAACAATGGACAATATTACAAGGTTGAAACTGTATTTGCCAATTAATCATTTCATTTGTGCAGAATATGATTAATTATTGTCCATGATTCATATGCAGATATGGTGGGATATACCTGGACTCTGATGTCATTGTACTTAAACCTTTAACATCGCTCCGGAACTCCATCGGTGCAGTCAAACAATTATCTGCAAATTCCATTTTCAGTGGTGCTGTGTTAGCATTTGAAAAACAGAGGTAGTAGTCTTCTATGTTTTTTTCTGAATAAAAAAATTATCATTTTAGCTTAAAATTTCTTCAATCATTCAATAGGTACATGTATGTACAAAGTCTACTATGTTCTTCTTTATTGAGATAAAGGGAAATGTTGTTGCTCTTAGTTCGATTTCTTTCCCTTTTCGTTACACTAACAATTATTTTTAATTAGTTTTCTAATGTGACCTCTTACATAGTTGATTACAACTTCTACTAGCACACGTATGGAGTTTCTCACTTCGATTCTACTGGTTGCAGCCTTTTATTGGAGGAGTGCCTTAAGGAGTTTTATTCGTCATATGATGATACTCTATTGCAGTGGAATGGTGCAGAACTTATGACAAGAGTTATAAGCAATCTATCCAGCAATGCAGATGAAAGTATGGGGCACCTTGACATAAAGTTGGAGCCTTCGGTTACATTTTACCCTATCGGTTCTAGTGATATTGTGAGGTATAATGTTTTTTCACCGATTAATGTGCTTGCATTTCCTTTTCTTTCTGTTTTTTGCATGGCAAGGGGATGGGAGCGGGGGCGGGGGACGCAACTTTACTCAAAAACAACACTTGAGGGCAGGTTTTTACAAATGTCTGTTTTCCATCTCAAACAGAGATTATTTCAAACTAAAATATTCACATTTGGTACAACATTTTTGTCTCATTTGGTCTCATCAAATAATTCCCATTCGAATAGTCATTTATGTTCAGGCATAAGAAATGTATGCTCGTTGCCTTTTCATGATCTCGCATTGCATGCTCATTTGACAAGCTTAAACTTCTCAAACAAAATCCCTCTTTGGCTCACATTTGTTACTTGTGTGCCATTTTAATGTAATGTCATCTCTTCATATATTTGGTTTGTTGGAGATGTGCGTGCTCATCGTGATGTTGTACCACAGATACTTCTCAGAGCCGGATAACATGGTCGAGAAAGCACGCCATGATGCAGTATTTTCCAGGATTATGAATGACTCTACCACTTTCCACCTTTGGAACGGCATAACATCTGCTCTGGTGCCAGAAACCAACAGTCTTGTTGAGAGAATCCTTAACAGTCACTGTCTCCATTGTCTTGATGTTTTATAGTTGTAGCAGCCTGAAGTTCCCGGAAAGAACTCCATTTTGGTTTAGAACGCGTATACAGAAGAAATTCATCCATTAGGTGGTGATCAAATTTCCGTTGGTATATTGCTGAAATGTATGGGGAGAACTGTAGGGGAACAATTACTGGCAGCATTGTAGATATATATTCTTTTTCAACAAGGGGAACAAGCGTGTTGACTTGACTAGCTATTTTACCAGTTGTCCGTAGCAAATCTGCTTACTGGGGATACATAATGCAGAATGTATTTGGAACCGAGGAGTTTGATTACTTTGTTGCAACTTCTCCTTTTTTGCAATTGTACATCTTTTAATTTGCTCACGGAATACTATGGTTCATTTGTTACAGGTTATTAGAAAAGGAAGATATGAATTCCCTGAATTTGGCAAGACATCTTATAAGCTTTTATTTCATTGCACTCGATGATATTTTAATGAATAAAGGAGTTAGGAACTACAGTTGTAAGACGAGTATCCACACATGACCAATCTTTGTTTGCTCCGTAAAACTTCAATCTTTGTTTGCTCGACACCGATGAGGGCTAGGCCAACTCGTCTTGTCTCCTCTCAATCTTACGAGGAATGTGGGAAATACAATCCACGACTACCTTTTTCTGTTCGAAATATTTCAGGCATTCGAGAACCGAAAGGATATTCTTTTTATGCTCTTTTTTAGATTTTTTTAATTATTCGTTGTTTTCAATTTTATCCTAAATATACCTATAATGAGTGTATAATGAATAGCAACGGCTTCTAGTTCTCGTATGAACAGTTTCTGTCCGCTATTATTTGAGGTGGCTTTCTTTTTATTTCTATTTCATATTTTTTTGTTGCATCTCATATCTTCTAGGATAATAAAAGATTCTATCCATTCATATTTTTATTAGAATTTATTTGCATGATCTTGATTGAGCACCTCATATGTTTTGAGCTTCAGGACACACTGATCGCTGCGGAGCATGATTCCTTAGCCTCTTGCATTCGCCCGGTCAGGCTCAAAAACAATAAAGGCTGTTTGGATGGCCTCCTGTTCATAGGCCTCCACGTAAAGCGTTATCTGAATGGCTCTACCGTATACACTGTAACGCAACGCAGTAGAAATTTAGAGTACTGTAAAAATAGAAAGATAATAGTGTATAAAATATGCTTTAGAGTATGTTGGTGCGGACAGCTTTAATGTAAGCAATGCAACGAGTTTAACTGTATCGTTTACTGCAAAACATTTTAGCAAAAAGAAAGGCAAGACCTCTAATAAAAAATAATAACGAGAAATGCAATAAATTCAAAATGAATGTGCACCAGATATCACTATGCTAATAAAAATGTGGAAACTGGTATCAAGTTGCTGACAACAAAAAAAAAAGGAAAAATACAAGTTACATACAAAAAATATCCCCACCTTATATTAAGGCCAGACAACAAAGCAGCGCTCTTTTCTATTCACCAATATCTACAGAAAATTGAATGAGTGTGGTAATTAGTGATAATCTAGTATAAACTGGTGGGATCCTTGCTGTACAAGCACGGCAACCTCAAAATTTTAAGAGATATATCACTCTGAAGTGGCCCTAAATCTTACTCCATAGGGGATCTCTCTCATTTACCTACCAGTGGAAACCTCAGTCGGATTTGTTGAACAGACGCATGAGCAATCTGTTGCATTGGCGCCTCTATCAACCATTCGTTTGTTGCGGTTAGTCAACAACTTAATCAATGGTGCTTTTAGGGAAACTTGGCGCCATATCTCATTCACAGGTCCATTGGGATCTTCATACAGAAAGTAATGTTTAACCTGAAAGAGGCATTCAAGATTAATCGCGTGAGCTAATTATCAAGGGTAAACACATCACAGATGGGTATGGATATACATGGCATGCCTCCATAGCTAAAACATCAATCAATTTATAAACAACATAGAACAAGGATAAGAATAGACTAGAGTTGCAAGAAGATTGGATCAGGCGGAAGCATGGAGTCAATCCTAGTCTCTGTGCTTACTGCAATCTTAGTAGAAAAATAGAGTGAAGCGAGTTTCTTGTTCATCAGTCACTTAATCACAGCTGGAGTTTCTGGTTCGGTTCAAAAATAACATATAGCAGAACACTACGACCTAATTGTAGTAATAACTAGTCTAACTGGACTTTTGTCAATCATGTAAGGGTAAGACTGATTGATGAAATTGATTTCACCCTTTTCCTTGAAATTTTTGTAGCCAGCTTATATTCTACATGTCACTATGTCATAAAGTCATTCAGACATCATACATATTTCATCATGAATTTTATGTATAATTCAAATATCGTTGTCTGTTAAAAGAACATTATAGTCATATAGTGATTAATAGAAAGATGATGCCACAGCCAAGAAGAATGTGTGGAATATCTGGAGAAACCATAAACGTGGTCAGGAATAAGCATCTTCAGAAAGAAAAATATTAAGTGGAATTGTATGAATCTTATAAATGCATACAGCGGCATGGACTGGGACTGCACTGACCTTTTTTATTTCCCTTTGGTACTCCAGAATCCTCTCTGCACTAATTTTTCGAAGAAAAGAAGTTAAGAATCCAGGTTGTACAGCCTTGCTTGTCTCAACAAATATTGATATGTTACTGTAGTCTATAACATCCTCGAATGGCAGTTCAATGTAATCGCTGACTATGACAGGAACACATAAACTAACAAGTGCATCAAACAATCTGCATGCAGAGGGAGTATCTCCAGCAGGATGAAGGCAGAATTTAGACGAGTGCATCCCTCGTGTAGCAGCCCGCCGACTCTCCCTCGATTGAGTTCCATGTTTTATAATTACATCTTCCTCATTCTCAAGAATTTGAAAAAGTGCATCACGGACCTTCCCACCCTGCATGATCAGAACGACCAACTATAGCATAAGAATATGACACTGCATAAGCAAAGCACAAAATGAAAAGCAAGATAGTGAACATGACTCCATTTGCTGAATGTTAAGCGAAGGATGACAACACACTTACAAAGAAGATGAAGATGAGCAACAGTGTAAATCAAGGTGATGTAGCTCACCTCTTTTCGGTACCGATTGCCCATGAAGAACAGCAGTGAGGACCGTCCCTCAACCCCGACCTCACCCTGGAAGGAGTTGATGCGGTGTGAGTAGGGCACGATGACATCCTTGACGAGGGATGCCTGGTCACCACGCAACCGGCCGAAGTCGGAGACCAGGAGTACGGCATTGCTGATCCGGTCCAGCACCCCGTACAGCGCGTTGGGATCCTGGCAGATGAACACGTGGTCTCTCCCCCTGTGCCGTCGCCAGTACGGCTGGCGCTCCAGCCACTCCATCAGCTCATCCTGCATTGCCTCGTCACTGTACGCCGCAGCCGCTCCGGAGGCGTTTGCTGCAACCGGGGGGCGGATCGGGTTGACGACGAGGCTGAGGGAGGAGAAGAAGGGCACGTAGAAGAGTTCGGCGTCGCTCGGGTCGTCCACGCGAGCCACGGGGCGGTCCCGCGGTCCGCGGCGGAGCAGGTCCTTGAAGAGCCACCACTCCGCCGAGTGCTGGTGCCCTGGGTACCGCAGCTGCTCGTCGGGCAGCGCCGCGGCCGTGTCCGCCGACCCCGAGGGGACCCGCGCCGCCATGTAGCTGCGGACGACGCCGTAGGTGAACTTGGCGGGCAGGTCGTACATGTAGATCTTGACGGGGGGCGGAGGGCCGGCGGACGCGGGGGAGGAAGAGCCGGAACGGGAGCCGGAAACTAGGGAGCGGGAGAGGCGGGATGCGGAGTGGGAGGCGGGGGACAGGAGGAGGAAGAGGAGCGCGAGCGCGAGGGCGAGGAGGAGGAGGAGGACAGGGGACGGGCGGCGCAACGGCATGGCGCGCGCGGCGAGCGCGAGGAGGGATCCGCGGAGGAGGTGCAAGCGGGGAGGCGGCGGCGACGGCGGAGGCGGAGGCACGAGGATCGGGGACGGTCGCGGCTTGCGCGGCGGCCTTCCGCGCTCCCACATGTGGCCGGCCGCGCGGTGGAGTGGGAGGCCTGGCGGCGGAGGACGGGAGGAGGGAGTGAGGCGGGACGGTGCCGATTGGGGGCGCGTACGACGCACCGCCCGCTCACTTGCTGCGGTCTCTACGTCTGTGGACCCCACCGGTCGGTGTCTCCGTTGTCTGTGTTGTGTTATGCGATGATGAATTACTCAATTTGATTTCTGCTCGTTTTTGTTTCGAACTGATTTTTAACACACTTTGAGCTAGTCCTAATATAATTAATTCCTAAAACCTGAACATTAATCTATTCTTGAAATCTCATCAGCGTGGCAATGGTTTTACTGCACACGGTGAAAATTAGCAAAGCAGAGCAAATGTGGTCACTTAGTTCTCACCAAAAGTAACCTTATCATCCATTCTAATCTACTCTTTCCGTCCCTATAAATTTGTATTTTAAAAATAAATTATAAAGCGACAAGTTCATGTGAACGGAATAAGTATCTTTCTATTGTCCTGCATTTAAATCATTTGTCATTTTTGTTGCGAGGAGGTTGTAAAAGAAATGTTGGGATGGAGTTTTTAAGTTTGAAGGCCCTGTGACCGATAGCGGAGGAAGCTCATCATCAAGGTTTTGTCGTCCCTGGGCACCGCACGCAGGTTGATTGTCGCTATATATGTTGGACTAGCTAGGTTTTTATTATAAATTTTTTCATAATCTTTTTCAGCCTAGGTCTTGTTAGGTTGTTCTTCCTTCTGTTTTTTCGTCCCTCTTGGTAGTTGTAATTTGGTTTTTGATCGCGTTGGTCGCTTTCTACTTGAACTTGCCCCTTCTCGTGCTCCGGACAAGCTGTGTTGCATCCACCATTACTAGCCAAGACTCCAACTTCATCTCAAGGTTTTCTTAACTCATTATTCTCTAAATCTCAAAAATACTTCTTAGTCTCTGGTTCATTTTGAACTAAAGAGTGATAAGTATTTTGAAATGAAGTATTTTTTATTTTGACCATGTATCTATATATTCTAGCTTTCAAAGTGCTAGCTGCTAGGAAAAAGAAACGAAAGTACTAGTCACCACTTTTCGTTCTCAACTTCTCGTGCACGAATTAAGGACGACCAGAGTCCATATATACACTGGAAAAATGGCTACGGCCATCCAAAAATTATGGTCTCACTGGTGACGTCAAAAAGCGAGTAACTTCACTACGAGCTCAGAAAAGATGGGCCTTTAACACTATTAGGCGTACGTACGTGATCCAGTCAAATTAAAGGCGCGCGTAGCTTATTAGCTGCCCGTCCAAAAGAAACCGGGATTGTCTACGTCTTCGACGTGTAGGACGGAGGGACAAACACGAACACGTCATCGCTAGCTCTTCTTGGGGTTGGCTTATTTCTAGCTAGGCCCAACTCATCCTCCATCTTCCAGTCCCGGCCCGTCGTCACCCCACCCCCGCAAGTAATCTGCGTGTTGCGCGGATGATTCCACGTCACCACCATATGCTCGTCGATTATATTCACCGTCGTCACACCACGTTCGATCGATTGACCTCCTACGTCATCCGCTTTTTTACCGCGACGGCGAATGAATCGTTAAACGAAAAACGAGCTACGAGGTGCGTGTGCGTGTTGAACGTTTCGCCTCTGGATCGGCGATGGGCGAACGGGGATCTCTCAGCCATGGAATGGAATGGAACCGTACGTGACTCATCAACAAAATGTTTGAACGGGTCGCTAGCTGCGACAAATCAACGGACGGGAATTCGTAGAGGCTGCTAGCTCATGTGCATACCGTCACCAACGACAGAGCCGCGCGATGAGGCCCGGCCGGTTGCTTGCTTGGGCGAGGAGGAAACAGGAAAGGAAGCCTCTTCTCTGATTTGGATACCATGCTCCATGTAGTATCGCTCTTCATGTCGACCTCCTACTTTCCATGCATGGAAAAGATGGAAGAAGTGAACCCGAATTAATGCAGGACCGTACGTTGCCGCCATATGCGTGACCTTTTACTAGCTAGCCAGCACTGGGTGTTCCCGTGGCTCGATCAACGTACGTACGGCTTTGTTCCCGGGCGGCCATGTCCCCTTTTGCGGGGGTTTTTGAACGGGCGCTGGCCTCGTTTAAATGTCAAACAATGCCCCCAAGACGACGGTCCGTTTGAAAATCAAGGTAGTAGACCCGCGCGAAGAAAGAAGGCCGAGGCACGCGCGCGCGCACTGACGACGTCTGGTCTGGGTATAGTTATATAAACCAGCGTAGCCTGTTCCGTGGCCATGCACCATTCACAGACTATTTGAGATTGAGAAGCTTGATGCTGGTTGGCATAACCGCCTCGATCATTCCTTCGATCTCTATCCACCTGCTGCTAGCCTCCTAGCTAGCCACATCTGAGCTAACCAGGCGCCTTAATTAGCTGCCACTGAACCGCGCATTCTAGCTAGCTCTACTACTGCGTCGTCAATGGCGTCCGCTGGGCTCGCACGTAGGTCCACGAGCCGGTCCATCGCCTCGCGTCTGGACGCGTCGGCGGAGGCGGTAGCCGCCGTGGCCAACAACGGGAAGAAGAAGGGCAACAAGCAGGTGCCCGTGGCGCCGCCGCGGCGGGTGGAGTACGAGTACGACGAGGAGGACGTGTTGGCCGGGGGGCGGCGCCGGTCGTCGTCGACGTACGACGTGTTCATCAACCACCGCGGGGTGGACACCAAGCGCACGGTGGCGCGGCTGCTGTACGAGCGGCTGGGGCAGCTGAGCGGCGGCCGCATCCGCTCGTTCCTGGACAACATGTCCATGCGCCCCGGGGACCGGCTGGAGGAGCGCATCGACGAGGCCATCCGCGACTGCGGCGTCGCCGTCGCCATCTTCTCCAAGCACTACTGCGACTCCGAGTTCTGCCTCCACGAGCTCACCATGCTCGTCGAGGCGCGCAAGACCATCATCCCCATCTTCTACGACATCAAGCCGTCCGACCTCATCCTGCCGGACGCCGTCGTCGACTCCAAGGAGCACCTCCCCCGCGACATCGAGCGGTTCCGGTTCGCGCTCCGGCAAGCCAAGTACACCGTCGGTCTCACGTACGACTCCGCCACAGGGTATGTGCATGCATGCGTTAATTATATACGCCATTATTATTGGAATTACACATTACCTGCATGCATGGTTATCTCTGCGTTGATGAGTGCGACCAGAGGAACTAATTAACTGTGTTCGATCGGCCTGTGCAGGGACATGGCCGAGCTTGTATCAACGGCAGCCAACGCGGTCCTGGAGAGGATTGAAGAATTGGAGAAGAGCGTGCAGCAACAAAGACAGACGACGATCATTTCCAGGCTCTGATTTTTGAACGGAACAACAACGGCTACTATTCAAACTTTCAAACCCGAAAGCTCGGGTGCCACACCAGTTAATGACCATGCATAGCTAATACTCCCTCCGACTCGAAATGATTGACGTTTCCGACAATCCAATGAACTAAAAGTATACTACGCTCGGCTGTCCGAGCGACATTCATTTCGAGCGGGAGGTAGTACTACTCCTAGTTTATTAACGGGGAGACGATTTATTTGATTCTTTTTTCTTTTTCTTTAAAAAGTTAATCATTCAATTATTTGTTTCTTTAGTGTTTCCTTTTTGGGTAAATTTTGGGCAATAAATTAATATGCCCCTTAGCTAGGATGAATAAGCTATAGTACGACAATCCACATGAATATGTGGTTTTGATGAAAAATAATGTCGCGCTTGTAAATCTATTATGTAATATAAAATCGTTAAATGATATTTTTTACCGACAGCCAATGCAAGGTGACTCCTTGCACGGCGACGTTGGATTCAAATGCCGCTGTCTCCCGCCACTTTCCCGCTCTTTCGGGCAGGTGTGGTACGATATATGCCTCTTCGCTATCATGACTACTTCATGTCTCTCCGCTATCCTTTTTGGCCTCACTGTTACTGTATATGTGCATGGATCGTTTTTTTTTTTTGAAGCATGGAATCAGGATTCACATTGTTGTTTCAGCAGTTTATTTTCTTCCTTGACAGTACGTTTATACTAGCAGTGTTTTGGACAGAGTCTACCCTCTCCCAGCTGCATATGCATTGCTGACTTTTTTAGCGCTACGAGAGTGCCATGTTGTACTTTGAACCCTCAGAGACCTCTGGAATATTGACTCGGGCTTACTTTACTCTAAGGAGCATATGTTGGAGCTCGATCTATGAAATATATTCACTGTTGAATGTTTTTTCATATTGATTGCATGAATGATTTTTTAATAATGCACGTACTATTTTGGAATGGTAAATATAAGGATAATGTATAGATTACCAATTAGTTGATATTGTATATATCAATTGATCAGCTCTGCATATGCATAGATGGAAGTAATTTGTTCTACAAATTCATCATGTTTGTTCCTAAAGAAATTCATCATTTATATGTACTCCATGTACATGTTAAATAATGGAACTTTGTACTCAAGAATTGCATCGCCGGCAAGTTCATCTCAGTCAAGATGCCACATGGTGCACTGGGAATTCCTAACCATACCAATACAAGTTTCCTTTTTTAACATCTGTTGAAAATTTCTCATTGGGCTGTACATTTGAAGGTTGGACTTCTAGTTGAAATAAAAGTAAGAGTAAGCTTTAGAATGTCCATGTGATGCTTTCTTCCATCAAACTGACTTCATGTCCTTTAAGATTATATACCGAATTGACTATCTTTATTAGGAGGGAGGTTTGACCTTGTTCCTCACTAGTTGTTTGAGAGGTTTGACCTTGTTCCTCACTAGTTGTTTGAGACGAAATTGACTACTAGACATTTCTAAAATAAAGTTGTTTGTCTTTTAGGATTTTAGATAAAATGAACCTTAAATAGGTCTATATTTTCAAAAAAAATGAAAAGCATTGGTCTAATGTTGCTTCCAACTGTACACAATTATGAATGGGCACACCAAATCATTTTCCCCTGGGAACAAACAACAGCCACAGTGCAAAGACAAAACTTTTATAGACAGCCAATGTATTATTCCAATTATTTGGTAACAATTGTATGTATTCATGTTATCAGTGTAAACCCATCATATATTATATCTAATTTTGAAAATCAAGAAAAAAGTAACCTATAAATCACTTTTAGTGAATGGCAAATCTCTACCCGGTGCCTATAGGTCAAAAAGAAATAATCATGAAACATGTCATAAGAAGCATCGACCAAGCCAAAAAACCTTTACGGTGATGGAAATTTTATGGCATTTGTAGCATCTGTACATCATTGATGCTCAAATTTTGGTTTTAGAATATAATTATTGTAAAAGATAGTTACCGGACATGACCATGAATCTCAGTCCCCCAATAAACCGGTCAGTCGTCAAACCATTACCTTACGCTATTACCTGTACATTATATAAATCCATATATAATCACTTTAGGAAAAGAACCTCCATAAAAAAACAGCTGATAACCTAGTCCATATGAATGGTTTCATACAACCCTTAAATGTGTTTCAACAATGACAATTAATTTAATGGAAAGTAACTGAAGTTTTGAAAAGCTACAACGGCACATGGTTTATAAAACCTTTACACACTCAAGAAGAATTGATCAATATAACATCTAATTTTAAATCTAGGAGGGTTGAGATTCAAACTTTGAACTTGGGTGGAATTCTTGCCTCTTGGTTGAGGTTGCTAGTTGTTTGTTACCCACACGGTTGTGGTCACCCCTTGATGTGTTTAATCTTTTTTGCAACCAGAGACTGTTGAATTCCTGCCCCTGAAAATTTGGAATAGTCCATTCCGTGGCTGCTTGACGATGTTCTTATCTTTCTATTGGTGTGGTCGGAGGACTGGTCACATGCATCTACCGTACACGGTTAACTAGAAAGCGCATGCCGAGGAAGCAACGAGAAGACACGTGGCACCACTTCTGTCAGCTGTGACGATTAACTCATCATACAACTCCATGCATGGACAGCAAAACTTATTGGTGCCGGCAACAAGCCACCTTTAGTGGAGGCGTGCTTTGCGCGTGGTTCAGAAACTTGTGACCGGGAATGCTGCTTTTCAGTTGAGTGCGAACGCATGCGTGTGTCTTGGTTATGTGCAGCAGAAAAGATTTATTGAGAAACCATATGAGAAAGCGCTGATGGTCACTTATGCAGTTAGACACTGAACATCGATCATGAGTTCACTATATATCATGTTGCCAGCGCCGTTTCTTAGGGTATATAGGATTCAGATTCTCCATGGATCCTCGAATCAGCCGTGTCCCTTTCAGCCGGCGCCGCGGAAGCTCGCCGTCGCGTTCGTTTGCCACCCAGACCCAGGTTTAATTAAGCCGGATTGATCAGCGCACATGCATTTAACCCGTGGTCCCCGTGCTTGGCATGGACGCCGTCCCCCCTGCAACGAGCACGAGCGCGCCCGGTCAAAAGCGTGCGAGCGACGCCACGCCTCCGCCACAAAATCGAGGACGCCGCCACCACGCGACGGACACGGCTTCCCTCCTCCCGTTTGTCCTCTTATGCGTCTTCCTGCTAATGTATTATCATCTTATTTGTTGTGAAAATATGGTAGTTAAACTGAGTATTAATAAAGAATCAATAATATTTTGACACGTCAACAAGAAGACGCATGAGAGGACCGAATGAGAGGAGGACTCCATCGGTCGGTCCCGCACCCGCGACGAGCTCGAACGTTACGGGGGGAGCGTGCGCATGCAGTCAACCGAGCACGAGGCTAGCTAGCTGCTGCGTGCATGCCCGGTGTGCCTGGTGACGCCACCAAGTCCGAGGCACGCTGCGCCGGCCGGGCGGGTCTCCGGTGATTTGGACTCGCCGAACCAAACCCCTCTGAATTGAATCTCTCAATTTCTCTTCAGCTTTCTTGGCGGTCGATCAGTGAACGACGACTGAAGATCGTGTTGCTCGATCGAGCTGAGGCGATGATCGAACGGGTCACGCGCGCGGTTTCGGAACTTGTCAGGCAGCTTCTGGAACTTGCCTGGGCGACCAGCATTAGTTGTTGTCGCTGATTCTTCTCTCAAGACGCAGCGTGTTGGAAATGCGGTAGGAAAGAGTGGGCTTGTTGGCCCTGTCGATCGTTAATTATTCTCTGTAATTAACTCCACGGAAAAGGTTACTGATGCTCAACTGCATGCAGAAAGCCATTGCTGTTGGTCCAACGATAGATTCTGCGACGTACTGGATTACCTGAATAAGGTTAGCCGTACGTAACCGGCAAGGTTTTACGAGGACGCGCGTGCGCGCGTATAACGAAACTGACAATAATGTAGCAAGCGTTGATCCAAGTTGCTTGCGATTCAAGTTGCGCATTTCCTAGTCGATCGAGATTTCATTCAACTAATTACTACATGAACGCATGACGTACGGTGACCATATTTATAAGTGGGAACGCACGCGCGCGCTAGCTAATCCAATGGCCGCAGGGAAAAGAATACAAATGAAATAAGACTGGCAAAGACGACGAAAGAAGGATAAAAACGGCACGGGTTGCCTTAATCTGGTCTAAATCTAAACTAGGAGAAGACGAGAATGTTTGGTTACGTGACCACGTTGGCTGACAAAGACAAGCTCCAATCGATTTGTTTAATGACACCTGTCTCTTTCCTTGGATGCGGCAAGAGAATGAGATACTAGGTGGGTGATGGTACTTACTCGGATCCTGCCTGCAGCTCCCTGCTCAACCGGCCGGTCACTGACGACCCTGAACTTTCTCTGCTCCTTCTGGTAGTTCTCTGCAGTTCCTATATATTTCTCCAATAGGCCGCCACAGAAACCGCATGACCTACGAGGCTGCTACCTCGTTGTTGACCTGACGTTTCAACATTTCAGTCCGGATCGTACAATCCAACTTACATGTCTCCGTGCTTCTCTGTTCATGGGTCGCATGCATGCGGCTACTTTGGTACGACGACCTGCGCTGCGACGTTTAGCTGAAAGCAGCCACAGCATGAAGATGGGACGAGCTCTGACTTGGATCTTCATCACTAAAACGAGTCGGGGGTTGATCGGTCAGAGAGGGGATTGGACCTGCATATTGACCGGATCAAAGGTCAGCGTAACGGATAGCAGCTGTTAAATGTAAATGAGTAGAGAGACTCAAGAGGATGAAACCCTGAATGACGAATCGTGTGTTCTTTTCGTTGACGACATGCATGATTCAAAGCTATTTACAGGAAAGTTAGCAAATTAAAAACAACATGCATGGTCCAGTCATGGTCCTGAACAGAGACCTGGATGCATAAGAAACAAATTCAAATATTGAAGTTCCTGGAACATTCGGAGGAACACGATTTTTTGTAAAATATTCTTGTCGCTTGGAGAGAGAGAGACTGAGAGAGAGGGGGGGTTTAAAATCTCCGTCACTGGAGACCAACGGTTTTGCTTGCACCCAGCCCAACAAACTGGTAAGCGGCTTGCATCGGTTTGCAGTTGTGTTGCAACTCATGGGCTTTGGTCTACGGAAGTGGCTCGAGACTTGGTCCATCTATCTGCAGAAGCAGGCCGAAACCAGGCATACGCGATAACCGTGGGCTTGGATCCTTGCAGAGCCCAGGAACAGCAACCGGCCGTCCCGGGCGGACGAGGGGGCGAAGGGCGCGGCCGGTGGCTCGGTGACACGCGGTACGGGCGGCGGCGGGCGTACGTGTCGAGCGAGCGGTGAGGCGCTCGGTTGGGTGCAACGGCGCCGTATTTCTCGGGCCAATACCTTCGGCACCACCCAGCGCTTCTCCCCTCTTGCCTCCGACACCTCCGTCTCCAGCCGGCTCTCCTCTCCTCTCCATAGATCGCCAGCAGCTAGCGCCACGATGAAACGGCCACCGAAAATCCCAGCGCAGATCACTCGCCCGCCTGCCTGCCTGCGCAGCTGCTCCGCTCCCGGCCGGCCCCTAACCGACACCGCAACAAACCCCCTGGCCTCCTCGTCGCTGTCCGTTCCTTCACACTAGAAGCTCCTCTCTCCTCCTCTGCCCCCATTCGCTACACAAAAAGGCGGCTTCTCTGCACAACAGCAGTCTATATACCCCCATCGGTAAGCAGCTGCTAACTGCGCTTATGTAGTAGTAGCAGCACAGAGCACCGCGCTGTGTGCTAGCTTGCTGTTGTGTAGTCTGATAAAAATTGATCTACTTACTGATCCGATCCGGGTATTATTTGGCAGAAGCTGAAGAAGATGAGGTCCATGGAGAGCACGGACACGTCGTCCGGCTCGGCGCCGCCGCCGCAACAGAAGCAGCAGCCGGGCCCGGCGCCAAACCTCCCGCCGGGGTTCCGGTTCCACCCGACGGACGAGGAGCTGGTCGTCCACTACCTCAAGAAGAAGGTGGCCGCCATGCCTCTCCCCGTCACCATCATCGCCGAGGTCGACCTCTACAAGTTCGACCCTTGGGAGCTGCCTGGTACGTACGCGGCCGGCCGGACGGGCGGCGCGCGCGATGTTTCCGCCATAAGATCCCTAGCAATTTTTCTCTGTATTTCTTTATAGTCTCTGCAGAACTAAATATTTCCTAGTTTTATCAAGGTACGGTACTATATACGGTAAATATATATTTTTCAAATCAAAGTGTTCAGTGGCCGTATACTTTGCACATCTGCCTAGATGCATGCATATGCTACTAACTGATCTCGTTCTTGCGCCGCAAACGATACACCTACTCGCTGGCTGACTACGTATTACTGGCTCGTCTGGCCTTAATTGGTTTGGTCAGAGAAGGCGAGCTTCGGCGAGCACGAGTGGTACTTCTTCAGCCCGAGGGATCGCAAGTACCCGAACGGCGCGCGGCCGAACCGGGCGGCGACGTCCGGCTACTGGAAGGCCACCGGCACCGACAAGCCCATCATGGCGTCCGGCGGCAGCCGTGAGAAGGTCGGGGTGAAGAAGGCGCTCGTGTTCTACCGCGGGAAGCCGCCCAAGGGCCTCAAGACTAACTGGATCATGCACGAGTACCGCCTCACCGACGCGGCGAGCTCCACCAACACCAGCAGGCCGCCACCGGGATCCGCCGGAGGAGGCAAGGCCGCCGCCGCCTCTCTCAGGGTAAGTACGTGACAGTCTCCGGTCCTAATCTAAGTCTATCGAGTCTACTCTAGTAGTATTAATCGTTTGTAGATGCATGCATCGGTATAATAATTGCGATTTGCCGGTGTGACTGATCGAGCTCTGATTAGCGTCTCAGCTGGACGACTGGGTGCTGTGCCGCATCTACAAGAAGGTCAACAAGCAGCTCGGAATCGGCGATCAGCAGCAGAGGGGCATGGAGTGCGAGGGCTCCGTGGAAGACGCCATGGGCGGGCAGCCGTACCCGTCGCACGCCGCGACTGGCATGGCCATCGCAGCTGCAGGCGGGAACTACACATCACTGCTCCACGTCCACCACGACGACAACTTCCTGGACGGCCTTCTCACTACTGTGGAAGATGGCGGCGGCCTCTCAGCGGGCGCCACCAGCTCCCAGCTGAGCCAGCTAGCCGCGGCGGCAAGGGCGAGTCCAGGCGTCACCAAGCAGCTCCTCGCTCCCGCCTCCACCCCGTTCAGCTGGCTCGACGCATCGTCAGCAATCGCAATCCTCCCACCGGCAAAGAGGTACCACGGGTTCAGCAGAGACAACACCGACGGCGGCACCGCTCCTGTCGACGGTGGCGGCTCCAGCAGTGGCCCTGCAGCCATCCCTACGTTCCTCAACCCGCTGGGTGCGACCTACCACCACCATGCCATCCTCGGCACGACGTCGCTGCCGCCCGAAACCGCCGCAGCCGCCTCCTGCGATTTATTCCAGCATCCCTACCAGCTCTCCGGCGTTAACTGGAACCCGTGAATCATCGATGATAAAACGACGTTCGATGCATGGCTTTTCAGGTACTCACTATTAATTAATTGAGCGTTAGTCTCGATCAATTGAGTAGTGATTAGTAGCAGCATGCACTGAACACCTGCATGCATCTAGAGTATATGCTTTCATTGCTCTCTCGTACTGGTATCAACCAAGGGAGTAACGACCTAGCTAGTAGCTTGTAACCATCAATCATCTATAGTACTATGCCCCCTGCCCTGCATAAAATAGTTTCGCATGCCAGTCAGATAGATATTTAACTAGCCCTTATTTGTAATCATAAACAAAAAAATAGGGCATTGGCAATCCATTGTAGATATCATATAGCTTGTAACAAATTACGTATGTGTGTAAGAAAAAATCTTACCAATAATATATAGACGCACATACGTATTTCATGAGCCCCCCACCCTGCTCGGTGGATAAACCATAATTATCATGGGTTAATCAGAACTTCCGGCCATGTATTGGTTCGGAAGTGGATGAGAATTCCGATCATGGGTTAATCAGACATTCCAAAAATAATGGGTTAATTACAATGTAACGTATGGTAGCTCATTTGTGTATCTGACTGTATCGTTGGTTGGAGTGTATTTGTAATGTAAACATAGGCAACTTTTTTTTTAGAAAAAAAAAATGGCAGACCGGTTGCCACATCGTCCTGTCGCTCGTGTGCTATGCATATCTCTCTCTATCTTGCACTCTCATCCGATTCATTTTTTTTTTTGAAAAATAACTCTCATCCGATCCATGGGAACGTGATGTGTAACTTCATATCCACTCTCCCCCATGCCGATCGATATATCAACGTCCACCAGCTGTTCCGGCCCGCACGGTACCGCCTGACGGTTTCGCCGTCGCGCTCAACCCGAAGGTGAACGAGCAAAAAACCCACCTGCGCGCTCGCGCGACGCTGGCGGTGCCGCCGAAACGGCATACTGGCAGTAGCGGCAGTAGCCAGGCATGGCGCGCGCCACGGCGAGGAGGGAAAGAGAGCTATAGGCCTCACGGGAAGGCTGCAGGTGGTTTTCTACCCGTGCGACGAGCGAGCGATGCCGAGCCCGCGCGCGGCCGTACTGGGGATCGAAACGTCGGCGCCTTTCGGCCGCGTCGCCGCTGGCCTTCCCCGATTTGGATAGTTTCGGTGACGACGGCACACCCCGGCCGCGACGTGGACGGGACGGGACGGGGCGGGCGCGCATAATTAACCGGCCGGCCGGGAACCTAATCTTATCTCTGGCTCCGCGGAATCCTAGCTTCTTTACCTCGCTAGCTTTGATTTTTACCAGGCCCCCGTGCGCGCGTGTGGCTGGCGCCGCTCCCTGGCTGCGTGGTTTTCACCCCGGCACTCGTGGCCACGTTTGGTCCGCCAGTTTGCTAGGTGTTGTTGCATCACGATCGATTGCGATAAAATCAACGAACCAATGTGCATCGTCCCTCATCGGCCGATAGACGATAGAGTGAAGTCGTCTTCTAACCACGGTTAATTAACGAGAGGGTAGATTTGTATTTTAAGTTAACCGCAGTCGCATCGCGAACGTATAATCATCTGGCCGTCGTTGTCGTCCGGTGACAACTTGTACATAGGCGAGCGACGAGACGTCGATGGCAGCACGAGGGTAGAGCGAGCTGGTGATACCGACAGGCGCATGAGATATCGGGGAATCGATGCCGCAGATTTTTGTGGCGGGTGCATACGTCGTCTGCGCGGGGTGATGAGGACAAGCTAGCTAGCTAGCGAGATTTACTTCGCTTGCGCGCTGGTGGTTAATTTAGCGAAAAGCGGTCGTGCTTGAACTGATATTATCAGCCTCTCTCTATATGGACGGTCCCTGCTTGTTGATACTCGTCGTCTAGCTCGACCCGGCCGTACGTACTAGCACTACCGCTGGCATGCACTCCTGCGTGCGATCGAGGCTCCGACAATTTTTTCCCTTCTACAAGATTTTTTTTATGCGGAATATTTATTCAATTTTCATCCCATATAAATGGACGGAGATCATAGTGATTACATCGTTTTGCAGTGGGACAACTTTTCCCTCTACAAATTAACATCCGACAAAGTTTACCTGGTTACATATATGGACCAATTGCTACTACCGCAACCAATAAAAACATACAATGTCTCACTCATAACATTCACCTAGATAACTTGTAAACGTCTCGTATGACATTAACTGATCCAACTGATGACCAGAAACATTCTTACAAAAAATCGTTTGATGGTGTCTGATGTTTCAATCATCACAATTCTAATTGTCTTCGTCCTCCTCGAGCAGAGCTTCCTCACATGTCCATGCTGTCAGTAGGAGTCTCGTCTTCTTCTGGTCCTCATTGCTATTATTATATTATCACTTTTAATCTGGATTAAGTTTCTCATCTCTTCTGGGTATAAACCAGTATAAAACTTCAGTAAAGTAATAGCATGATATATAATCTCACATGGATTTTTAATCCTTTTTTTCAAAACATGATCTATTACGCGTTTTCCATATTGCCCAATAATAAATTTTGTCATCTCCAGGTAGAACCGGTTTAATCCACACCAAAAGCTGACACAAACTGTTAGGTCTAACGGAACTCCCAATACTCATAGCCAAGATTCCCCAAACAACTTTGGCTATGTTGCACTAGAACATAAGATGATTCATATATTCATCTACCCCACAAAACTCACAAGCAGTTGATTCTTTCCACTTTTTAATATTCATTACATCTTTAATCAAAAATCCATCATTTTTCATTAACCACATAAAAGACTTTATTTTTGCAGGAATTTTAGCTTTTCAAATACGATGAAAACCACAACTTCCGTCACCTCTGATGAGTCTGTCATACACAGACTTGACAGTTAAAATTTCTCATGCAGACCATTCCCATTTACTATAATCTAAAGTGTCAGTCACCACTTGATTATTTAACATATATGCAAGTTTATACCATTGGTCTTTTAAAAACGCAGGTAAATTATTTCTAACTTGAATTTTACAGTTTCGAGCATCGTATTTTGCAAAATATATATTTTAATTCGCACACAAGTCAAACAGTAATGAGTATTTATGACAAAATGGTTTATCATTAAGCTAAGTATCCAAGCAAAAACTTATTCTATCACATCTTCGTAACTAAAAACTTCTTCCACTCATATAAATTTGCTTCACTTTTAACAAATCACTCCAAACCGTAGAATCTGAAAGACGTGTTTTATACAACCTATTGATCTGTTTTTTTAGATATTTTGCATGTACAATCTTTTGCTATATACCATTTTCATTTTCTAACTTCCACCACCATTTGGTTAAAAGGCTAATGTTCATTTTTGCTATGTCTTATTCCTAATCCACCTCTATTTTTTATATATTTTGCATATATTTCCCCATTTCACTAAATGATATTTTTTTAATATGTTCTTCTTGCCACATCAACCTTCTTCTCAATAAATCTATTTTTTTCCAAATTTGTTTTGCGGATAAGTAGTATGTACATGTGGTATATTGTAAACAAGCATGCATTAATTAAAACAAACCTGCCAGCCATTGAAAAAGTAACCCCTTTCCATCCTACTAATGTTTTTAGCAATTTTAACTCTTAAGAATTTTCAGTGACTAACATGCTACTAACGGATATAGGAACTCCCAGATATTTAATAGAAAATGAACCTACCTGACATTTTTACACAATATGCTCATCCCCTATGCACTGAATATCACTTTTGTCAAAATTTATTTTCAATCCTAACATTTGTTCATACAATGCTAGCAGCAGTTTTAGATTTCTATCTCCCGCTACATCATCTTTATACAAAGAATAGTTCGTCAGCATACTCCAAAATAGCCACCCCATTTGATACTAGATCCTCGCTAGTCGGAAAAACAATTTATTTTTTGTGCAATGTGAACCATTATCGCTAAGCAACCAACCACAATATTAAAAAGAATTAGATATAAAAGATCCTCTTGTCTAACCCCTCTAATGCTTTTGAAATGAGGACCAATCTCAATATTTATTTTGGCACAAAGATACCATTATACAACACATTTTTTATCCAATCACAACATGTTCTGCTAAACTTCCTATTTTTCATATAAGAAAATAAAAAATCTGAATTTACTCTATCATAAGCTTTTTCAAAGTCTAATTTCAATATAAGTCCTGTTTCCTTTTTCTTTTTGTGTAATTTAATATTTCATGTAAAGATAAAATTTCACTCATAATATTTCTCTTTGGCATAAAAACTGATTATACTTTATGTATTATTTTATTAGCAACTTTAAGTAATAGTTTTATATTTTTAGATTTTCTCATCATGTTTCATTTTTGCAAGTAAGGTGATCACCCTATAGTTCAATTTTTTATACGAGCTGCAGATATTTTATAGGGATTAGCTCATCGATCGATTGATGAGAGTATATATAACGATTAGTTCATCGATCGATTGCTGAGAGGATATATAGCACTAGCTTGTCAAGCTACGGTAGTAAAATATCAGGCGGTGCAGTGGTAAAATATCGGTGGTAAAATATCATGGTAAAATATCGGTGGTAAAATATCGGGCTGTGTGGTAACGTCCGTCGCTTTCGATTGCCGTCGAGGACAGCACTAGCCGTCATACCACCGGTAGCTCCTCCCATGCCAGCCTGCCACTGCCAGCCAGCCAAAACCGCGCGCGCGCATGCCCAGTCCGGCAGCCCGCTAACAGTAACCGCGAGGACGCGGGGTCCGTCGTCGCTAGCAGCTACTACGAGCTCTCCGTCCCGTCCTGTGTGTGCTCGCGCGCGCGCGGAGTCAAAGCGTTGATAATAACCACGCACAGGTCCCGCATCGACCGACTTGCGGCGACGCGAAAGCGACGGCGGCGTGGCTAGGCTAGTAGGAACGCGGCCGGCGTACCGCGTGCGCGCACCAGCTGTTGTCTAACCGGCTTCAAACAAACACTGTTGTCTAACCCGATCGATTAGAACCATGACTATTTCAGGCCCAGGCGAATCGGATCGGAGCCACGAATACGTCGTAGTAGCAAGCTATAGCTCCTAGCCGGGGTGACGGATCGGGCGGAGTGGGGCCGACCGGGCTTGCCAACCAGGGCGAGGGCTACGGCTGGAGCGCCTTGCAGCTGCCGCCGAACGGTAGCTGTCGCCCGATCGGAAGATCATGCGGTGGTGACCCTCCCCTAGCTCCTGTTCCCTGATCTGATTCCCTCGTCAGCGAACGAGTGAATCGGCTCTGTTCACCGCAAAAAAAAGCGACAAGAGGAAGGGGGAGGCTGGCCACGAGGAAAAAAATAAATAAATAATAAAGACGAGGGATGTGACCACAAGAGTCGTAGGCTCGCGGACGGGACGGCAGCTGACAGCGAGAGCTGAGTTACCCGATCGTGGTCGTGGTGAATTATGACGGCAAAGGCGAGCGAGCACCGCACCTCCATTCGCTGCCAGCGTACGGTACGTGTCGGGGTAGGAGTTACGGCTAGCAGTTAACACGAGCTCGTGGAGGGGAAGGCGATGGAACGGGACGGGAAGGGTGGTGTTAGTGTCAGGCCCATATAAAGTTCGTTATCGGGTCACTGTGGATTTCTGTCTCGGCCCAACGGTACAAGTATGAAAGTTATTGTTCGGGCCTCCCGTTGCAGAGATGATGGGCTTTTAATCTGCAAGCAGACTTCGGCCTTTTCATGGCCCGCCCGACAAGAGGATGGGCTTTGATTTGCACGCAGGTGTCAGAATGCTCAGGGTTCATTCCGTCCTCTTTTTTTCTTTCTTTCTGAACATGTTCATCGGATCTTGATGCGCGTGTGGTGACAGCGCATGGACTAGTCAATGTCACGTATTATAAGCGGTGGATAAGCACCTTTAATCCCAAAATTACTTGCCGCCGTTTTACGATTCGCAGAGCGTGTCAGACTCCATCAGCCGGGAACCATACCAGAAGGAGCCACAAGCATGAGTACCGGCGGCGTCGACCATGGTGATCGCCCGGGGGGTTGAGAGCCCGATACTACCCTCACCGCGTGCCTCGGCTGGTCGCCATCATCATTCCGGCCACATCCCTTTGTATCAGAATCTTCCTCCGCGGCGCTTATTGCCCAATCAAGAAGCTAATACGTAATCAACTCATTCCCAGAAAAAAGGAGAAGGCCATAATCACTCACCCGCGCGCCGCTGCCTGCTTGTGCCCGCCTCCGCCACCCTGCGCTAATGATCACCTCCATCATCCACGCCGGCCGACGGGGGCCGGCCGATGGTCCACGCGCGCGCGTGCCTGGCCCTGGAGTGGGTAGTTGGCCGCATTAATCAGTCAAGCGGACCATGCTTGCGCAAGTGGGGGCGCCCGTTCCACTGAACCAAGGGCAGGCGGACTTGGGTTACAACTTACAGGCGGATGCCGTCCATGGTCCAAGTTGCAGGGTCATGTCTGGAATTGTCGTGAACTTGAAAGCTTGGAAACAGCAGTTATACTTGGAACGACAGAGATTTTGAAGATAAACCGCACGTAGCTCGTCCGTTGCCGTTGGGAACTTCGACCACCGCCGCCACGTACTCTCCCGGCACCTGGTCGGCGGTCAAGCGCTGCTCTGCTCTGCTCGCAGCTTGTTTATTCCTCGCAGTGCGGCACCCGGGGTACGTCCCGATCCGTCCGTCACCAGTAACAAGTTGCAGAAAACAAAGCCTTGGCAACGACCACACCGGAACGCGGCGGCAACGACGCCCGTGGCAGCAGCAGCGCGTCGGACGCCGGGCCACACCCCTCTCCGGCCCGGCCCTTGCCATCCCCGAGAGCGTAGAGAAAGGGTCAGAGGGGCGAGCGCCTGCGCATGACCGTCTCCGTGACTCGGACCTGTCGGTCTCTCACTCCTCACTGGTGCCTCCGCGTGCGTGCGTCACTACCGTGCTCGCTGCCCGCGCCCGCAATAAATAACTCGCCTTCTCCCTCCCGTTCTCACCTCCGTTGCATCCATCCTCACCGCCTCCCTCTATCTCATCCGTCAGTCATCAGGCCCAGCCCCGCCCCGCCCCGCCTTGACTTTTCACGTTGCGTCTCCAGCGCTGCATCTCGCCTCGCTTCCCCACTCCACACCTGAATCCGCATCCTCCCACTTGCGCTTCGCGGCGGCGCGGTTGCTTGACTCTGTTTACCGTGCGGGCGTGGCTGTGTTCGGTGCTTGCTTGGCCGGCAAGCTCGGCATTGGAGGTGGTGCGGAGAGCAGGAGGGGAGGCGTGACCGATGGGGAACTGCGTGGCGAGCGGGGGCACGACGGTGACGGCGGCCGGCGCGGGAGGGGAGGACGGGAGGCGGCGGGGGAGGAGGTGGAAGAAGGCGCCGCGGGAGGATCAGCTGGGCTCGGTCCCGGGCCGGATCTTCTCCAACGACGGCCGCAGCCGGACCGCCGCCGTGTACACGCAGCAGGGACGGAAGGGGATCAACCAGGACGCCATGCTCGTCTGGGATGTAAGCCACCACCGCATCTCTCTCTCTCTCTCTCTCTCTCTCTCTCTTTATTTCTTTTCCTCCCCCGACGTACGCGATCGATTTGGTACTTGCTCGTCGGTTCGTGGGTGTAACGGACAAGGAGCTGTTGCCGGTGCAGGGGTTCGGCGGGGAGGAGGACGTCGTGCTGTGCGGGGTGTTCGACGGGCACGGGCCACACGGCCACCTCGTGGCGCGCAGGGTCCGCGACGCGCTACCGCTGAGGCTCATGTCCGCCGTGCGCTCCTCCAAGGCCGGGCTGGACATGACGGCCGCCGCGTGGAGGAAGGCCTTCGCGCGCGCCTACAAGGCCATGGACAAGGACCTCCGCTCCCACCCCACCTTCGACTGTTTCTGCAGCGGCAGCACCGCCGTCACCGTCCTCAAGCTCGTACGTGCCCCGCTCGACACGACATCACTTTGTCCGCCGTCCGTCCATTTCTCCTCTCGGAGTCGGAAGGATGAAATGTCAAATCAGTTCTGTTGGATGTACGAGTCCACTCACGGCCGATTTCTGCGCGCAGGGCTTGGATCTCTACATGGCCAACATCGGGGACTCGCGCGCCGTGCTCGGCTCTAGGGACTGCGCTGGCGGCGGCATGGTGGCCGTGCAGCTCACCGTTGACCTCAAACCCGATGTCCCCAGTACGACGCCGCCCGCATTCAACTTGGCAGTCCTGGTGTAGTTTGGATCGACGACTGAATTTCTGGCTTGATGTCAGGTGAGGCGGAGCGGATCAAGAAGTGCAGGGGCAGGGTGTTCGCACTGCAGGACGAGCCGGAGGTGCCCAGGGTCTGGCTGCCATTCGACGACGCGCCGGGCCTGGCAATGGCCCGGGCGTTTGGGGACTTCTGCCTCAAGGACTACGGTGTCATCTCCGTGCCAGAGTTCTTCCACTGGTCGCTCACAGAGAAGGACCAGTTCGTCATCCTTGCATCGGATGGGGTAATTTTTTTTCTACCTAGCTATTCTTCTAGTACTGTGTTTCTTTTCTGGATATTTGCCCTTGAAAAGATATGATTTTGAGAATATCTCTGTCCCATGCCCTTATCTTTCTCATCAGAACATGATTAGTTGCAATGTAATGTCAATCTGCCGCACTTTCGCTTTCGTGATCTAATAAGTAGCTGCACATGGTGGGCTTTAGCGTCCAGGATGTCTCGTGCGTTTCAGTGAAGCTAGGAGAATTCATGATCATACCTGCTAGTGATATACTAGTCTTTTGACTTCTAAATGGTGTATGGCTTTAGGGTTGGTTGATAAACTGTCATCATGACAGGTGCAAGAAAAATAATTCCTGTGGTCCGTCCCTTTCCTGCCTGCCTGCTGCACAGATAATGGTTAGCAAGCCCAACACTCTTCTTTGCTGCAGCGTCACCCCTATTGTTATGTGCTGTACATCAATTGTTAACATTAAAACTTATACAAATTCAACTCCACAAGACCAATTAGTTTAATGTTTGTGATGTGATCATGTGCATCTCCTAACCTGAAAAGTTAAATAGAACTACCTGTCTCATTGTGAAAATATGAGTATGCCATATTTGCTGATTGTCAATGGATCTCAATAGTGCCGATTGCCACTGTGCCAGCCTGAACCTGTATGAATTCTGATTGGTCCATTTCCCTGTTAGAATAATTTTCATGTAACGTTGTGCAATTTTGTAGAGGACTGACTTGACACACTTTTGGTGCTGAATCAGCAAGAGCATATTTAGTTGGTCTCCTTACGGATGCCATTTAGAATGTCCTTGCGTCTTCTCTTGTTCGGCTCATTTCCTCAGCTTTTTTACGGTTGTACGTGACGAAGTCATACAAGATGCACCATTTGGCAACATCATACTTTTCGGATTAAATATTGTTGTAAATCAATCATGCAGGTTTGGGATGTCCTTAGCAACCAGGAGGCCGTGGACATCGTGTCCGCCTCCCCAAGCCGCTCAAAGGCAGCAAAATCTGTGGTGGAGGCGGCTAACCGTGAATGGAAAACCAAGTACCCGACGTCAAAGATCGACGACTGCGCCGTGGTTTGCTTGTACCTGGACGGCAAAATGGACCACGAGCGCGACTCGACGGCCTCCGTGGACAACATCAGCATTGACGAAGAAGGTTCAGTAGCAGACCCGAGCGAAGCGCAGCAGCAGGAGCCGGCGCCGGCGCTGACCCGGAACTTCACGGTCAGGACGGTCACGGGGAGCGCTCACGAGAAGGCTCTGCTGGCGGGCGCGGCGGCGGATGCGGTGGTCGCCCACGACCAGAACTGGTCCGGCCTCGACGGCGTGACGCGGGTGAACTCGCTCGTCCAGCTTCCCAGGTTTTCCGAGGAGAAGGCGGTCGGCTGAGCGAGGGAGGATCGGAGCAGCGCCGTTGTTTATTCTCTCTTTTAACTTATTTTTTCTCCTGGTTTGGGTCTAGTGTAGGTGCCAGATGTTCCAGGTAGAAACGAAACGAACGATCTTGTGATCCTCCAGTGCTTGGTAGACGTTTGAGCCACTGTCACTGTGCTTAGAATTCGAGCTGTACCTTTAACACCCTGATCTGACGCGTGCTGGGCGCCAGTCATCTGGGATGATGACCGTGTCGGGTGACCTGTAAATTCGCGACCGGCACTTTGGCATTGTAGAGAGATGTGTCTGTCTGGACTTTTTCCGGCTGTAGCGTAGCTTTTGTTGACAGGGCTTAGTGCGATGTACTTTGCCGGTCGATCTGTCGCGTGCCAGTTTTCTGCCCTTCTCGTAAACCCTTATCTGACGGCGTGCTTGCTGCATCTTGTCACCATCCGAGTGTACCGTACGCACTGTGCTGTAGATGCGTCCGTGTCTAATCAGTCGTGCTACCTGACTCGTCATTTTCATTTCCTTGGTTCCATGTGGCCAGTTTTGCTACTCTCCAGCAGAACCCGCGCCGCCTGTGCGCGGTGGATTACTACTGATCAGGAAGGTCGATGGGCTCACGCCAGGAATGAAGGTGCGACACTGCGTTGGTGAGTTGCGACTGATGGCGGAGGCGAGACGAGACCCTTCCATGATCATTGACGAGAAGATGAGGCAGAACAGGCGCCCGGCAGAACCGTACCGCTGCCGACGAATCCGGCGACCTGTCACGGGACGTGGATTCCGCGTCCATTCTGTCGCTGACCTGACCTCCCACACGACATGGCATCGGTGCGATCTGCTACCGGACATACCAGCTGTTCGGGACTTGGACTCCGCACGAGCAGCGAACGAATCAGGTGGATGGCCGGCGAATCCACACACTGCCCGTCGCGAGCCAGCGCGCACTCTCACGCTGCCCCAGTTCCGCAAGCTTCGATGAGGACCGAACCGGACCAGACCTTGTGTACCTGTTGATATGTATGTTCTTTACAGTTCACGCTACAGCAGTGCAGGCTGCCAGGCTCAGAACGAAGCTCAGATCAGCCAGTCCGAGGTAATAAAACCACAGTCGATAACAGAAAAGCTAAACACGATGCGACTGCTTAGATAGCATTTTCATTTACTTTGTTTTTTTCGAAAAACATACTCCTTCCGCTCATACCCGACGATGTACTGGTCCCGCGGTCCAGCACCATTGACCTGGGTTATTTAAACTTGCAAAGTGGGCGAGCTACACCCCAGGTCTTCATCAGGTCCAGCGAAAACTGACTGGAGCACTGAACTTCGAAGTGTACGAGGACTCAGGGAAAGAAATAAAATAAACAGAAAAGATACACCGGGGGGCGCACAGCCGGAGAGCAAACTTGTACTCTCTCCGTCCCGTCTCCAAATAAGAACGTCGTATAAGAGACCGAGGGAATAAGTACTGGAACAGAGACGGCAAAAGAAACCAATACTTGAACAAAATAACCAAATTGCGAAGGAAGAATTGGTTTGCAATTTGGGGTGAGAACACACATGAAATTTGCCCAGTGCAAGGCAATAATGATCCACAAGTAGCTGGTTTCATAATAACACTTTCTGAAAAATGGCCTCCAAAACATCGACAAGACGAAATTAAACTAGTGCTGTAGGACTTGGAAGCCACAGTAACACAGAAAAACAGGTCTACCAAACTCATGTTTCCAACTTAACTTCGAAACTTTAAGCTCTGTCGAGGGTATGACGCCTCAGACTCAGAGTGGGCAGGGTGGTACTTCAAGTGTCGAACCGGCCTGGATCTGACCCCATCCAATGAGACGCCAATGCTTCTCAACACGCCTGCTCAGGGCAACCTTCTCTCCTTTGCTTGTGCAGACAGGCGCAGTGAGCTGTAGCTTGGCCAGATCGTTCTTAACAGCAACAACACGGGCACCGGTAGACATAGAACCTATGTTAAGCATCAAAATTTCACCCTTCGTGAGCTTGGACACCTTCCCTGCCTTCTCTGTTCCTTTTGTCCTCACACCCAACAGCCTCCGGAGAAGGAAGAAATTGATCTGCAAAGCAAAGTCCAAGGATACAAATGTAAGTCACAGCTGTAACCATAGGCCTAAAATCATGACAGGGCAAAGAGTTTGCAAACCTCAAGCTCCACAAAAACATCAGGTAGTGAGCCAACTTCACCAAGAACTTGGCCAACCAGCCTATCAGCACGTGTTAAAGTTGGATCCATGGTTGTTCCCACACCTATAAGCCCTCCTGGCACAGCAAATTGGAGTTCATTCTGTTCAGCATACAGCGAGACAATCCTTGAGTAAATTGGAGTGCATTTGATATTTCCACTCTCATCCTTCATGACAATTCCAGGACGGACTTCAATCTTCTGGTTCACCCTTAAAACACCCTGTATAAAAACATTGTGGTTTAGTTCATAAACCACAACCCAACAGAACAGTAGTCACTTGACAATGTACATACTCTGAGAATGCTGCCACCTGCTACACCACCCCTGATATCATCAACCTCTGAACCAGGCTTGTTAACATCAAAAGAACGAATAACAATCATATTAGGAGGTGAGGTGAAGTTCCTTTCGGGGATGGGGATTTTCTTCACAATGTATTCACAGATCACATCAATGTTGTACTTCAACTGGGCAGATATAGGGACCACAGGAGCACCTTCAGCTATCGTTCCCTGCTCAGATGAACACACAAAAAAATAGTATCAAACAATGAAAGAGAAAACATGTTACATGAAGTATTATAAAAAGTGAGAGATGGCAACCAGTATTGACCTGGATGAATTTTTGGATTGATTCATGCTGATTCATGGCTGCACTTTCTTGGATAAGATCAATCTTGTTTTGCAAAATGATGATATGTTGAAGACGCATGATTTCAACAGCTGCAAGATGCTCAGATGTCTGGGGCTGTGGGCAACTTTCATTTGCTGCTATCAAAAGTAATGCTCCATCCATAATTGCCGCTCCATTAAGCATGGTAGCCATAAGAATGTCATGGCCCTATTAAAAGAGATAAGGATTATTGAAACAGATAATCATTATCGTCTTCGATCAATAAAATTTTAGAACTAATATCTAAAGAAAAATCAGGGAACAATTTGAGACCATCTCATTTCCCAATACTAAATTCTATACAGTCCAGTACTTTGATCATGTTCCTTTTAATAGAAAATGACATCACTTATTTACAGGTTACAAGGTTGATGCAGCTACACTCCTCATAAATGACAGAAAGAATAGTATACAGAATTATAGGCAGGATAGTAGAACAGAGGTATTACTTGTTTAATTGCGCCCAGCAATGTTAATAAACACTCAGTATAGGACACTATCAGTAGGTTCAATCTTTAAAAAACGACGTATACAAAATAATATTCATAGGAGGAAGATAATGTTTTATCATACCGGGCAATCAACAAAAGAAACATGTCTCAGGAGTTTCATCCTAGTGTTTTCAAACCCAGGAACATCGCAGGGAGGAGTATCTTCTTTTCCACTTCCGTAGGCCCTTTATTTAACAGAAAGAATGTCAATACATAGTGTACAAGGACTCCACGGCATGTATTAATAGGTGTTTGATTGGTAGACACTGAATTACATATGAGATATTTTTTAGATAATCAATCATTTGAGAACTCAAGCATGATCTATACAACATATTCATTTGTAAATAGGTTGGACGAATAGAAAGATTCAGCAGTGGACTAGAGTTTAGAACAACGAACAACCATGCTGAGTTCTTCTATGTGTCATTAACAGGAGATAAAAACAGGAGCTCATTACATTAAGAGAGAGTTGTTGCATTCAGTGAATGATAAACATACTTATAGCACATAGGCCGCGGACATCTGTCATCCTCACATTTGTAGATTTTTGCATTAGCATAACCCAGCTTTATAGTGATGTTACGCTCCAGCTCATTCTTGAACCGAACGGTCTTCAAATCAAAATTAAACCATCAATTGTAGAAAACAAAGAATATATGAAATACAAAGACTGAACCTCAGAAACATGAGTTGCTAACCCGCCTAAATCATTGTAAAATATGGTGAGAAAGAAAAGCATGAACCGCAGTAGTGACTTTACTAAGGAATAGAAACATATGTTTTCTATCACAAACATTGGCAAATACTTCTCAGAATCCTCTTACATCAAAAAGTACAGCAAAAAAAATGTACCAAACTTATAAGGCACGTCTTAGCGTTACAAGTTGGGGTAACATGGATGACACGAGCAGTTACTGGCACACTTGGAATGAAAACATGATACCATAATATGTGAATCATACCTGAACTCCAGATATAGCTTTCACAACAGTAGACTTTCCGTGAGCCACATGGCCAATCGTACCTGAGAAGTTAAAGAAGAATATTATTCCACTGCAGGGGCTGTGCTTGCATGCAATTTGAATACAATACAAAGGCAATTACTGAATAGAAGACTGGAAAATCAAAAGTATCTGAAGTTTCATAAACAAAAGGCTTTTCTAGATATACAATATACAATGCCTCATATGTATCTCCATAAGGTACAAATCACATCATACAAGATAATACTGTTTCCCCCCAGGCACATATCTTGCCAAAAACAATAATGTGGACGAACATTTTAGATTTCAGTCCCAAAGACAAGACTCAAACAGGTATGTCCAGAGAAAAGGGATGGTTCTAACATATTGAGCATCAGAAAATAATCAATAGAATGCAAATGAAACTCAATAATAATTATGTGTGCTACATGTTTATAACAAATGCTTGTTAAAGAACCATTGTGCAGTTCATTGCATGGTACTACATACATAGAGCTGAACGCTAATGATGGATGGCTGAATTATTCTTTTAGAAATCAAAATAGCTTAAGGTTAATCATGTGTATCGATTCTGGGTCAGAGATCAGTACAATATCGGTATTAGCGACTGAATCCTTACCAATATTGATAGTCGCTTGGCGCGAGATAACTTCAGGTGACAGTGGGTGAAGCTTAGTCACGTCAAGCTTGCTCAAGTCCTGCTCCATCAATCCTCGGCGAGCCATCTTGGAAACTGATAAATGGAAAGGTAAACACGTCATAGTTCTTAAGGCGTCGCTGTTCCCGGGCGGGGGGGGGGGGGGGGGGGGGGGGGTCGTAAGCCCGACTCACCGCCGTGACCCGATCTGCGCTGCCGTGAGGCCGACTCGCCGCCGTGACAGGATCTGCGGAAGGAGTGTGGGAGGCGGCGCGGGACGGAGAGTGGGGGGCGCGGCGCCGATCAGGGAAGAGGTGGGGTGCGGGCGGGCGGGCGGCGGCGCCGATCTGGAAGGGTGGGGTGCGGGCGTGCTGCAGGCGGCGCCGATGTGGAAGGGTGGGTGCGGGCGTGCCGATGGGAAGAGGGGAGGCTGATTAGGTTTAAGGGTACTGGACTCAAATGGGCTGGGCTGGAAGTCCAGAACTGGGTTAAAATAAAAAAAAGAACAAAAATGAGCTAAAATTTGTTGTATTTTTAAATTGTACAGCCATTAACTACTTATATTTTCTTATTTTCACATAATACTAAGGCGTCGCCTCGCCTTACGCTTTACCGCTTAAAAGGTAAAGAGGGGGTCCGTCGCCTTACCACCTTAAGAACTACTCCCTCTTTTCCAAATTAATTGTCGTTAGGACAAGTTTTCTAGTTCAAATTTGAACTAAAAGACTTGTCCTAACGGCAAATAATTTGGGAAGGAGGGAGTATGAAACACATGCCTTGTTCAGTGTTTACAACTAACGAATATCAACTACTGGATGAAAAAAAAAAGGAAACACCCTGCCCCCACGCATGGAATCGGCGCATAGTTCTTCCCCTATTGCTTCCCCCACCAAGAGCACATCCTAAATCCTAAACCCTAACACTGAATTCACATACTAGGTCGGACAGGGGGTGTGAAGTTGAACAACAAAGCCATGTTCCTTCCTAGAAGGCTTGGATTTGAAGCTCACGAGGCAAGTAATGGGTGCCATCGCCCAGAATAAGTTGCATCCAAGCAAATTAAGTTAGGGTTCCTCACCAGCGAAAGCAGACAACCCACGAATGGGACAAATCCAACCACGCGGTGGCTGCGGTGGGGGAGTGAGACCATCTGGCTACCGTTCTTCGATGGAACCATCAGAGTCTGGCGGCTGCCGCTCTTCCTCGCGGAGGGAGGAGGAGGTTCGCGGCGGTAGCTACGGTGCGGCGGAGGGGGTTGTCGACCGATGACAGAGCTAGAGGACAGGAAGAGGTTCCTCTTCTCTTCTCTGAGGTAGCCCTAGTGTCTCGTGCCGGTTGTTGGGCCGCTTCCAGCCTGACTTGGCGCGAACCCAAAGTGACATGCATTTCTAATTTTAAACGAGAAAATTTACATGATCCTGTCAAAGCTTTTTTAAAGGTAAATTAAAATCCAAAAAAATATGAGACAAGAAAATTAAAAAATAATGATATTTACCATATGGATCACTCGGGGCACACAAGGCAACGTCCATACATATATTTGGGTGATTACTATTGTTCCTGTGAAACGACGCGTGAATATTCTTGGAGAAATAAGAGCGGGGGACCATCGATCTAATGTTCAAATTTCTGCGAGCGCTATGCAGGTCACGCTAAAAGGCTGAGGGAACGTGAAGTTAGTTTCTACAATGATCGAGCCAAGCCAGTCTTTATTGGAGACGTTGCTAACAATACTCGCCCATTCATCTGGCTCCACTGTCCAGCCACTAACGAGGACCACGCCGTTTTCCCCGCAGGCGAATCGAAGTTAGCAGCGGCAGACCGGTCCATGATGATTTTAGCTGTGCAGAGACACACACACACACTAGCGTACGCTGTTCCGTTTCGCATCAATTAATGCGACGCGAATTACGTACCACCAACGCCCACCCAGTTCGGCAACGAACTCGTCATCAACGCGTGCGTACATGGCCGCTTTTCTTGTTGACAATCTAAACTCGCCCGTCCCCGGCCGTGGCCGTGGCCGTGGCCGTCGGCCAGCGCGACGCTGGCCGTGCAGATGCGTGCACTCGATCGGACTGGGACCTGATCACCGGCCCGCACGGAAGAGGCCCTTGCCGTCTGGCTCTTTCCTGATTCGTGGTAGCTACTACTAGTAGTACACTCTGGGGGGTACTGACGTGCATGTAGGGCAGTTCGTAAACTTACGGCCAAATTAACTCGCCGTTCGCTGGCATCGCGTGCCGCCGACGGAACCCAAATTTGGTACCCAACGTACGAAGCAGGGCTCCATCGGAAGCTTCCATTTTTAACCTGCAGATCGAGAGCACGCACGCCTTGTATCTTTTGGGTTGGTTGGCGTACTGACGTCGAAGTACACCTCAATTAACCTCTCTGCCTCCCTGGAAAAAGCGACGCAAGTAAACCACCCCCCATTTTGCATCGACGGCCTCTAGTGTTGGTTTTCAGGCATGGACCACGGTAGTACATGGGCAGGTTTTTTTAATTGGACAGCAAGCAGAAGAGCATCAACAACTGAACTGCCACTGCCAAACTCTATCTGTGGATCAGCGCGAGAAGGACCGCGCGCTGGTGGTCATGCAAATCGCAAGCGTAGGAACTTGAGCAATCGTTCAGTCAGGTGTCAGGAATGTACGTATGATGGTGAGTCGCAAGGAGTCCGTCACCGTCAGTTTGAAACATTTTACATCAGGCGGCCAGTAGTTCTAGTGCAAGTAAGCAAACAAGGCTTATAGGTTAAGCCTGCTGTCAGGAAAGCTCGATTCGAATCATTGTTTCTGTTTACTACTCTCTCCATACTTGAAAATTTGTCACTTTGTAGTTAAATTTTTAACTACAAAGCGGCGAGTTTTCGGAGACGGAGGGAGTACATGGCTCCAAAATTAGTTGGAGCGCACGTGACCTGGGCGTCCTCCCCCGGCCTGGTTCGACACAGTGTTCCAGTGAAGCAACCGTTAATTTCGAAGCCGCATGCTGCAACAATAATCTTATGCATAATACTGTACAGTAATCACATGATACGAAAATAATCAGCGGAAGTCTCTATTTCGGGCCAGTTCTAGACGGCGATAGAGTGTCAGTATCAGACGTGGACTGATCAGCGTACTACTACTACTGATCGAGACGATCAATCGCTGGTTACTACCTGGGCAATGTGCCGAAATAACTCGCCACCCCATGGTTGACGCCGCAATAAAGCGCGCAGCTCGGAGTAGTTGAACCTCGGCACCTTGGCCGCCGCATCAATCAATGGCTGCGCGCCGCGCCGCGCCGGGACCCGACCCGACCCCTCCCCTGTGGAGGTGGTGACTGGTACTCTGGCAGTGGCAGGCGCCAGGCGACGGCAAGTCGGCAACGACCCAAACCCACCACATGAGCCATGCGACCCAAACCCTCCGCACGAGCCATGAACAAGAACGCAGCGCGGCTTTCCCTGGAGTGAGGATGCGGGGATTACCAAGTGGCCGCGAATTAAACGCGCCGCCTTTTCGCGCCACGCCGTCGAGTGATGATGCCTTATATAAAGCCCGCCGCGGCGTCGGTGTCACCAACACACGGCGAAAGCAACATATAGCGACCTGGTACTACGAGATAGGTCAGCGAGTCGCGATCTGCAGGTAGCTATTAGCCAGCGACATCGATCGTCCACCGCCTATCGTCGTAATGGCCAAGAAGTCTTCGACGACGTCAGCGCTGCTCCTCTGCCTGGCCGCGGCGTCCCTCGCCCAGCTCGGCGCGGCGGCGCGCCCCAACCCGGCCGCGCAGAAGACGGTGGCAGTCTCGGCGGCGGCGGAGGACGTGAAGCGGCCGGACACGTTTCAGGAGGGGACGGTGCTGATCCCGGGGATGGGGCGCTACGAGATCGGCAGCCACTACGTCCCGGACATCACCGGGCTGGACCACAGCATCCCCGCCGCCGTCCACGGGCAGTACCTCCCCGGCGGCGACGACACCTGGGTGCCCAACCCCGGCTTCGAGATCCCCAACCCCTTCCGCCCGGGCTCCGCCGCTCCCTGAGCACACTTGTTGCCGCCGCCGGTCGGGCGGAGATGTACAAGCGGTGGCGCTCGTCGATCGTGCGCCACCCCCCGGAATAATTTACTACTCCCTCCTGATTCTTTTATTTGACGTTTCAGACAAGGTTTTAAACTAAAAATGAACTAGAATTTGTGTCTGAACGTCAATTAAAAAGATAATGAGGGAGTAGCTAGCTAGCTATAGCCATGCATGCTGGCATGTCTTTGTGTGGTGGTCTGTCGTCTTCCGGTCCATGAACGGCGTGGTTACCTCTCTTCTCAGTCTCGTGCTCGTTGATTCAAGTGTGTGTGTGCGCGTAGGGAAGCGTCGGATCTTGGTTATTGAGTTTGGTCGTTTAAGCAGCAGCTTGCTGCAACAATTTGAAGTTCCATGAATGGTAAAGTTTGTTCAGTGATCGATCAAGTGCATCATGTAGTCGTGATCTCGAGATTTCAGGAGAAATGACCATTCATGTCCATGCGAGTTTGCGCGTGGCGCGGTGCATACCACAGTTGCTGGTCTTAAATTTCCCGAGCGTTGTCGAACCACATGGTGGGTAGGAGCACCACACTAGCACTAGCACTAGCAGTGAGACTGGGGTTGGCGGGAAGTTCAGGCAAACTTCACTCTGCTCCTTGGGGAACAAAGTACGTGACCACGCGTTGTACTTCATCACCGTCCGTTCTGATGGGAACCTTTCGCTAGATGTAGATGGTGGTGTGAAGAACGGCGATGAGTTGACTCGGATACTCCGGTTCAGAAAAGGGGTAGGTGGGGTTTTCAGATCCACCTGAGGCCTCGTTTGTTAAGGAGAGTATTAGCGTGGATTCCAGTTCAATACACGTCAAACGTGGATTCAGATACGCCCGTGGGCCAAAATTCCTTCGTGGACAAAATGTGTATTTGGCTGAGTCGAGGATTGGACCGGCCCGTATCCGATCCACTCCCATCGGCGTGGGAATCCAGCAACTCGTCCAGGGAACGGGCTGTTCGTCCTCTCCTCTCGGTCTCGCTCTCTCCTCGATTGACTGGCGACTCACTCCACCGAACTGCGGCCAGAACAACGACGGCGCCCTGCACTTCGTGGGATAGACGGCGGCGAGACCCCCTAACCTTCTCCTAACGGACGGTGGTGACGGTGTGCGATTCTTCCTCCTCCCGCTCTCACTTTGTCTAGGGTTTCGTCTGTGTTAAATCCTTGTGCCTTTGCATCATAGATTCGTGGAGAATGAGGCTCTAGCGGGCGATCCGCTGGCACGCCTCTGCATCAGCGTGAGTCCAGCTTGCGGCTCATATCCGGCGGTACTTCACCCCCTCTCCGGGATCTCCCCCTCCTCCCCCTTTGCTCAAGAAGTAACATGTTTCTTTGTGTCTTTATCTGTTTGCTTTCCCTTAAATTTCTACATTGTAAATATTGGTTTGAACAAGTAAGAGGACTGATGCGAATGTCTAACTATATCCCGACAGCTTCAGAATTTTGAGATGCTTTTTATGTCACACGATGTCCATGTGAAATCAGATAACTAAGTATGCTAAAATTGTGATTCTCAGCCACTCTTGCATTACTGATTACCATATTATACATGCTCAAGTATTTTTTATTTGAACAATGCCAATTGTGACCAATTAAACAGTACATGTATCTGCTGGGAAAAAAATTAAATTTGAGACATTCGACTAGCTCAAAACAGTACCCATGTCCACTAAAAAAGTAGTTGCACTGATTTTCTTTTGGCGAACACAAACTGAATTGCTATATGTTAAAAACTAGTTGGCAAGTAGGAACAATGTTATCTGTTTCCCTGTCTTTTATACTCTTAATTTTTTTGGTGAACATAATAAATTACTTACAATGCCTTACTTCATTTTAGCACCCTTTACTGAATTGCTGAACAGGAATTGTTTCCACGTCAACCAGAATATATGCTTGGTTGTTCACATTACTTTAATCTGAATTGTGTCAATCTTGAGAGGTAAAGGTGAGTAGAAATCCAATATTACAATCAGCATTCAGGAAGGCGCTCGCGTCCGCGTGCCCCAACACTAGGCGCGGCCGTTGCTACAATGCATAGCCTAGGCGTCGCCTTGGAACGCTTAGGCACGCTTAGTCGCTAGGTAGAAGGTCACTGTTCGCGTAGCGCCTAGCGTCTTTTAGAATCTTGGTTACAATTACCCAACTGTACAAATCATTCATTTTCAGATACTACAAGAACATAATGCTACTTCTCTTATTAGTGATCTATATCATAATGTTGTTTTGATTAGATCTGCTAGAGCAGTTGGGTTAATTGTTGTGAATTCCATCAGTGTCCATATACAGTCTACCGTTATAATTTTTAACCATGTTGTTCATTTTGTTGCAGGGGTTGATTAATTCAATTTTTAGATGGCACTTAGAGACCAAGGTCTATTGGTTCAGCTTTTATATACCACTATTGCCAACTTATTTAGTTTTTTGGCTGACTATTGTTTGCTTGGTTGTAGGGACTTCCTCAAAGGTCCAGAATGATAGCTCTTCTTTTGTAGAGAAGATGTTAGTTATTTTGATCTGCTAGGTTAGATTTAACTCTACCGGGATTATGATCGGGCATTATTTATTTTCTTTTTTTGTCTTGATAAGACTTTTATGTGTTAAATGGTTAAATGTTTTGGTGCATGAACTTTGTCTCTTCTTTGTTGGTTAACATGGCTTGTGCTTATATATGGTTGGCCATCATGGAATCACCTTCTGCTTTGCTAATGCTATTTTTTTATGTAAGAATGTTTTTTCATGATTTTGTGACTGCATGGTATGACTACTAATGAGCAAAGCATTTTTCAAAAAAAAAAATGCTAAGCTATTTTACTCATTGCATTGCATTAAAAGAGCAGATCATTTATAAAAAATTGCAGTGTTATGGAAAACATAATAATATGACATTATTATTTTAGTGCCCTTCTGCAATTTCAGTTAACTTATATCAGTATGTCAAACAATAGTGTCAAACATGTTTTCTTTAACTGCTTCAGTTTAATTAGACTTTTCCGTTTAATACGGCAGCAGCAGCAGCATAAGCGTGTAGCTTCAGTTCCTGCTTGAGAAACAACTGTTAGATTTCCACTTGCGCTTAAGCATTTCCACGACCAAAACAAACGCTGGAGTGGTTTTCCACTCACGCGCGCTGCCCGCGACGAGGATTGGGTGAGCGCACCGAGTCAACCCAATCCACGCCGGGTGCAATATACACAGGGGTTGCCTCCCCGCTGCTACCAAACAAAGCCTGACTGGGGATCAAAATTCAAAACCCAGAGACCCCCAAGTTTGTTGCGGTCCTAGATCGTCCGGGCGAACCAACATCATTGAATCATTAAAGGGTGGTAATGGTACTGCGTTGCATCGTGGTCTGTTCACTCTCAGAGTCATTTTATGGACGGAAGAATCTTATTTGTACCCTCATTTTATGTAAATGGTCTTTATATTCGGGTTCGCTGGGATTTCTGGCCCAAGGGCACCAGTGTGCAGCCTTTGAGCATCCCAATCCGAACAGGCTGACACGGACGCCTGCGTGGCCCAAGGCTTGTTATGCTGGGTGGTTGCCGTCGTGCATGTTCTGGCTCAGAATCTTGCGATCTCCACTTCTCCAGAAACTTTTGTATTAATATATTACTCCCTCCGTTTCAAAATAATTATCATCGGCTAGTTCATTTTTAAACTAACCGATGACAATTAATTTGAAACGGAGAGAGTAATATTTTTTTAATTTTAACTAAAATAATAAAAAATCGAATTTTTGTAACGTTACTCAAATATTATCCAATAGTCGGATGATATGTTGACGTGACGTGCCATGTGAGTCTATCGTCCCACTGTTGGATGACAGATGTCCACGTAACAGCCGCTAAGTGTTTTTTCCCGAAAACTGTAGGTTATTTTTATTAAAATAATTTAAATATAGTATATAAAAAATAAATAGCATATATTAATAAAAAATCGCGATCCCAATCTGCTGGGTTGATCACGTTTTAATGCCCACCTGCCTGACTCGCTCGGTGGCCTCCCAATCGCGCCCCAAATTGCGAAGGCAAACTGGCGACCGCCGAAGCCTGCGCTCCACTGCCCGGCGAACCACCGGCACGGGCGCACGGCGGTGGCTCCGCTCCGCCCGACACCTCGCTCCGCGGCCCGCACGCTTGTCGCTTGCCCCTCGGCTCCCTCGGTCCACCACGCTCAGTGTCTCCACCTAGCAGGCTAGCACCAGTCGTTCAAATCACGACGACGTGGCTCACGACGCATCGGCCGGTCGCTCGCTCACCCGCGCACCGCAAGTTGCGCAAGCGGTCCAGCCTGGAAGTGTGAATGAGTCCGTGCGCGCCGGTGCTGGGCTGCTGGCTGACTACCGCACTCGTTGCAAACTAGAACAATTTGATATCTAAAATTACTTCGGTCCTGTTTGTTTCAGGTTGTACTGGTTTTTCAGCTGGAAAACGAAAAAGCTGAAACAAACGAAATTATGAAAGCTACTCGATCCTTTCTCAAAGATTGTCACTTTTAGTTTAGAAAATAAACTAAACGTGACAATCTTTTGAGAAAGGAGTGAGTAGATTTTAAAATGCTAAAATCAGCTTCTATAGAAATAAACAAAAATTGTAAGGCTCCTCCAAAATTGTGTTTTCTAGCTATTGTGTGCAAATAAGCTAAACATTACCAAGGTCGATATCTAAAATTCAACAGTCAAATTTTCTAGTAACTAGTAACTACTCATTTCATTCCAAATTATTTGTCACTCTCTAATTCAAAAATTAATTAGAGAGCCACAAGTAATTTAGAATGGAAGGAGTAATAGACATTTTTTTCTAAAAACACAAAATGTCCAGCCCAAACAAAAAAGACACTTACGTACGTACACTGTAAGATGATGGCCCAAAGATATTGACTGTTGCACGTAATCCGTGCCACCGATGATACAACACATGTTAGTAGCGTGCAAACCATTATTTCGGGCTTGCGTGATTATATTTACTTATGCTTGCAGTTGCACCTGCACTTCCACGAGAAAGGCAATCTGGCAGTGCCAATCGGTGACGATGTGCACCGGCCGGTGCGCCCGTGATTTATGGAGTTGTCGCTAGCTGGTCGGCACGAGGGATGCTCCCCGTTCGGTCGGCACGCTGCCTCCCTTAAACTACTAAGCGCCGCCGCGAACACTCCCTAATTTCACAATACAGTAGAAACCAAACCTGTTCAGTGGTAATACCGTATTCAGCTACATGCACAATGAGCATCAGCTGAAGTGCTGGCACCGATACAGAAACAGATGAACTACTAACAACGTTCACTGCGCCTTCAGCTGCATATCGGTCGCTCGGTCGTCATCAGACTTTCTGGTGTGGACGGTCGGTTGCGGCGATCGACTCCGGTTGAAAAAGAGTTACTGCAACTCGACGATCCCATCTCCTACGTGAGTCGCCGCTCGACGACGAACGGAGACAGAAACGCATGCGCGCGCGGGCGCGGCTCGCCATCTCCTCGACGGCGCGGCGCACAGCAGTGGCTCGACGCTCGTCGCTTTGTTGACTTGGTTCGTCTAGCTAAAATCACGGGGAACCCGTGCGGCAGCACATGTTACGGGGCACGGATAAGATCAGGCGGAAGCTGACAAAGTTCGCCGAGCCCGGGACGCTGCTAGTGACATCCTCGATCCGGTTCTCCTAGCTGGGGACAAAACACGCGTACGTACCTTGGTCGAGTAGTAGGTGCACATGCAACCTTGGTCGAGTTACTGTATTATTTAAGACTGGAAGTTGTATTGGATGCAAAGCAGGGCTACGTGCTACCAAATGGGAATTACAGATCCTTTCTGCTTACAGAGAAACTCCACGTCAGAAAAGCTAGCAGGTCCATCCGAACGAACGAAGGGAAGCGGCAGTCAGTGCAGTGCAGTGCAGTGCAGTGCAGCGAGCTAGGCTTGTTGGACGAGTAGTCGCTGAACGCGCACGACGGACACGTCGATTTCTTATCCTATCCCAAGCATGGATCGAATGGCCGTCCTTCTTTCTCGAGTCTCGACACAAAAAAAAAATTACGCCGTACGTAGCTTCCAATTTTGTCTCACTCGCTGACGTAGGCAGTAGCCACCTCTCGAGATCTCCAACGCAAATAAAACATTTCAATTTACGCCGTGCATCGAGCCAACAACCTGCCGGAGGTTCGCAAGTGATCGGACCTGTATACGCGACAGGTGTCGGCAGGCGAAAGCTATCGCGTGTTTGTATTCCACCGCCTTCTTCGTCGAAGATTTGCGAAATACTTACTGTATGCCCCCCATTTGTCGTTGCTTTTGTCAGGATTCAGATTTCAGAGTACGGTTGGGTTGCGTGGCTCGAGCCCGGAATCAGGGGCGATAATGGCAAGCAAGAAAACAAACACGCCGAGAGAGAAGCGCGCAGCACAGACGAGCCACGCCGCCACGGGCGCAGGCGAAAGGGCCTTGTAGTATATTAGAACCAGCCTTTACTCCCGTTCCGGTGCTCGCCTCCTCCGTCCGTCCGGCCGTCCCACGCCTCCCTGCCACTCGCTCCAGTCCCTCACCGCGCGCGACACAATTCCGGAAGCCAGCAACTCGTCTCGCGCAGAGGGAAGCTTCAGGGGTGCGGGCGGTGTGCCACCGGCAATGGCGCCAAACCCGCGTGGACTGTGACCGGGAGCGCGGGAAAACAAGCGGGGGGCGGTGTGCCATGGCGCGCGGTCCGACGATGGCCCCGGCTGCGGGTCCGGGCGCGGTGGCGGCGGGGTCGGGGACTGCCGCTGCCGCCGCCGCCGCCGCCGCGGCGGCGGAGGAGATGCGGTGGCGGCAGCTGGACAGCGGCGTGAGCGCGGTGTCGTTCGGCTTCGTGGCCACCGCCATCCTCGTCTCGATGTTCCTCGCCATGGCCATCCTCGAGCACTTCCTCCAGCCCCCAGCCCGCGCCGCGCCCGCGCAGCCGGCCACCGGTGCCCTCCGCCGCCTCCGCCTCCTCGTCGGCCGCGGCGGCGAGCCCGGCGCCCCGTCGGCGGGCTCGGGCGCGGATCTTGAGGCGGCGAGGAAGCTCTACGACAGCCGCGCGCACGTCGAGGTACGGCCGGCACGCCGCGCGCGCACTGCTCCCGCACGCGTCAGCCCCGCTCGACTCATCCATTCATGGCGCGCGCGTTACTTTAATGATTACGTCGGCTCGCCTTTTTCCTCCCCCTGCTTTCCTTGCTCTCGTGCGGCTTCGCTTTTCGCAGCTGCGTGTATTTGCGTCTGCTCGAGCTGATTGCGAATCTTGCCTGCCTCTGTTCTTTCTTTCCTGGTCCTCTACTTTACTCGACCATGATGCAGACGATGCTCGTGCAAGAAATCAGGATTTATCACCGTTTAACTTTTTCTTATGATGATACTAGGCATTTGAGTGGACAAACAAAGATCTTATCTAGCGTATCAAAAGTGAAATGTGCAATTTGATCTGAACGGGAAGCTTTAGTGTGTGTTTTTCAGTGTCGTGTATACAAGATGATGTTCATTTAAGATCTAGTGTAGGTATAAACATCAGCAATGTCAGCCCCTGAATGTTAACTTTTTCGTTTTCCCTAATTTTATGATTTGGCTAACCTCGGTTAATTCGGTGTATAGCTTATTGCAAGAGTGAACTAAGAGCATCTCTAGGAAGTAGTCGAGTAAAATAAGTTCACGACCTCCACAAATGTCTCTTGGCACGTCCCGTCGTTCCGGCATTGAACCATGTAATATCTTCAGAAATACTAAATGGCAGGTACCTGAAACGGCGCCTCATTTCAGGCGACGGCCATTACGGGCTGATGAGCACTGGCGCTTAACCGTTTTTTTATTTTGTTAATTCATAATTTGTAAGAGTTATGTTAATTGTAAAATAATCAAACATAATAATTTTGTGACTGAGTAACCTATAGAATTAAAACTTAAAGATTATTTACAAAGATCAGTGGTTAATGATAATAATTAGAGACTAATTATCCGGTATCTGAAATTTTCTCAAATTTCAGGCACCTAAAATTTAGACAAACCCTAATATCTTTTATTTTTCTAATCCTCCAAGTTCCCAAGGACACCTGCAACAATGAACATTGTTACCGTAATCTTTCTGATCAGACTAGCAGCCAACTGAGTTAGACTAGAGCAATTCAAGTGCAGGTACATTAATCTCAACTCAGCATGACAAAGTGACTAGCAGATAGATTAATTAACCTATGCAGACTCCAGACCATCTAATGGTTACAGGTATCCAGAGTCCTATATGGTGCTTACTTTAATTTCAGCTGGGATATTCCTTGTGGAGTGCAAAGTTAACAATGATTGCTTAACTGCTTGCCACCTCTGCATTGGAGGAAAAAATGTTGATTACATGCATGTGCCATCAGTTCCACTGTTTCAGTGGTGATAATAACATTAATTGTAAGCAAACTACTTCTGTCTTCAGTAGTACACTCAAAGTTGACAACTTGTTCCCTAAAGTGGGGTGCTTAACTACTTCTTGTCTTCTGTTCACGATCAACATCAATTCAAAATTAATGATGCACTGTATACAACTTTGAGTGTTTGTTGATTGGGAAAGTTATGATAGCTGAATGCTGAAACATGTCGTAGTAGACTGTGGAACAGGGTCTGATAGCATTATTGGAGAAAAATTGTGCTGTTGCTTAGTTTTTTTTGACCTGCTAGCTGATGATAGTAGGGAAATTTGTCATCTATTAGCTGTAATCCAATTTGCTTGATGTTTGTTCAGTCCATTTAACAATCTAGGTTGTGTCGCACCTTGACTAAAAGGTTCCTTTGATTGTAGGCTGGAACTTCAACATATATTAGTGTAGAACAACCTGGCTATATATGTGTAGGATTTTTTTTTTTTTCTGAAGCTTTTGTTACTGCTGTATAAAAGCTCCTGACCTGGTTTTTTATCTATTTGTAACTAACTTAACACCAAGGCATTCTTATATCACTGTAGTTACCTAAACTTTGACAATCATTTCATACTTTCTTTTAGTTTATCCTCCTCTGTTTAGCTTTCTTTTGTTAGTCCCGATGGGCTTTATCTCTAGCCGAAAGATATGATCTAGGAAGACGGGAATTACATTATTCGTTTTTAGTATCCTGGGAGTTCTTACTTCGGCACTTGCAAACCTTCTACTATGCCAGCTCATCTTGATCGTGCCTCTTTAACTAACCGAGTACAGATCTGAATTCTTTGAATCATACTAGTAGTACAATAGTCCTCTGCTAGAATTGGTACTCTCTGCTTATTGCATTAAAATACCAACTCCTGAAAGCTTGTATACTGCCGTACAGCTCACTGTTATTATCTGTCAATTTGACCGACCTTCTGTTGACTGTTATCCTGTTACTGTTATTCGCATTTCTGTTGCCGTAAAGGGAGGATTGACATTGTTTTACCCCCAAGTGTTATAAATCTGGCGTTCAGGAGATCACTTTACTTATTCATATCTGAGTTTTTTTATCATCACATTGGCTACGGTGGAATTCACTTGATACATTTTCGTTGATCACTCTGTTCATGCCACTTGCAGATGCCTATTTATGCAAAAGATGTATCAGTGCTGATGCCTGGACAAGACGTACCAACATTCATCGCGCATCCTGCCCCAGCGCCCTGCCCTCCTGAGAGGATCCAGTGGCCCTCGCATCAACCCGCTCCTTTTACTGGTTCTTCCTCACCGAATCCAAGCTAGCATCGCCGTTGCGGTTAGGACTTAGGAGCGTACTACCTGTCAACTGTGAAGACGGGTTCTTCGTGTATCTGTACTGTACAGGTCTAGGTGTTGGTTCTGGAGCAAACATTGCCGCTGCCTCCTGCTGTACTATGGTTGGTTGTGGCGGGGCGAGCGGCGGCTGGTTGATCTGGGGCTGGGGAGCTAGCTGCTGCTGCTGATCCCGCCCGCTTGCTGTTTTAGGTGCAGTTTTCTTGATCACCGTGCTTGCATGTTAGTACTAGGAGATGATTGATGGGTACACATGTGCTGTGTAAACTTGATCAGTGCCAATGCTAATCTCTTGGCGTATTTTTTTACGGTGCTCTCCTTGCCTGGTGAATCGTTCTTGAGTGACTTGTCATAATATTGAGCCAATTGCTAATATGTGAGGTTCAGAGCATGCTCGTCCCAACGTCAGGACCCGTCGGCTATTCTGTCGCTCTGAAGGGGTGATTCAGGCCATGAATCGAACCTGGTCTGGCTGTTCCCGTTTCGGCTGTTCTGTCGCTCACGGAAAGGAACGGCATGCATCGATCTGGCTGAATCGATACCGCCGGGCCAAAGCTGACAGCTCATGACGAGGTGACCGGCGACCATCATACAACGCCGTGCAACGTATGAGCACGGGAGGAGAGTTCATATCACAAGCTTCTTCTCTAGACTAGTGTGGGTGGTCTCCGTGATCAAATTACCTTGTCTGCTGGATTAGGACGATCAGTGCACGTGACTGACTGATCGCGCTCGTCCTCCTGTTTGCTGGGTTACAGAAGTAAGGGCGTGTTTGATTCATTGTCAATACAAACCTTACCAATTTTTATGTGCCTATAACATTTGGCATTCATTTGATTCTCTTTCAAAATTGATAAGCCCACAAAAATTTAGTAACGTCAATAAAAAATGAACTGGAGATGTGAGCAACTTGCGGGCGGCCAAAACCCTGGACCGCACGTTGCCGTCGTTGCCAAATGATATGACACGCTTTTCAAGATAGTTAAGAAAATTGAAACTTAGATATTTCAAAAACCGTAAATCCGATTTCAATTTCGTTTGCACAATTAAATTCTTTGTAATTAAATCTACAAAACAAGGTCTCACTTGAATACGTTTTATAAAAAATAAAATATAATGACATGTGGGTCCCACATATCATACAAATAATATAAAAAACATTGGTAAGGTTAAAACCAAACGTTCTTTTATCAACAAATTGGCATTGCCCACGTTTTGGCATTACTAAGTTTTAGTAAGGTAACTGAAAGGTTACAAATCAAAGAGACCCTAAATTTACCAGGGCAGCACTTCGAAACCGTTAAGATTTGGACATGCCGCGCCTCTGCTCTGTCCGGTCAGAGAGAGCGCGCAAGCTCGAGGCGCGCCTGACACGGCTGCAACGGCTACTTAGACAGACCCCCTAGCTATAGTTTAATACAATTCCGTATAGCCGTTACGACCAGAAACCGACGCGTACACGGAATACCGTACGCGGCACCGTCACATGCAAATGATTTAAAGTATGAGACCTACTGACACGCCCACTTGATGATGATAATCACAGACAAATACACAGGGATATCTTTAACAGCACACTTGAGCTCATGGGCAGCACAAGTTCAAGAGCGTGTTCACCTTTTCATTTCTTCTGATTTGACACGGGCAGGTCCGTCGCCCAACGATTTTTCACGCCTCTAGCCGGTACAAAAATTACTACGACCGGCTGTCCGCGTGGAGGATAACTGACAAAGCTATTCGTTCGGTCCGCGTGCTGATCGGGAAGACGACACGACGTCGTGTTCGTATCCGGTGCCATGCTGGCGCGCGTGAGCGCCCACCCGGAGCGCCGGATTCGGAGATAATGTGGCTGGATTTGAACATTGTCCCCGAGGGATTTTATTATAATAAATTCACCACCTTAAATATTCTGGTTTAAGCGCCCAACCAATAGAATTAGCCCTGTTATTAGGCGCAAAACCTGACCAGATATACTGCTGAATATACCACTGACGACGCGTCTCTTCACTGTCACAGGGTACAGTCACACGGCAATGATATTCCGGCTGGAGCGTCTCTAGAAATCGGAGAAGATATGCTTTCCCAGCTGGAGCCCCACCCAACCAAGAAGATTTTCAAACACACTCCGTATCGAGCAGCATACACTGTGTACGGTAGTACTACTACTACCGCTGTCACCGTCACTGCCGTGCTGCAGGGCACTGGCAACGGCACCAGTGCGTGAACTTAAAAGCGCCCGCCTCCTTTTCCTTGTCCCCCTCGCTCAGCTGTTCTGTTCCGCCCGCACACACCACTCATCACTCATCACAGCTCACTCGTCAGAAGTCACGGGCGCTCCCGCACCGCGGCCCCGGCTTGTCCCCGTCCGCCCGCCCGCTCGTTCCCAATCGACGACGCCCTTTTCGTCGGGGCCGCGACGGATCGATTGCTACGAGCAGGTAGAGGTAGAGACGCAGATCTTCGCTTTCCTCCCCGCCCGTCACCTCCAGATTTCCCCTCCGCCGGCGGAAATACTTAGCAGCCAAGTCTTCGACTTCGAGGTCGGGGAGTGGAGTGGGAGTTTTAAACGTGTCGACAAGGGGGTCTCTCTCTCTTTCTCTCTCTCTCCCCCCAAGGAAAAGGGGACGCGCACTCGTCGCCTGCTTTCGGTGGCGAGTGTCTCGGTAAAGCGGCGGCTGCTTTCGACTTGCTGTTGGAGACGAGAGTTCGGAGGTATCCGGCTCTTCTCTTCTTTTGCTTTCTTCGCCGGTTGTTCTTGCCGTTCTTCATTCTGCCTCGCTTTGCCTCTCATCTGCGGCGCGCTGTTTCTTGGGAAAAAGTTGGTGCATCTGCATGTGGTATGTTGGGTGAATTTTTTTTAGGAGGGACGAAACCGGGGAATTTCCTTTCTTGCGTCGGCTTCTTGCCGATTTCGGGCTGGTTTTTGCGTTGCAAGAATCTTGCCGCATCAGCATTTGGTGGGCATCTTCCCGCATCAGCGTTCTACTGTTCCTTTTCTTTTTTTTCTTTATTTGGCATCCAAGCTGTAACTATCAAAGGTTTATCGCTATCAACAGGTCGAACGGACGTGAGAGGTGTTGCTCCCTTTTCGTTCTGTGGGATTCCTCGTCTGCCGATGCCCACATTGGAGAATTGTTGAAGGACCTTCGTGCGGTGATGGGCAAGAGCAAGCCGGTGCGGGCGCTGCGCGCGGGGCGGCCGCCGCCTCCCTTGATTGCTTTTGCCGTCGTCGTCTTGCTGCTACTCTCTGCGTTGCCCCTTTGTCACCCCTACACTTATGAGCAAGACGGTACGTGTTGTTCGCCTTCGTAATCGGTACTAGTAGTTCCTAAGATTTTTTTTATCGTTAGCAGACTGTACTCTAGTGTTTACATCAGTATGGTTTCCAGATCATGCAGGGTACTAGCGGTTTATTCATGTTTTACTTGCCTTGCTATCCTCTGCCGTGCAATTTGCTCTGTATAACGCCGGCTTCTTTGTTTCTGGCTTCTTTGTTTCCTCAAGTGATGTGTTTTCTTGTGTTTATCAGTGTTTGCGATAAATGGATTGTACACGGCACTCGGATCGCCAGGGCTGCCAAATTGGATTACAAACGGTGGTGATCCTTGCAATGAGGGCTGGCAGGGTGTTCAATGTGTCAACTCAAATATTACCTCCATGTATGATCAGAGCTTACGTGTTCTAAGTTTTAACTCTAGTCTTTCTACTCAATAGCTCTTAGTTGCTGCTCTGAACACTGTTGCATTCCCCCCCTGTAGAACTCTTAGCGGTGCGAATTTAGGTGGGCAGTTGGGTAATACTTTGGCGAACTTCACGTCATTAATCACCTTGTAAGCTGACCATATGTGGAGTTTGAAATGGCAATCTGCCTGTCCTTTTGGGCCTAATGCGATCAAGTTGGTACTTAATGCTTCTTTTGCCACCCCATGTAGAGATCTTAGCAACAATAATATTGGCGGCAGCATACCAGATGGCCTACCAGTCACAATGCAGAAACTGTAAGTCTGTTTCAACATTCTATTGTAAAATATTGTTTGTTCAAGAGGTTTCATTTTATTTATTCAACTGATTCTTTCTGTCAATCACAGTTTCCTTTCAGCTAACCAGCTGAGTGGTACCATCCCAGGTACACTGTCAGCACTTACACTATTGACGACTGTGTAAGTATATTATTTCTAATACACGTTCACAGCCTTTAGAAAATTAGGACTTCCATGATAATTTTCAAACTATTTGTTCTCTTGCATTTGTAGGTCGCTCAACAACAATCATTTGGTTGGTGAAATACCAGATGTATTTGCAGCACTCACTGCAGTTGCAAATTTGTAAGATCACTTTGAGTTACAGTCGATTATATTCATTATTAGTATTACCTTGTAATTTGAAGTTACTTATCAATGCCAATTGACCTTCTTGATTAGAGATTTTTCATCTAACAACTTGACCGGGCCATTGCCACCATCAATGGGAAACTTAACAGCATTGACTAGCCTGTGAGTACTGAAGCATATTGCACTATCTTCTAGGATAAACTTTTCATCATCACTACTGTAAATTACTACCTAATTTCCTACCATCATTCCAGGCATATTCAGAACAATCAAATATCTGGGACCCTTAATGTGTTGCAAGATCTCCCTCTCCAAGATTTGTATGCTCTCTCCAATATCAATTTATGTCTGTTTCTTTTTTTTGAACAGCTACTGAATCGCCCTTTTTAATTAATGAAACTTCTGAGTTATTTATGTTAACTGTTCTTTGTTCTAATTGACAGGAACATAGAAAACAATCTTTTCTCTGGTCCCGTGCCTGTGAAGTTGCTGAACTTGCCAAACTTTAAGTAAGAGACTTTAAACTCCTCTGTGGTAGAGCTATTCTTCTTTTCTCTTTGGAGATGCGTAGTGCTCATATGATTTAAATTTAATACTCAGAAAGGATGGGAACCCATTCAATACCAGTATAGCCCCATCCGCGCAGCCTGCCGCGGCACCAACATTGTTGCCATCACCTTCAACGGGGCATGTCCCCTCGAAAGAACCTGGACGTTCTTCTAATAGTCCAGGAGGAAGTAGTCCAGCTCCAGCATCAGGGAAAAATAAAGTATCTACAGTCAAATTAGTGGGATATATTCTTATTGGGGTTGTAGCTGCAGTAGTTGTTGTGTTAATGACAATGTACTGTTTATCCAAGTACAAAGAAAGAAAGTCAAGGGATGACATTTATACAAAGGGCCAGATGGGAAGGGTGCCTCAGAAGCTTGGAGAGCCTAAAACCAAGGAAGTGACAGAAATCAGGGAGCCGCCAGTAAAACTCAAGAATAATGTTTCCAAAGGTTTCAATTCTTTCTCTTGACACCTAATATTCTGTCATATATCTGATCTTTTCCCCTCAATTTTGACATCTGAAAAATTATCAGCAGCATCAAATCTTGCTTCTGATGCAAAGGAGGAGCAGGAGTTGAATTTGCCGACAGCAGGTAAATGAATTTAAACCTAAGAAAATATACATACATTAGACCTTGCAACTTTAAATACGGGAAAAGATAGATTCATCAATGAAAGGTAAATGATTTGAAATAAAAAAAAATTCCAGAAGTCTTCTTTTCACTGTATTGTAAGTCTTGAGTATATGGTAGTGAACAAACACACAAACTTTACGGCTGCTCCAGGGATAGTTACAATGGAGCAAAAAGAACATGTGATTGATGTGGAAAAAGCTGATAACTTTGTGGAGGAGCAACATCTTCCCAAACCTGTTGCACGACATGCTGGAAAAGTTATTGCCAATCCAAGTGTTCGCACTAGAAAGGGAAGAGTACCTTCAATTGAAAAGGTGGAGTTGACAACTACCGTTAAGTCCTTTTCCATTGCATCCCTTCAACAATATACCAATAGTTTCAGTGAAGAGAATTTCGTAAGGGATAGCAGGTTCGGTAAGGTATATCTGGCAGAGCTTCCTGATGGAGAGGTAAAAATGGTTCATGATAATATAATAATTATTTTACTCTCACAATTTTGATGGTGTCATTATCAGTTCTGAAATTGTGGTACTGATTTGGCTGGCAGCTACTGGAAGTTTTGAAGATTGATACCTTAAACTTGAAAATACCAGTAGATGCCTTTTTAGAGATGGTTGTGACCATTTCTGAACTGAGGCATCCCAACATACTTGGTCTTGTTGGATACTGTGCGGAGTTTGAACAGCGATTACTTGTCTATGAGCACTGTGCCAAGATGACCCTACATGATGAACTCCATTATATAGATGATTGCAACAAGCCACTGTCATGGAATGCTCGCCTCCGGGTTGCTGTGGGAGCAGCAAAAGCTTTACAGTAAGCAGAAATAATTTGCTCGATCTTTTTTTTTTCCTTTCTGAATTGTGTGCTGTGATTCAAAATCATATCTAAGAAAGCTATGTATTTTTTTCTTCAGGCATCTTCATGATAGCTGTCAACCACCGATTATACATCAGAATTTTGAACCATCTGTTGTTCTCGTCAACAGCACCTTAGTCGTGCATATTTCTGAATGTGGCCTTGCAGAATTAGCATCAAAATCAGTTTCTCAGGTACAACAATATTAATGGAGATATTTTAAGTCTCAACAGTCTATTATGTCTCAAGAAAGCCTGTAACTTCAGGTGATGTTGTGTCTGTATGCTTGTTCAGTCTCTTTAAAGGCTGGTAATGGCAACATATAAATCAGTAGCTGCAATATTATGCTCTAAACCGATGTCCCTAAGCATTGCTAAGCAAATATGCATGACATTTTTGGTGTTTTGGGGCTTGCTTGTTTTGCTATCCTATTGCTTCTTGGTATGTCCTGTCATGCTGGTTCTCCTTGCTTATGACTTTTTACAATGGTACTGAGCTTTTCTTTTCTTGATATTTTAATTCTCGGGTAACTTAAAGCTGCATATACAATGAATTGATCCTTTTGGGTTTTGGTTGTTATACAGTGATTTTGTAAAAGGTTGTTTTGAACGTTATTGTTTCCTCTTTAATAAATTTTGTTACTTTTTTGTGTGTCAGTTGTCTGGTTGCACTTTATTCCATTATGAAGCCCCTGAAGTGCATGAATCTGGATCAATAAGTGACCGAAGTGATGTTTACAGCTTTGGTGTCGTTATGTTGGAACTTCTTACAGGGCGTAAGCCTTACGACAGGTGTCATTTTAAGAATACAAAGCCATTTGTCACGAACATACATGCATATTTTCTTGATGATGATTTCTGATGTAGCAAATTCTATAATGTTTCACATGGAATGGAATTGCAGCTCACGTCCACGTGCTGAACAACATCTGGTGCGATGGGCCACTTCTCAACTTTATGACATTGATGCCATATCTAAGATGGTAGATCCTTCCATTCAAGGGCAATGTTCTGAAAAAGCATTGTCACGTTTTGCGGACGTTATTAGCCGCTGTATTCAGGTAAACATTTGATCATCAATTTGCCCTGTCTGTCACAGAAAGATAGGCAATATAACTTACTGAGACTTCTGATGCAGCATGAGCCAGAATTCAGGCCACCAATGTCTGAAGTTGCCCAAGACTTGACTCGCATGTTAAGTAATGCGGCAAAGGCTTCCATGTAGGCGTCCCCTAAAGGAGGGGAGGCCCTTTGGTTAGTATTCAAGAATGTACCTCGTCATGGAATATGATGTTGAGCTTGTTGATTGATTTAGCTCTCTAGCCGTATGTTGCCTGGTAGCAAAGACTCGTTTGGTGATCATTGGTTGCAGGAGTAAGATAAAGGATGGTATGATAGGCAGATTCCTCTTCATTTCTGACGGATGCAAGAATGAAGGATGCAGTAACAGGATCCAAGAATGCACCTCATTGTCCATGGATAACAGTGCCCATCCGGTTGCTTTGTTCCTCGAAACCATTTGTAGTTGTGTAGTCCGCAGTACCAGAATTTCTAAAGTGTTCGCTTCCAGATCACTTACGTGATCAGTATGATACCCTAAAATTAAGTCATGTAAATACCGAGAAGAGTGAACAAATGTGTTGAGTTTGCTCGTACTGGAAGTTCACTCCATTTTGGACTGTTGAGACTGACTGCAGCAGTGGTCTTTAAATTCGTTTGTAAATCCTCATCCATTTACAATTTTCTCTAAAATATTCCTTTCTCGATATTTACAGTTTCACGTGACGGTCATCTTTTAAACACGTCATTTATATCAACAATCACCGATTTTATAAACTATTACCAATTTTTTAACAGAATCATCTACTCCATTCTATTAAGAAACAAAGATCCAGTTTGTTACAGGATCACCATTGCGCCAGACCTGTCCTTCCCTTATTTCATATTAATCTTCCATTTTTTTTTATTTGTCACTGGTTAGTTTATTTTTGAACTAATAACTGACAAATAAAAAGAAACAAATAGAGTATATTCCAATAATATTACACCTATTATTAAAAATTCAGTCATTTTTTTCTTCCTTTTCTTCCCTTGTCATTTCCCCGCCCCCTCCCTCTTCATTCCTTCTCGTTTTTCTTTTTTTTTCCCCTCTCATTTTTCCATTTTCCTTTCTTCTTTCCTTTTTCTCCTTATCTTCACCCGATCGAGCCTTCTCCTTATCCTCTTTCCTCTCACTACATGTGAGGATGGTAACGACCACCTTGCTTTGAAGTTGAGTGCTTTGTTGATATCTGCGCCGAGCTCCTCCCCTCCCCCAACGGCTGATCAACATGGCTTTTTTTTGTTGGATGCTTGGATGCTCAGGCCCCCGACGACGGCGACAGCTGAGGTGGGTTGACGAAAGCTGAAGGAGTCGAGGTGAGCCACAGAGGCTGGAGCGTCGGAACAGGATTGCGCCGCATGAGAGTACAATTGATGTGAACCTTTGGAAGAGATCCGAAGGTCCTCTTTCGGATCGGAACATATAAAAACATATCTTCCCTCACTTCACTTTAACTCTAATCATTTTCTTCCTCACATTCCCTCTCCTCTTCACTGGCGGCGGGCGCGTGGGAGTCTTGAACCGTTGGATGAGATCCGACGGTACTCTTTTCAAATCGACACATATAAAAACATACCCTCCCTCACTTCACCCTAACCTAATCATTTCCTTCCCACATTCTCTCTTCTCGAGTAGCGGCGGCCACGGCGAGACGACAACAACCTATGCGACGCTTTTCAAACACTGGCCGCTCGACACTTTCGCCACCATGCGCATAAGGAATTGAGCGGGTCGACATCCCCCGATGTCGATCGCATCGCCGTCGCGCAAGAGTGCCGAGAGTAGTCCTAAGCTGCTCTCCCACTCCTACTCCCCAACCTCAAGACCAACTCCAACTCCGACGGGACAGGGTCATGGGGACTCGACAGGTATCTGTGCGTCGAAGATCTCAACAGTAACAAGGAAACAAGGATTACCCATATTTAATGACAAGGTAATATCATACTACGTTTTGATTGATTTTTTTCTCAATGTAAGTGTTATGACGGTGTAGGTGGGGTTTTTTAACGACTGGTCAGCTAGTAATCGAGATGGTTATTTCTTTCCACATTCGACAAAAGTTCAGATAGTATTTCTTTTCGACTCTATCTGATACTTCTGTCTTTTCAATTTCGGTTTTGATTTTCCTATCTTTCTTCCCACCCTAAATGGTATGCGGCCGTCCCGGACGGCACACTGTAGCTGCTGAGTCGTGCACGTCTGCAGCGTTGTTTTCCGGTTAGAAAGCGTACTGCCAAATGCAACGGGAAAAGATTAGATAAGCCAGTCGTGTCATCGTCACGTCATTCGGTTCCGGACTGATGCAAACTGTGGTCATCAACGGGAAAAGCGTTTGCTCATGTTCTTTCATCGATTGGGTGAGCGTCGTGGGACCCACCCCACCCCACGCAGTCTCCCCCGCCTGAGCACCGCGCCGCACCGCATCCCGGAACGGAACGGGAGGGGACGGGATGGAACGGAACGGGAAAACAGTGAGCGAAACCAAGCAGGAAAACGCCCACAGAAACGGCGACGACCCCACACCGCCGGCGCGGTTAAAATAATATTGCGGGCTTGGCACATTGTATTTAGATATCCTCGTCTATAAATACGTACAGTCTTTTAGCAATTATTTAATCAATTTAATTTTCTCCGGCATAGTATTCTATCACCCACCTCTCCTCCCAACCCCGGCTCCTACTGGCCGCCCATCCACAGCCCGTCTCTCCCGAAACGCGGCCGCGATCGCACGTAAAACCCGAGCCGAGCCGTGACGTGGCGTCGGCGACCTTCGCGTCAAACCAACCGATGGCGGCGGTGGAAGGGGATGCCGGCGCCGGCGCCCGCGGCAAGTGGGGGACGTGGCAGGAGCTGGTGCTGGGTGCCGCCGTGCAACGCCACGGGACCGCCGCGTGGGCTGCCGTCGCCGAAGAGCTCCGCCCCCGCGCCCGCTGCCCGTACACCTTCTCGCCCGAGGTCTGCACCTAACCCTAGCGCATGTTTTTGCCGCTCTCGCCCGTGATAGGGCTAGGTTTGGATTAGGGTCGCTCGTGATAGGGCTAGGTTTGGATTAGGGCATGGCATTTTGGGGAACCCGCCCTGGTCGGAAATACCGTCGGCGCTAGGGTTTCGTGACTCCACCTTTCAGGCGTGATATTGTTCTGTCCGTGGAGATAGAGGTACTAGCTCTGATATTCTAGAAATGCTGAATTGCTGATCGTTGATGCTTGGGTTATAAGCAGCTCTAGGTTTAGGTATGGTGAATCGGAGCCCATCATGTGGATTAACACATAGGAATTAATGGAGTGGTGACTTGTAGTTACTACTTGCATCTCAACAGCAACGGACATTGTACTATTTGTGCTCGCTTTGACGCGTAGTTGTTCCGATAACCGATGAAATGCCTTTGCTAGTTTCCAGATTCACGTGCACAGGACGTGTGTTTGACCTCTTAGCGTAAATCATTTTTGGAAAGAAGATAGCTCCTCAGGATTTTGGAATACTATTACTATATTTCCTTTCTCCGACGATGCAGATGTAGGGGAATTTTGAGCCTAACAATGTGGGCCCTTTGCTGTCATGGAGGAGAATGGTCCTTGAATGTAATCGAATATTAGTACATTGATGTAACTTTTTTCCTTAATGGAAGGACAGTGCTCCCATCTGTTGTTCAAAAAAGATTTTTACATATTAGTTGTTTGTAGCTTTAAATTGTATTGATTATTGGCTTTTCTTTTCAGCTGTTTCTTTTATCATCCGGAAGTGATGAGAGACTGATTGGATGCTTAATCTTAGTGTTGCATATTGTTTTTTTTTCTTACAGTTATTTGTGTCTGCAGGAATGTGAAGCGAGATTTGCAGAGATACAATCACGCTACTCTGCATGCGAGTAAGTGTACACCTAGTCATGTGATGTTATACTCTGCTTGTCCTGTTGATTATTCTTCATTACATGACTTTGCAAATTGAAGGGGGTGGTGTAGAATGCATATCCTGTACAGAAACAATGACAACAAAGCCTTTTAGCCTGAAGCAATGAGGGTTTGCAATTGGTTATGATTAAACAATAGTTGCTTTTCATCATGTTTGCACTCAACCATTAGAAATGCTTGCACTTCGTTCTGTTTTTGGGTTGCTGATTTCATTTTTTTAGTTTCCATTTTGCTCCTTCCATCAGTTAGCTGATTTAAGAACTGTTATGTGTTCCGGATCTGGCTTTGATATGGGGTAAATATGAGGGAGGGAGCAATGAGGGAATATATTATGCCATGGGCCACTTAAAGTCGGCAATCTAAACTATAAGTCGAAAGGAAAAATCCAGGACTCTACAGTGAATTTCAGATGGCTGCTATTGAGCAGAGATAGTTTTTTGTTGTGAAGTAGCTTTCCACTATTACAGTGTTTTTCTTAAATTTATCATTATATTTATATTAATACAGTGATTGGTACGAAGAGCTGCGCCAACAGAGAATCGCTCAACTGAAGAGGGAAGTGGAGGAGTCTGATAAATCGATTGGGTTAGTGCCAATTTGTTCACTCTTTCCTGAACATTTTCCTTTTTGAATCTTGATATATTTTTTTCTTACATTCCATTATTCTGCATACAAACTGAGACTATTGTTTTGCATCAATCAAGTGCATACATGGTACCCTACCTAATTTGTTAAAATTCGATGGACATCCCAGTAACATGCAGTCTTCATCCACCTTCCAGGTCCCTCCAATCTAGGATTGAAAGCCTCAGCAATAGCAAACGTACTGACGGCAGTTCTGATTGCCGCACCACTCATACTGAATCATGTTCACACTCTGGAAATATAGCTGCTACTAATTCATCAAGCAAAGAATTGTCCAGAGATAGATCATCTGCGGCCAGTTTCACTGAGGAAGCAAACAACTGTCTGAAATCTCAGCAAATGCAGCGGTGCGATACTGTCTCGGTTCAGACAAACAACACATCAACTAAAAAGTCATTATTAAAGGCCATAGATGAAAAGGCTTGTGCCAATGATACCTTGTTTTGGGGCTCTAGAAAGCAAAGGGCTAGGAGAGGTGGAAGGATTATTCAGAAAGCTGATGCCAGTAACAGAGATGGTGAGCCTACATCTACATCTACAACATGCTTAGAGACGGAAGGTTCCTCTGAAGGTTTCAAGGAAGACATGAAGAAGGGTTTGAATTTGAAAGCTCCAAATGTAGAACCTGGTTCAGCAATGAAGGGTTTGAAAACTTCAAATATAGGATCCGATGGAATGAAGAAGGGTTTGGAAACTCCAAATGTAGAACCTGGTGTGATGAAGAAAGGTCTGAAAACTCCAAATTTAGAATCTGGTGTGACGAAGAGCAGCTTGGAAACTACAAAATTAGAATCTGGTGTGATGAAGAACGGCTTGGAGACACCAAAACTAGAATCTGTTTCGGTGAAGAACAGCTTGAAGACTCCGGAAGTAGAATCTGGTGTTTCTGAGATTGAGAGAGAGAAAGCAGACTTGGCAGGCATTGCGAAGCATATATCCACTCAAGGTGACTGCTTAATGTTGGAACATCAAGTTGATCGCCTGGTATGATGGATTCAATGAACTCACCTTTGTATTTTCACTTTTCAGTGCTTTCAGTAGATGGCTTAAATTGTCAGTATATACTTTCTCTAGCAAATAATGTGGGGCACATTTTGACATTGCTCAATGAGGGGTGGGGTTGGAAAGATGAAATGTGATACTTCATGTGGGTGGTAATACTGTCGTAGTGTAGTTTGAAATTTTGGTTAGAACCATTCCTACTGTTTCTTCCTGCTAGGTGGTTGTCAACTCCCAGGCCTTGGAAAATGTTGGTAGTTTCTTATTAGCTGAGTGCAGTTACTGTGGCAGAATTGGTTAAAGTGTGCAGTGTTTTATATATTTCTCTATATACTTGTGATACAAAGAATATTTATACTTTAGAATTATTATAATTAAATTCATCTTAGCATTGTTCAAACAGCATGATTTTATTTTTTATCTTACTCGCCTTTTATCTGCAGAAGAAAAAAGCGGCATATAAGAAGATTATTCGCCAGCATATGGACTTTGAAACCATTCACGATAGGGTCAAAAGTGGTGCGATCTCTACTACCAAGGAGCTCCTAAGAGATATACTTATTTTTGTGAATAATATCATGGTCATGTACCCAAAGGCTACACTGGAGCACAAGGCCGCAGTTGAATTTCGTGACCTTGCATGCAAAATAGTGAATGAGGGTGCAAGTTTCGCCTCCAAGAGAGCTAGGGCTCCTTTAGCAAAGAAGAATGCTCAAGCAATGCAGGCTGGACACCATGACACTGGTGATGATAAGGGAAATGAGGTTCCATGGGACACTGTTGTCAGTGCGAGGCAGGGTGAGGGCAAGGGGACTGCCAGTGCCAATCAGTGTGAGGGCAAAGACTCTCGTAGCGATAAGCCTACAGCAGTTAACTTAAAAGCTGACCAGATAAGTGAACCGACCAAGAAGAGAGGCGTTGGTCGGCCTCCGAAGAGCAGGCCATTGAAAAGGAGTGCACAGGCGCCGGAAGATAGCCCCAGCAGAGGAAGGAAGAGGATCCGGCGGGGACCCTGAACCAGATCAGCGCCTTGGACTGTACAGCTTAACATTCTCACAGGATAGTTCCTTTCGGTGTTGTACCTGGCAAAGAAGCTAGATCAGATATTAGAATGATGTAACAGGAAGGGTTAGCTGTGTTCTTGGTGTTTATTGCAAGGAGCCAAGGACTAAGGATGTTTAGAGAGGAACCCTGATTTTCCTGTAGAGATTGTCCAAGTTAGGCTATACATGACTGTGTAATGGTAATGGTTGTAGTTTCTTGACCGGTTATATTATATGGACTAACAGAACCGCACCAACGTGTTTGTCCGCGTGGTTATGTGCACAAGGTAGTTTTCTGAGCGAGTGTTGCTCCATGCCATCCGGATGTGCTGATGCTTGGACATCATTACTCCTGCTCGGTGCCATCAGCCGCCACCAAGAAATGTGACGCTGGCGCTTGACGTGCGTCACGCACGCGCGGCGCCGGCAGCGTTCACGTCGGGAAGGGGGAGCCGAGATGGGACCAACGAACCCAGCGGAAAACCTGGTCATGGGCACCGCCGAAGCGGCAGCTGCGCCTGCGCGCTCGCATCGCGCTCCGTCCGGTCCGTTCCATTCCATTCCAACTCGCTGCGCCGTGCAGTGCAGTCTGGGCGCTGCTACTGACGGGGCACCGCGGGAGGAGGAGTCTGGGCAAGGCGCCACCCGTCCCCCTTCCTCTGACCCGACCGTCGCTGTCCCGGCTGTTCCTCTCAGTTCTCGCGGCCGCCTCCGCCCGTGCCCGTGCTTAACTCCAAACTCGCCAACTACCTTTCTCAATTCCACCGCCGCCGAGAGACCTGTCGTTAGCCGTTCCCACAACACGCCACCGGCAGCTGCAGCAGCGCCGGACCGGTGCGCTCGCCGCCAACGCGCGCGGCGTGACGAGGGACGCCGCCTCCACCGCTTATCGCGAGCTCAGCGCCCCATCCGCCCGCTGCGGTCTCGCCTCCGACTCCTCCGGCCACCTGGGTAATTCTCTTCCCTTCTCGGTCAGGGTCAGCTAGGGGCATCATGTCGTGATCGCGCCTTTGGATGCTTAACCCTTCGACTGGGAGACAATCCTCGAGAAGCCGTCGTCGCCGCGGGTGGGCTCGCGAGCTGCGCCTGGTTGGTTGGGCGAAGCGCGTCCCTGTAACCCCGGCCGTCGCCCATGTATCAGCGTTCCCGCACCCAATCGGCATCGATGCGTGTATCACACACTTTTCGTACTCTCCGATCTACCGTCCTGTAAAGTTCAAAAGCGAATTGCATCAGAGAATCACGCGTGACGCATACACAAAATGTTCACTGTGCTACATGTTCACCTCATTCATTCGAGATTCTCCCCTTGTAAATATTCGTTTCCTCTTTTACCAGCGATCCAGGGAAGATGCTCTGGAGTGTAATTTCTGTCTTTCATCTATGGGAGGAATTTTCTCCTTTGTTTTGTCTAGTATGTTCGAACTCCAGGAACACTCTAGGAACTAGAACTTGCGGGTCGATCTTCTCGTTAAAATATCACGGGATTTTTTTGCTGTTCTGATGATGACCTGCTTGCAGGACTTCTTAAAAAATACTTGGCTTGCTTATTGACGGCATAAGAAGACACTCCATCCATTCCCAGATGAACATAAAAAAATAGTGCCTTGAGACATAAGGTGGGTCGGTGGCTGTTATTTTTTATGATCTATTGATTATACTACAATCTACGTGTTATGAGCCCTCAAAGGTTGGCTCAGCTAGTGTGGCACTGTATTACTACCTAATACCTAATTGAATCCACAGAATGTTAAGGGAGGTGATCACTGGACTAAGATGAAACTGCGGTTGCATCTGCTGGTCCTATGTGTGATCATCGTATTCCTGGTGTACAACATGTCAAACTTTCAACATAGGCAGACAACGGTAACACTCAATGTCCCTGGTTAGCATAGTTCCTGCAACAATTGTCAATCTGAAAGATGAATCTGATCAGTTGTGAAATTTTGCAGCTGGAAGCAAAATCTCGACCATTTGATACAGTGACGGTATGTGTACACATTATCTCCACCAAAAGTTGGAAAATTGGTGGCTTCTTTCCTATAGGTCTAGAAGCAGATTTCCATTTGTTGCTAAGACATGTATAGCCTCCAATGTAAACATTAGGTGTCTGACAGAGCAGCTGCTAAGGTGTCTGAAAAAGCTGTCAACAGGATTGGTTATTTGCCTCACGGCATAGTGGAGCCTTACTCCGACATGGAGTTGAAGCCATTGTGGCTGACAGGAAATGCACAGTCACAGGTCAGTGAGTATAAAACTCATCTTAAGTGCATTATCCCAGTACAAGATCTGTTGGTTTCAGCTGTCAAACTCAACATCTAGTTATTCTCCCATTCCAACGCAAAATCTTGTTTAAGCATTTGATGCTCGTGTGAATTTTGTTTCAGCAGAGGTCTAACAAGAATGATCGGTGTTTGATAGCCATCGCTGCCGGTATAAATCAGAAAAAAACTGTTGATGCTATTATGAAGAAGGTACTTCATTGAACACTTATGTAAGCAAGAATTTGCCAATAGAAATTGTCATGTAACTCTTGAGAGTTCAGTTTCTTCCAGAAAATTTTACAGCTATATTGTTCCACTATGATGGGAATGTCAATGGGTGGAATGATCTACCCTGGAGTAAAAGTGTTATACACATTGCAGCATCTAACCAGACAAAATGGTACAATGTTTCATCTTTGCTCCGTACTGAATTCAGACATGCCTTGTCTCTTTCTGCAACAAAGAAAGGAACAATATTCCACCCAGCAATTCTGATCTGGTATCATTTAGCTTCAAGATAAGATGACAAATGTATTCTTTTTTTAGGTGGTTTGCAAAAAGGTTCCTCCATCCTGCTGTTGTCTCTGTGTATCAGTATATCTTTCTTTGGGATGAAGATCTGGAAGTAGATAATTTTAACCCAAGAAGGTATCTTGTTTCCTGACAGCACCCTGATGTTTTTGAATGTTTCATTGCCTGGAAGCAAAAACTGAATGAACCAAATAAAGATGTGCAGAGACATGGAATTTCATCAGGGTCCAGTTTATTGAACTTTTTAATCATGATCAAGGAAGCTACCAGTACAAACTGACAATATTTTGGCTATTTTCACTCCATGGATGTTGTAGCAGCAATTTTTTTTTGTTTTTGTTGAAGTAATGTGACTTAAATACTTATCCCGTCAAGTAGAAATCTGTTGAGGAGTCAGGAGTGTCATCGTGTCATCTATTTTTTTGAGGAAAATCTTATGCTGCATTTTCATCAAATAGATTGTTCGATCTGTTCATTACTTCATTATCTGCACCAGTTTGGCTAATGCATCAGTTCTTCTCAGATACTTAAATATAGTTAAATCAGAAGGGCTGGAGATATCACAACCAGGTCTTGACTCTAAACTGTCTGAAATTCATCACCGGATAACTGTTCGTAGAAAAAATGTTACTTTTCACAGGTAATTTCCATGTAGTGCAACTTATATTTTTGGAAAATTGTAATTAGTACTTAAATATATCTAACAACATGTGTCTCTTGATAGAAGAGTTACCCGGGCTAACAAAGAATGCTCAAGAGAAGGACCACCTTGTTCTGGGTACATTTTCTATCTTTAAACCTTTCTTGTGCTATTACAGCTATGCTGGATAACTATTTGTGTTGATAGTATTTGATCTGGGCACACTAATATTACCTTACTGCTTAGTATCACAGCACACTTGCAACAAATATGACTGAGAGCTGTTCCTGACACATTTACAATTTGATCTATAGATGGGTTGAAGGCATGGCACCAGTTTTCTCAAAAGCTGCTTGGCAATGTTTATGGCATCTTGTTCAGGTGGACTTCAGATCATTTCTTAACCATGTTTGCACTTTGGCTTTACCACTATAAGGCATTTTGACTATTTTCTTTTGGGTGGTCTATAATATGTGGGCATATGTTGTACAAAACGTAGTATATTAAATGTCCATGGGTACTTGCAGAGTCATACATTGCTGGCAACCTGAATTACAGTGATTAACCATTTGGAGAAGAAACTAAAACTCACAGGCAAAGTTAGCACTTACCATTTCTTTGCTGCCCGGGGCTCTACATTCATCATTCTTAGCATTAAATTTCTGTGATATACAGAAGCAGTAAATAGTAATGGACAGTTACATGCTTATACACGATAGAAGAAACACTAGCTGATTACAAAACTGTTTTTGTAATTTTATGATTCACCATGAAGGTTACTTCAGATTTTATATGGGTGACCATTTGTTCCTAACTAATTGTGCAGAATGCTTCAATCAGTCAGATTCATGTTCTTGTTCAATGGTCCTTTAAGCTTCATAGTTGTCTATGAGCTCACTACATTGTCTTCCACACCACATTTATCACTTCTGCTTTTGTCAGGAACACAGAAAGATGAATGAGTCCCTATAATCAATCTGATTTGACAAAGAAAATTGCTTTGCTTCATATTTTTCTTTTATTGCTTTGTTGCTATTGTATATTTTGCCAAATTGATTTTTTTGTGAATTTTCTATCTACTGATACATTCAAGTTGCATTTATACAGAATGATCTTATCCATGGATGGGGCATTGATTACAAGTTTGGATATTGTGCTCAGGTTTGATGAAAGTGTCATCTGACATCTGAGTAATTGTTAGGGTTTATATCCATTTTAGGCACAAAGATAATTTAGTTACTATGTACTAGTATCTACGTCCTTCCATCATTAAATATAGGTTGAGTTCATTTGTTCGACCTTTCTCCGATGCGAGAATATTTTTTATTGTCATAAACTAATAAAGGTAATGGAATCTATAAATCATAGTAGCATTCCCAAGAAAAGTATATAACACATTTCATATGGCCGGTCCATACTTCTGTATGATCAAGAATTGAAAGCAGTGTTTTTACCTAAGGCTAATAGGTTCAAAGAAATGGAGCCTTTTAAAATAGTGATATTATTAATCACCTAGCACCCTTAGTAATATTGTGACCTCAGTAGCCCACTGTTCAAGCAAACTTATTTTCCTTTTTAATAATGACTCTAAATGAATTGTGTTTTTTCTTGTAAGGGTGATAGGACAAAAAACATAGGAGTGGTTGATAGTGAATTTGTAGTTCATCGAGGGGTGCAGACACTAGGAGGTTCAACAAGAACAAAGGTTTGTGTAAAGTTCCGTGTTTGTTGCTGCAAGTTGTAACCTTGACTTCTCTTGCAAGCCGTGCATGTATAGTAATTTTCTTTATGGGTCATGTATACTTGTTGGCATATAAAAAAGTATGGCATGAGCCTTTTCAGCATACTCATCTGTTCGCTTTAATGAATTTGAGCTCAACTTTGATAGACTGTACTGCAATAACGCATAGTGATTTGGTGTGTTCTCGTGGAAAAAAAGTATGAGCTTCATTTATGAGCATAATTCCTATGATACTTTCATAAGAATTGGGGAGGCAAAAAAATACTTATGTAATGGATATCTCGAGGCAAATAATGACACCTAGTACATTTGAGTTGTAAAACCTGCAAAATAATGTCTTCTGAGAAACTTAAGTTGTAAAACCTGCATCTTGACATCCTGCGCCGTACTATGAATTTTCTTTTTCTGGATGCAAAATAATGTTATGATTCTTCTGTTATTGAATTCTGGAAGGATGGCACTCATGGCAAAAACACCCATCCCCTCCTTCAGAAGACTGCTCAGGTGCAAAAAACAAGAGTATGTTCCCTGACACCCAAAGAAAATCTGGTGCATATGTTGCTGTATTTCCTTATGTGGCCTCTCCATAATGCATGTTACTAAATTTAACCAGGTAAGAGCGTCAGGCCTGGACATGCGAACAAAGGTTAGCTAACAAATACCATAGCTCTGGTACACATTTTTATTTTTTGTGTCTTCTGTTACTCACTTGAAAAGGCTGATCGGAGTTAAACTTGGTCAAGAAAACCTCCACTTGCTATATTTTGTTGCAGTTAAGATGCTGGTGCAGGAACTATCCATATTATGCAATTGACATTTTAATTCTCATATGATTAACCTATCATATATTCGTCAGTTTGCTATAATTTTGGTTTTGTCCTAATAGGTCCGGAGGAAATCACGGTCAGAGCTTCAAGAATTCCAGAAACGTTGGGCCCGGGCTGCAAGGGAAGATAGAACATGGGTTGACCCATTTTCCCGTTCCCGGAGAAGACAGCGAAATAGAAGTCAACAATAGATAGCACGATCACCATAGCTACGAATTTTTTTTCATTTGCTCCATCAATGTTAGTGTATAATATTCGGTGGCATATTTGGTTATGTATCAATCTCAGTCATGCTTATTACAGGCGACACCTACATATTCAAAGGAACTAGTAAAAGGAAATTTTCCACCGCAGTGAGCTTCGGTTGGGAAGAAAGTAGATGACGATGCACTGTTTGAGTTTGAGTTACTTGTGCGCGAGAGATGCCTTGGTTCACGACGCGTTGCAGCTTTGTTCAGGGCTTCTGTCCTTGGTGCTTTCGTGGCTTTATTTTCAGCATCTTTGTTGGGTTATTCCTACTGTTTCCCGCTGTGATTAGACTATGACATTTACCAAAGCTCTGTATTGCTTTTGAAAAATTGGGAATGAGTGGCTGGTGCAGGCGACCTTCGGCACATAGTGGAACTTAAAAGGGCATAGCTGTGGCTGTGTATGAGAGTAAAAGCCGACACAGTAATGTGGCCAAACTTGTTACAAAACAATTTTGATATTTGATCACTTGCGGCAGTAACCCCCGCCGCACCTCTTCATCCGGACGGTCGCTGTCGGTACCCTAAAAACCGTACACTCCTTGAGATTACAAAGATCTCAAGAGAAAGCCATCTACTTGGTTTGAAGACCCTCGGGGGTCCACTTGTCAGACACGACCGGACCCGCTTCTCCAACATGGTTAATCTCTGGGTTGCCACGTGTACAACTAACCCGGAGCTACCTCCCACAAGGGGGAAGCTCCGGGCCACGTACCGAAACGGCACCTCCGGACTTAACCCCAGACCGAGAGAAGCTCCGGACCTGACACGTGTCTGATAGTCCCGGAGCTACCTGCTTCCCACAGCAAGCTCCGGAGCTGCCACGTGTCAAATCGTCGGACCTTTCAGCCTCTAACCTCCGGAAGACCTTGTAACGGCTCCGGATCTTCAAAGGAGAGCCAAGGACTTCAAGACCCGATTAAGTGCCATTAATGCCATATTAATGACGCTTAATCGGACGATCTTAACACCAGTAACGGCGCTGTCGGAGCCCGTTACAAGATCATTAAGAGCAATTAAGCGTGTGTCAATACTAGTAACCGCCGGGGCCACATGTCGGGCCAGGCTAACTTGTAACGGTCTGTCCTTGTACTATAAAAGGACAGGCCGACAATACACGCGGGGACGGACGTTCACGGGCGATGGTACGCACCCCATACACTCGTGATAAGCTTTTACTGCTAATACAACACCAACACACCCGTGGAGTAGGGTATTACGCTCAGGCGGCCCGAACCACGTAAATTCCTGTGTCTCCTGTGTCAAACTCTTATTCACCTTCTTGAATCTCCGCGCGCTCACACCGAACTTCAAACTCCCCAATCACTTTAGCAGTGTAGGGAGATCTGCCGGCTCCAACCGCCGACAGTTGGCGCGCCAGGTAAGTGGCGCCTGAGATTTTCGAGAATGGTGAACTCCGTTGCTGGATCATCCAACGGCCAACCTGCTGCTCAGGCTGTTGGGGGCAATCCCTCCAACAGGCAGCCACCAGCAGGAGCCTCATCACCAGCAGGAGCCACACTCCCACCACCACCATCTTCTCCAGCAAATCGTGTTGGGCAACGTGATGGTGCGCCGGCATCGCTTACTGCGTCGGCAAATCATGACAATCCGGAACATGCGCTTCATGCAGCGCGTGCTCTTCTTCAACGCCCACCACGTCCGGATGCATCTCGGGATGCACTGGAGCAGTGGAGGGCTGACGTGGAGCATTTGGTTGCAGCAGCAGCCGAACGCCTCAGCAACCAGGGTCCTCCTCCTTCAGGAAGAACCCCGTCGCAGCGGTGGACTTTGTCTGGAAGACTTGGTCCACATGTCTCCAATAGAAGGAGACGTGTTGCATCACAACAAGTGACGTCATTGCCCTTCGGGGCTCGACGCATTCACACAGTATCCAGGCTTTTGACTCATGACCTCCGGGCGGAGCTTGATCGCCGATACCGCCACCAGGATGGCCGTGTCCATATTGAGCGTGCCCGTGAAAGACGGGAAGCTCGGGACCTTTCTACTCTTGAAGGAGTAGGAGGAGGCTGTTCAGCCCTAGCCATGCACCTGTGCATGGTTAGATGGCCACAGAAGTTCCGGCCTCACCTGCCGGAAAAATTCGACGGGACTGTCAACCCCGCCGAATTCCTTCAGATATACTCCACTACAATCTTGGCAGCTGGAGGAAACGAGGCCGTGATGGCCAATTACTTTCCAGTGACCTTAATTGGGACCGCCAGGTCCTGGTTTATGAGACTTCCACCCAACTCTATCAACAGTTGGGAGGAGTTGTGCCGTCAGTTCACTGCCAACTTTGGGAGTTCATACACCCGACCAGGCACTGAACTGGACCTTTTTGCGGTCGTGCAAAAAGGGGGAGAATCTTTGCGGTCCTTCATCCAGAGGTTCTCTCAGGTACGAAACACTATCCCTTCTATCTCAAGCGTTTCTGTCATTGTGGCATTCAGACAGGGCGTACGGGACAAGAAGATGTTGGAGAAGCTGGCGATCAAAGAGATCACCAGCGTCACGGAACTCTTCAGCCTGGCAGACAAATGTGCCAGAGCTGCGGAGGGCCGTGAAATGCACTCCAAACCAGCCTTGGAGGATCACAAGAAATCCTCCAAAGAAGAAGCTGCTACCTCCGGGAGTGGCAAGAAGAAAAAGAAGACCAACGACAAGAAGAAGCCGTCGGCCGGCACATCCAACGTTGCAGCTGCTGCAGCTCCGGGTGGCCGGGGGCCACGCCCCGAGAAGCGACCTCGACCGTCTTCTAAAGACGGTGGCAAACCCAAAGTGTGGTGTCCCATTCACAAAACGGACAGCCACAGTTTGGAAGACTGCCGGGAGGTCCAAAACCTTGCCGAACGCTACAACAAGCGTCGGGAAGGATCTCCTTTCCGACAGAGGGAAGGAAAACAGAAGGTCGACGAAGCTCCGGCTGAAGAGGAGTTAGGGTTTCAGGATCCCAAAAAGGTCCTGAAGGCCGTTTACACCTCCGTCGATGATGATTCTGACGTCTCTGACAACGAGCGTCGGAAGACCATGAACACCATTTTTGGTGGGTCATGGGATATCACTTCTCGTCGCGTCATCAAGACTATGCGGCGGGATATGGCCGCTGTAGCTCCTACAGTCAGGCCGGAACCTCATCGAAAGTGGATGGACACCTCCATCACTTTTGATGCCTCTGATTGCCCGCGGAGCATGGTTGGAGGAGGTCAGCTACCTTTGATGGTATCTCCTACCATCAATAACATCCAGCTCCACCATGTCATGGTAGACGGAGGTTCGGGGCTTAACCTCATCAGCTTCGAAGCTTTCACTAAGCTTCAGCTCTGACCTTCGGATCTTCAGCCCTCTCGACCTTTCTCCGGAGTAGGACCGGGGGCCATTACCCCACTCGGAGCTATTACTCTCCCCGTTACCTTCGGGACCCGGGAGAAGTATCGCACCGAGAAGTTGATCTTCGACGTCGCTCAGATCAACTTACCATTCAACGCCATCTTGGGTAGACCTGCCTTGTACAAATTCATGGCAGCTGCTCATTATGGATACCTGGTGTTGAAGATGCCAACACCAGTAGGCGTTCTCCGGATCCGCGGAGATTGAAAGTGCATCTAGGACTCCCTTTTTGGGTTTTGGATGATTTATGACAAGCAATTGGGATCCTAATCCTTTTGTTGAGATGAATGCAGGCAAATGATGAAAAATGAGCAAAATGCCAAAAAGAAGGGAAATGAGAAGCAAAGAGAATTTGAGCTCAAGGAGAAGAAAATAGTAGATTATTATGTATGGAGTGTGTTAAGGAAACACACCCAAGAGCTCAATCACTTTCAAGCACACACACACAATGCACAAAGTTATACAGGACCGGACTAGTCCGATAACAGCCGGACTAGTCCGATATCACATTCTGCACTAGATCGGACAAGTTTGGTTTCCGCTGGACTAGTCCGATATCTTTCTGATCCACTTCGGACTAGTCCTCCCCAATGCGGACTAGTCCTCAACACAATGCACAAGTCACACAAAATCGGACAAGTCCGTTGTAATCCGGACTAGTCCGATATTCATTATGATCCATTTTGGACAAGTCCGGTGTCTACACGGACTAGTCCGATATGCACACTGATCAAAATCGGACAAGTCCTCCAAGTGCGGACTTTTCATCCTAAACACTTAGGGTTTCATATGTCCGGACAAGTCCGATGGCAATCGGACTAGTCCGAAGATTTCCAGTAGCGAAATCGGACAAGTCCGGGTTTAAACGGACTAGTCCGATATTCCTGGACACTTAGGGTTTGCTACACACAGCACACCGGACTAGTCCGGTGACCACCACGGACTAGTCCGATCTTTCTAAATCCTAACAGTCACTTTTAGAAATCCCATATAAATAGAGGTGCACGGCCCACTTTCACAATCTCTCGAACCCTAGCGCCGTCACACCTTCCAAGAGACTCAAAAACCACCTCTCTCCACGAAATTAAGTGCAAAATTGATCAATCTATTGAAGATCACTTCTAGATCATTGGAGAGACACTTGGCACACATCATTGAGCTCTTGGTTTGATTCTCTAACACACTCTTGCGTTTCAATTTGTAATTTTCGAGTGTGTTATTGGTGGCTTTGTAAGTTGTAATCAAGGGAGCTCTCAACGTGTGAGAACGCCCCTTCAACTTGGTTATTTACCCCTTTGTGATTAGTGGAAGAGGATTGGCCTTCGTGGCGATCCGACGAGGGAAGGGTTGGAGATGACCTGGTCCTTTTGTGGGCTCCTCAACGTGGACGTAGGTTGCCTTCGTGGTAGCCGAACCACGGGATAAATCTTGTGTCTTGTCCTTTTGTGTTCTTCATCTTAATTGATCAACTTAATCTAGGGTTTGATTCAATTTGTTCAATTTGAGTTAATTTGTTAAACAAGAGCCTTAATTGTAATAGAATTTGACATACAACTATTAAACTGTCATTCAAGTTTATATTTCCGCTGCAAACACTTACGAATCTATCAAATTGACTGAACTTGATCAACTTAGCTCGTGAAAACCGGACTAGTCCGCACTTTACCGGACTAGTCCGATATCTCTGGTATTGACTGTGTTGTTGAGTGTTACAGGAACCGAGAAAAAGTCAAAAAGGCCTATTCACCCCCCCTCTAGGCCTACATTCAATTGGTATCAGAGCAGGTTCTTCAAGAAAGAGTGCAACCACTCGAAGAGATCATGTCGGATATGAAGGAAGTTCAGAAAATCAACAACCAGGAAGAAGTGAACAACGACAAGAACCAAAAGCTGGAAAAGTATCTCGAAGCAATTCAAGACTTCGATGATGATGATGAGGAGACGCTGGAGCTGAAAGCACTCCTCAGAAAGAAAGCACTTTCCAAAGGGAAAGCTAAAGTTGAAGAAAAGAAGAAGGGGAGTAGTCACACCGACTACTCCCGATATCCTTTTAACTATGATCGTTTAAATTCAAATAACAGCCATTACCTATCTATTCCTCTTGGAAAAGCCCCACACTTCGATGGGAGTGATTACTCCATGTGGAGGCAAAATATGAAGATGCACTTGATTTCCCTTAACCCAAGTTTATGGCATATTGTGTGCACAGGAATAGACATCCCAGATAACGATGAAGAGCTCACCCCAAGTCAAGAGCAAGCCATCCACAGAAATGCTCAAGCCGCAGCCGTAATCACCTCCTCTCTAAGTCGAGATGAACTCACAAAGGTGGACGAACTGGAGATTGCCAAGGAAATATGGGACACACTACAAACAGCCCATGAAGGTGACCGGCATGTGCGGGAGGTGAAAATTGAAATGATCGAAGGCGAACTAGGAAGGTTCGCAATTGAGGAAGACGAGTCTCCCCAGGACATGTACAACCGATTGAAGACACTTGTAAACAAGGTTCGATCATATGGGAGCAAGAAGTGGAATGACCACGAGGTTGTAAAGCTCATCCTTAGAGCCTTTATGCCTCGCAATGTCACACTATGCTCTATGATCAGAAAAAGTCCCTGGTACAAGAGGATGACTCCAGATGAATTGCTTGGCAAAATCATCAACTTTGAGATGATGGAGAAACAAGCCAAGCACGTCAAAGAAATAGCCGACCTCATATCGGCCAAGAAGAAGGGAGTTGCCTTAAAGTCCACACTCAAGCCACTATCCAAAGAAGCAAGAGAAGCACAGCTTGAGGAGGACAGCGATGATGTAGTGAGCTGGATGAAGAGGATATGATTTTGTTCATGAAAAAGTTCAAAAGAATATTGAAGAAAAGACAGGGAACAAAATCAAGTGAAGGCAAGTACAAAGAGAGGACAAAGCCGAAGATGAGGCGGGCGTGCTATAATTGTGGTGAGTATAACCACTTTATAGTCGATTGCCCGTATGAGGACAACAAGAAGAAGAATAAAGAAGCCAAGCCTCAACCGAAGAAATTCTTCAAAAAGAAGAAACAAGTTGAACAAGCACACGTTGGAAAAGGAGTGGGACTCAAACGACGAGTCCTAATCATCCGATGAAGAAGAGATGGCTAGCATATCCATTGAAAGCACGTCCAAGAAACCCACACTCTTCCCCACGCTCGGTACAAAGAAGGGACATGGCACTTGCCTCATGGCAAAGGAAGGTAAACGCAAGGTAAACATCAAAACTCCTTCCATGCATTCCTACTCAAGTAATGATGAACTAGATAGTGATGATGAAGATATGTTAATGGGATTAGACAGAAAAACTGCTGCTAAAATGAAATTTTTACTTGACCAACTTGTTGAGAAGGAACATCTAATTGATCGTCAAGAGGACATGATTATCTCCCAAAAGGATAAGTATGTCAAACTTGACAATCTTCTAGTTCTTGAAAAGGAGAAAAACAGCTCACTAGAGCTAGAGCTAGCTTCAAGCAAAAAAACTTGCTTGGAGTAACCAACTCAAACGTTGCAATCAAGGATCAACTTGATGACCTGATCAAGGTTAACAAGATCCTTGAAGTACAAGTTGAGTCACTCAAGCTAAGTGAATCTTCCTCCTCTTCAAGTCTACCTTCTCAACTCACTTCAACTAATCTTGTTCACATGTGCAAATGTGGTAAAATTAACACCAGGTTGAAGGAAAAGTCTACCTCCACAAAGGATAAAAATCCTACCCAATGTGGAATGTTTGACAATGAGAGGATCAACTATGCACGTAGTGCATACTTGGTCCAAAGACCTCCAAATGTCAAGTATGGCATTGGTTACTCTTATGATGGAAAGCAGAATGCTGGAAGTCATAAGAATAACAAGGGAAGGATCACCTTTGTGAAGGGAGGACCCTCACAACCTGGTAACACGAAAATTAAAAACATGAACTCTCATGAACACCGGACTAGTCCGGTTGTGGTCCGGACAAGTCCAATCACCCACACTAGTCCGATCCATAAACAACAGCAACTTTTGTTCAAAACCTTTGATGCCTCTTATGTATTAATGAGAAACAATTTTGGTAAAGTTTATGCTTATTATGCTGGGCCACGCCATGGGAACACAAAATCCCATGTGTGGGTGCCCAAATGTATTGTAATTAACCTCCAAGGACCCAAGCAAGCTTGGGTACCTAAAACCAAGGCATAATTTGTTTTTGCAGGCCTATTCCTCCGGTGGATCCAAATGGGTGCTAGACAGTGGATGCACCAACCACATGACCGGAGAAAGGAGGATGTTCGTGAAATATGAAGAAAACGAGGACCCAAACGAAGGCATCTACTTCGGAGATAATAGTCAAGGAAGGGTCCTCGATACCGGTAAAATAGCAATATCCTCTGAACACACTCTTTCTCATGTTTTACATGTTGAATCTTTAGATTATAACCTGTTGTCCATATCTCAATTATGTGACAAAGGTTATAATTGCTTGTTCACTAACGAGGGTGTGACCGTCTCAAGGAGGTGTGATGGTTCCGTTGCATTCAAGGGTATGTTGAAGGGAAAGCTTTACCTTGTTGACTTCAACAAGTATAAAGTCAAACTCGACACATGCTTGATTGCAAAAACCAACATGGGTTGGCTGTGGCATAGACGGCTAGCACATGTTGGTATGAGGAATCTTCAAAAACTCCTCAAGGGCGATCACATCCGAGGTTTGAAAGATGTTGTTTTTGAGAAAGACAGGCCTTGTAGCGCATGCCAAGCCGGGAAGCAAGTTGGAGCACATCATCCCGCAAAGAACATCATGACTACAACAAGACCGCTCGAACTACTTCATATGGACTTGTTTGGTCCAATTGCTTACATAAGCATCGGCGGTAATAAATACGGTTTAGTCATTATTGATGATTTTTCCCGCTTCACTTGGGTGTTCTTTTTGCATGACAAGTCAAAAACACAAGGGGCACTCAAGAAATTCTTCAAGCGAGCGCAAAACGAGTTCTCACTATCGATCAAGAGTATTCGGAGCGACAACGGCACGAAATTCAAGAACATACAAGTGGAGGGGTACCTTGATGACGAATTTTCAGCACCATACTCTCCACAACAAAATGGAGTTGCCGAAAGGAAGAACCGAACGCTCATAGAGATGGCAAGAACAATGCTCGATGAATACAAGACTTCGGATCGATTTTGGGCGGAAGCAATTAACACCGCTTGCCACGCCGCAAATCGACTCTACCTTCATCGACTACTCAAGAAGACTTCTTATGAGCTACTCACCGGTAACAAACCAAACATTTCATATTTTAGAGTTTTCGGTTCTCCATGTTATATTTTGAACAAGAAGCCCAGGACTTCAAAGTTCGCTTCAAAGTCCGATGAAGGTTTCTTGCTTGGTTATGATTCGAACACTTACGCCTATCATGTTTTCAACAAGGCCTCCGGACTTGTTGAAGTGGCACGTGACGTAGTGTTCGATGAAACTAATGGCTCCCAAAAGGAGCAAGTTGATCAATATGAATTAGGTAAAGAAGAAGCTCCTTATCAAGCATTGAAGAGAATGGCTCTAGGCGAAGTTCGACCACAAGAGTCATCGTCACAAATACAAGTGGAAAGTGAACCACAAGAGGAGATCAACAATCAAGGGGGAGCTTCTATACAAGATCAATCACAAGAATATGAAGATGATCAACAAATCAACGAGGGCAACCACTCAGGGGGAGAAGAAAATGATCACCAACACACAACTCTCCAAGTGCCACACCCAGAAGTACACCAATGCATTCAAAGGGATCACCCAATCGACAACATCATCGGTGACATCCAAAAGGGAGTAACCACTAGATCTCGTATAGCTAATTTTTGTGAGCATTACTCGTTTGTCTCCTTTTTGGAACCACGTAGGACTGAGGATGCATTGAAGGATCCAGACTGGGTGGTGGCAATGCAAGAAGAGTTGAACAACTTCAAGAGAAACGAGGTTTGGGAACTTGTGGCAAGACCCAATGCAAATATAGTGGGCACCAAGTGGGTCTTCCGCAACAAGCAAGACGAACACAGAGTGGTGACAAGAAACAAGGCACGACTTGTGGCCAAAGGTTACTCACAAGTCGAAGGTTTGGATTTCGATGAGACTTTTGCTCCAGTAGCTAGGCTTGAATCAATTAGAATATTACTTGCATATGCTACTCACCATGATTTCAAGCTGTATCAAATGGACGTGAAAAGCGCCTTCCTCAACGGACCGATCAAGGAAGAGGTGTACGTGGAGCAACCACCCGGGTTTGAAGACGAAGAGTTCCCCGACCACGTATATAAACTGTGTAAGGCTCTCTATGGCCTCAAACAAGCTCCTAGAGCTTGGTATGAGTGTCTTAGAGATTTCTTAATTGATAATGGTTTTCAAATTGGCAAAGTAGATTATACATTATTCACTAAGAATCTAGATAATGATCTTTTTATTTGCCAAATCTATGTTGATGATATAATTTTTGGGTCAACTAACCAATCTTTCTGTGAAGAATTTAGTAGAATTATGACAGACATGTTTGAAATGTCAATGATGGGAGAATTGAAGTACTTCTTGGGATTCCAAGTGCGGCAACAAAGGGAAGGAACATTCATAAGCCAAACCAAGTACACGCAGGACATACTCAAGAAGTTTGGCATGGACAAGGCAAAGCCCATAAAGACTCCCATGGCTACGAATGGCCACTTGGATCTCAATGAAGATGGACCAAGCGTCGACCAAAAGGTATATCGCTCCATGATTGGATCTTTACTCTACTTATGTGCATCTAGGCCAGATATTATGTTGAGTGTATGTTTGTGTGCAAGATTTCAATCCAACCCTAAGGAATGTCATTTGACAGCCGTAAAAAGAATCTTGAGATATTTAGTTCATACACCCAACCTTGGTCTTTGGTACCAAAAGGCTCCAAATTCAATCTCATTGGTTACTCCATGCAGATTATGCCGGGTGCAAAGTTGATAGAAAAAGCACCTCTGGCACATGCCAATTCCTAGGAAGATCTTTGGTTTCTTGGTCATCTAAGAAACAAAATTCCATTGCATTATCCACAGCCGAAGCGGAGTATGTTGCAGCCGGGAGTTGTTGTGCACAACTCATTTGGATGCGACAAACTCTAAGGGATTACGGTTACAATATGAACCGCATTCCTCTCCTTTATGATAATGAGAGTGCCATTAAAATAGCCCACAATCCAGTTGAGCACTCTAGGACTAAACACATAGACATAAGACATCATTTCTTGAGAGACCATTCCATGAAAGGAGACATAACCATCTCACATGTCAACACCCAAAAACAATTGGCCGACATATTCACCAAGACACTTGATGAAAAGCGTTTTTGCGAGCTCCGAAATGAGCTAAATATTCTTGATTCTCGGAGTGTGGCTTGAAAAATTGCATACCTGTATGATTGCTTCAAAATGTTGATTGAATTGTGAAAATCATACCTCTCCATTTTTTCTCTCAAAAAACTATGTCAATTATTAGATCTTGATGAATTTTGATCATTGTATGATTGTTGTATGCTTACTGGTCAAATTCATCAAGATTACTTGAATTGTTTTGTCTCTCTATTCTCTATTATTGAACCTTCAAATATATATGAATGGGCTATGCAATTCTTTCCTGGTGACCACGGACTAGTCCGTGGTTACCCGGACTAGTCCGCCCATGTAGGGATCGAATGCCCAAGAGGGGGGGGGGGTGAATTGGGCTACTTCAAATTTTAAGTCAATTTAAAGCTTAAGTGAAATCTAATTCTCTAAGCAAACCAATAGTGCAATTAAGAGAATTAAGTGCGGAATTGAGAATTGCGTAATCGTAAAGGAGTAGGGAGGAGGAATGCAAACGCTCGAAGACACGGGGACACGTCGATTTTTCCCGTGGTTCGGTGAGATCACTAGGATCCACCTACGTCCACGTTGTGGCACCCACCTAAGGGTATCGCCACTCCCAAGTCACCGAGACGAGGGAATCCACTAACTTCCTCCGTTTGCCATCCTTGGCAAGGTGGAGCTCAAGCCTTGTACAACTTCGATCCTCCGGGCTTCCACAATGGTCTCGGCAAGCTCCGGAGCGATCTCTTCACTCTCCTCTTGATACAATGGTGAGTGCAATCACCAAGAATGCACTTCCTCACGGCTCTCCCTACTCTAGAGTCTCCACTCACCCAGAGAGGACGCACACAAGCTTAACTCTAAGAGGAACTAGCCTATATCTTGAGGTGTGAAAGGGTTACAAGAGTGTGAAAATGAGTATTCTAAGTCTTGGACACTTGGGGAATGTGTAGTGGTGCTCTTGTTGTCCAGTGTCATCGAAATGACTGGTGGGAGGGGGTTAAATACTCAGCCCAACCGAATTAGCCGTTGGAAAAGTGGGCTGATTACTTTTTCTGTGTACATCGGATGATCCGATGACCCCCTTTTATGAGCATCGGTCTAATTTAGATTAGCTGACGTCATTCTGTCAGAAATGACCGTTATTGGACCGATGCTTCACTTCCTTCATCATCGGAGGCTCCGATGAATAGATCTTCAATCTGGTTGAGCTGACAATTTGCTTCTGTTGTAATCGACCGATGTGCATCTGCCTTCAACATCGGATGATCCGGTGTTCAGTTCTTCAGAACACTTCAGAAAATTTGCTTACTGTTGTATTCATCCGATGTTCACTTGATCCACATCGGATGATCGGGTGTGTTCTTCATTCTGAGGTCTTCTTCTTCTGTTGAGTCCAAATCGACCGATGCAGTCATTCTTCAGATCACCGGATGATCCGGTGTGTACAATTTGTTTCCTTCGAGTTGAGTTGGACTGATCTTTTGGATTTTGGACTTGTGACCTCTTGAACACTTGTTTGTATGGCTCTTCTGATGGATATGAATCTTCTTGTGTTGCCAATTTTGATAAGGTTGCGTCGTTGTATGAGTTCTTCATTTGTTTCCGATTAACCCCTTAGGTCAGTTTGTTGAGGGGTCTCCTTTTGCATCCAATGAGCAGTAGATGACATTTATGAGTGATTGATCGACGTTTGATTCATTGTACATGAAACCTCGCATCCACAAACTCATTAGTAGTAATTAACGGTTGTCATTAATCACCGAAACCGTACCTCGTGGGGGCCTAGATGCTTTCAATCTCCCCCTTTTTGGTGATTGATGACAACACAACGAGTAGAGCATAAAATTAATGGAATTTGAAATGCAAACGCAATGCTCATAAAGAAATGTAATCGGAACAACATGCAACACAAGGAGCTCGAAGGCTCAAACAGTGATCAAATATAAATCATAAGAGTGAAGTAGCATGCTAAATTACAAATAGTAGCAAATGATAACAATCAAGTCTCAAAAAGAAGCAAATAACAAGACTGAAAGCAAATAGATAACTAGCACTCCCCCTAAGCCCAAGACACTCCCCCTAACTCTAACTCTTCTCCCCCTTTGGCATCAAGACACCAAAAAGGGAAGAGGAGTACCTAGGACTCCGGAGCGCTCGGGGCGACGGTGAAGCGGTCGACGTCGGCGGTGCTGTCGTCGGAGCTGCTCGAGGTGGAGGTCGCAGGAGCTGGTGCTGGAGCGGGAGGAGCCGGAGGTGCTGACGTGGCTGGAGGGTCCGCTGGAGCTGCTGGAGGGTCCGCTGGAGCTGGAGCTGCTGGAGGAGAAAGCACGGCCGGGAGAGGCGAGAACTGGAACGGCACCGTCGAGGCCAGCAGTGGAGACATGCTGTAGCTTGGGATCGGCGACGCCGGTGCTGGAACTGAAGCTGGAGCCAGAGGAGGTGCTGCTGGAGGCTGACTGAGACCGGTGTGCTGTGGCGGAAGGGCTATCCCGGTCTGCTGGTAGAGGTTGGTGATCAACCCCAGGATACCCATCATCGCCTGCTGGGTCTGCTGCTGCTGGTCCAGTGTCCTCCGGTGCATCTGGTCCACCAGACTCGTGAACCGGTCCGTGTCCTCGCGCCTCTGGCGGGCCATCTCTAGCTGCATCTCTGTCTGCTGCCTCTGAAGCTCTGCGAGCCGCGCAGCCTGCTCTGCTCTGGCCTGCTCGGCTGCAAGCCGGTCCTGCCGCTGCTGCTCGACCATCTGCTGGAGCAGTGTGGTGAGCTCGGACGGCTGGGACACCTGAGCCTCTGACACTGGTGGAGGCGTCGGTGGTGCAGCAGTGGAAACTCCCGCCTCCGCGTCGTGCTGCCTCGGAGAAGGAGGCGGAGGAGGGAAGTACTCCTCAACACTGTCGCTGGTGTCACTGTCTGACCACACGTGCTCAAGTCCACCTCCCTGAGCCTCAGCCTGAGCGAGCGCCTCATCCTCCTGAGCTAACTCGGTCCAGTCCTCCTCAGAGAGACGAGCTCTGACCTGACGCTCGACTGGACGGCCAAGGCGGCGATCTCCAGGAGTAGGCACTCGGTAGTGGCCGAACCGAGTGGCGTGGAGCTCTGTCAGGGGAGCAGTGGCTGGCGAGTCCTCAGGTGCTAGCAGGAACAGCAGACGGCAAATCCAATGCCCGTAGACCAACTGCCTCAACATCCCGACTCCGTCAGTGATCACGTCCTCCATCTCGCAGATCAAGATGTCCACGATATCAAATTCCATCCCGTTCATCACATAGAACAGGATGGTCTGCTGGAGGCTCGTAAAGCCCTCTAGGTAGCCGGACCTCGGTAGAAGGGTACGCCTGAGGATGTGGTGAACTGTCCGAGCGGCTGGAGTGAGGAGAGCTGGCACCCTCGGCTGGTCTGGCGTGAACGGAGCGGTGAACAGACCTCTGATCTCCTCAAACGGTGGTGACACTCCCCCTGTCAGCGGCCTCCTCGGCGGGTCGGCTCCACCGTAGACCACCTCGTGTAGGCAAGTGAGGTGCGTGTCCACTCCAAGTAGCTGTGCCAGTCGCTCTCGAGACACGGTGTGCTGCTGCCCCAGAAACATGAAGTGGATCGAGCGCCGACCCTCTGAGATATAGAGAGTGGCGTAGAAGACTCGAACCCACTCCTCCACGTAAGCGCTCCTCTGGCGTGAGAGCAGGTCCACAAGGCCTCTGTACCTCTCGAAGAACGGCCTGATCCCGTGGCCAACTGCTGTGGCAAGCTGATTCCAGTCGATGTAGGTGTGCTGGAACAGCTTATGGCCCCGACGCCTGTACGTCTCGTACAGGGACGCCTGTGTCAGGGTCCAAAAGCGAGGATCAACCCTAGTGTCCCTGGGCTGCGGGAACCACTCCTCTGGCAATACTGTCCATCTGAGCTTCTTCAGTTGTTTTGCCTTGAGCTTGCGATAATCTGTAAGCCTGACATCCTCAGCAACTCTGGCAGCGGTATCCATCTCGTAGATGGCCCTCTGGGCCTCTCTATCCTCTGCGCGGTCGGCAGCAGTGGGACGCTGACTCGCAGTGGGGGTCTGACCTCCCCCTCGGGTCCTGACGGTGCGCCGGCGAACCAGTGGCGTCACCTCAGTCTCCTCCTCGTCCTCAGAGTCGTCGGGCGGCACGAGCTGCACTGAGGGCCGCTGCTGCCTCTGCCGAGACTCGCGGATCCGCAAGGAACCGCGACGGCCGCGCTCACGCTCCTCTGCGGCGCGAGCGGCCAACTCTGCCCGGCGAGCTTCCTTCGAGAGCTTCTGTTTCTTCGCTGCGGGCTCCTCGATGGCCTTGCCTTTGTCCTTGCGATCACGGCCCATCTTGATGCAAAAGAGAGGGCTAGGGTTAGCGAAAAGATGATCGATGAGAAACAATGACGGATGTCGCACGGCACGGAACAAACCTCAGCGACAAAAAGGATCACACGATCGTCGAACCGCGACGCAGCGATCGGGACGATGTCGCGTGGTTGTGGGAACCCTAACGACGAAAATCGTCGAAAGAAAGGAGGGCTTCCGGCGGTGAGGTGGAGAGACGACAATGGTGGCGATGTGGAGAGGTGACGGCGACGGTGGTGCCCTGAAGAGGCGGCGGCGGCGGCGTGGTCTGAGGTGGCGGCGCAGGAGGCGTGGCGGCGGCGCAAGGTGGTGGCAGCGCGGGAGACGCAGCGGCGGCGCGAAGGCGAGGCGCGGCGGCGGCGCGAAGGGGCGGCGGCGCGAAGGCGCGGCGGCGCGGGAGGCGAGACGCGGCGGCGGCGCGAAGGCGAGGCGCGGCGGCGGCTCGAAGAGGCGGCGGCGCGAAGGCGCGGCGGCGCGGGAGGCGAGACGCGGCGGCGGCGCGAAGGCGAGGCGCGGCGGCGGCTCGGCTTGTGGTGGCGGCGCGGAGAGGTGGCGGCGTGGAGTGAAAGTGCCCGTACAACTTCTAAATAGGAACCCGATGACCTAACGGTTACGCGAACACCGGATCGACCGATGCGCATAAGGGGGGGTCATCGGTCGAGTTCAACAGAGAGTTGGTCCAAAAACTCTCTTTGCACACCGGATGATCCGACGTTGCTACGTCGATCATCGGTCGAATTCTGCAGGGTAACAGAGGATTGAACATCGGATGCTCCGATGTTTCCTGAAATGAACTCATCGGTCGATTTCTTGGTTCTGACTGATCTGCTCGTTGAACTGAAGCACCAATTGATCCGATGTAGCTGCTGACCCTAGCATCGGATAATCCGATGACTACAGAAAAACTAAGAATGCCCATATATGTCCTTTGACCAAACACGCAATCAAAGAGAAACACATGTCTTAGGACTTTTTGGGCAACCCCTTACCCCTCAAGAAGCTAATATGCCAATAGCTTGGCTAGACCTTAATGCAAATGGAACACCGAGAAAAAATAGAGGGAAAAAAAAATATCCAAATAAAATGTAAGGCCCATGCTTTGAGAGGTAGAGTATGAAAACTTCTATCTCATTAAAGCATGTTCCTTTAGAATTTTGCTCTTTCCACATCATATGAGTTGAGATATTGCATTTCAAACAAGTCTCCTTCTCATGATGTGGGTTCCCCTTTGTGACAATTCTACCGTATGCAATGCCAAACAAATTATAGTGCAAGAGATTAAATGAGTGCAAGTCTATATGACAGGAATCATGCAAGGCATAAAATAAATCTATCTTGCCAAGTTTAAACCTGCCAAAGGCTTACTCAGGGAAAACTATTTCTAGCTCGCCCCTATCCTTTGGGAGTTAGGCAAGACCTATATGACATGCAACCTTACATGAACATGGCAATTTACATGACGTTAGATGCATCTAGCACATTTAACTCACTTCTAAGCCTAGAAAAAGTTTTCTCATCAAGTGGTTTGGTGAAGATATCCGCCAATTGTTCTTCGGACCTAACACCTTGCAAAGAGATTTCTCCCTTAGCCTCATGGTCCCGCAAGAAGTGATGGCGAATATCAATGTGCTTAGTGCGGGAGTGTTGAACGGGGTTTCTAGCTATCTTAACCGCACTTTCATTGTCACAAAGGAGAGGCACACAACCAAACTTAATTCCAAAGTCCAAAAGGGTTTGCTTCATATATAGGATTTGGGCACAACAAGCACCGGCCGCTATATACTCTGCCTCCGCGGTGGACAAAGCCACGGAATTTTGCTTCTTGCTTGACCAAGAAACTAGGGAACGCCCAAGTAAGTGGCAACCCCCGGAGGTACTCTTGCGGTCTACACGGCATCCGGCAAAGTCCGAATCCGAGTAACCTAAGAGATGAAAACTAGCGTTCTTGGGGTACCACAAACCTACACTTGGGGTATGCTTGAGATACCGAAGTATCCTAAAGACCGCCTTCTTGTGCGATTCTTTAGGTGCCGCTTGAAAGCGAGCACACAAGCACACACTAAACATAATATCGGGCCTAGATGCGGTAAGATATAGCAATGAACCAATCATGGAACGGTAATGAGATTGATCAATAGATTTACCGTCCATGTCCGCGTCGAGATGACAATTTGTCGCCATTGGAGTGCTTCTTGAGCTACAATCTCCCATCTCAAATTTCTTCAAGAGGTCCTTAGTGTACTTCTCTTGATGGATGAAGGTCCCCTCTTGAAGTTGCTTGATTTGAAATCCTAGGAAGAAGTTGAGCTCTCCAATCATCGACATCTCGAATTCCCTAGACATCATTTTGCCAAACTCATGGCTAAGAGCTTTGTTAGTTGAGCCAAAAATAATATCATCGACATAAATTTGACAAAGAAATAAGTCTCCGTCGATGTCCTTGGTGAAGAGTGTAGTGTCCACCCTCCCAATCTTGAAACCTTGCATGACGAGGAAGTCCCTTAAGCGCTCGTACCATGCCCTTGGAGCTTGCTTGAGTCCATAGAGTGCTTTGTTTAGCCTATAGACATGGTTAGGGTTTCTTGGGTCCTCAAACCCGGGAGGTTGCTCAACAAACACAAGTTCATTAATATAGCCATTGAGAAATGCACTCTTAACATCCATTTGATAAAGCATGATATTATGATGAGAAGCAAAAGCAAGGAGTATGCGGATAGCTTCTAACCGTGCTACCGGGGCGAATGTCTCCCCAAAATCCAAACCTTCAACTTGAGCAAATCCCTTCGCCACAAGCCTAGCTTTGTTGCGGACCACCACGCCATTCTCATCTTGCTTGTTGCGGTAGACCCACTTCGTTCCAATCACATTCTTGTCCTTGGGTCGCTCCTCCAACACCCAAACTTCATTGCGGGTGAAGTTGTTGAGTTCCTCTTGCATAGCCATCACCCAATTTGAGTCTTGGAGAGCTTCCTCAATGCTTTTGGGTTCTACACACGACACAAAAGAGTAGTGCTCACAAAAAGATGCAACATGACGTGAACGAGTACTTACTCCCCGTGAAGGACTTCCAATGATTTGATCCATTGGATGTGCCTTGGAGATGCGCCCATGTCTCATCAATGGTTGTGAGTCACTTGGTGGTGGTGAAGCATCTTGCCCGTCTTGTGGTTGGACTTCATCTTGGACTTCATCTTCTTCTTGGTGTTGTGTGGCTTGTTGGTCTTGCATGGGCAATGGATCATCTTTGTCTTCTTCTTCATCCACTTGAGGCGCCATGGAGGTGTTGATGTTCGGACTTGAAGCTCCCCCTTGATCATGGCTCTCCTCAACTTCGGGCTTGATGTCTCCTATGGTCATGTTCTTCATAGCTTCTCGTAGAGGCTCATCATCTATATCATCATGACCAAAACTCTCCTCTTGGGAGCCATTAGTCTCATCAAACTCAACGTCACAACTTTCTTCAACTAACCCGGAGGTTTGGTTGAATACTCGATATGCCTTTGAGTTTGACGCATAACCAAGGAAAATACCAACATCGCACCTTCTTTCAAACTTACCAAGTCTTTTCTTGCGGTAGATGTAGCACTTGCATCCGAAGACCCGGAAGTAGGAGATGTTGGGCTTTCTCCCAATGAGGAGCTCGTAGGGAGTCTTTTGGAGAAGTCGATGAAGGTAGACTCTATTTGCGGCATGGCATGCCGTGTTGATCGCTTCCGCCCAGAACTTCTCCGACGTCCCATAATCATCAAGCATGGCTCTCGCGAGGGTGATTAGTGTCTTGTTCTTTCTCTCTCAACAACACCGTTTTGTTGAGGGGTGTATGTAGCCGAAAATTCGTGCTTGACTCCTTCACGGTCACACCACTCCCCAATATTGTAGTTCTTGAACTCGGTGCCGTTGTCACTCCGGACCTTGATGATGGGAAGTTGGAATTCCCGTTGAGCTCGTTTTGCAAAGGTCTTGAAGACTTCCGGTGTTTCACCCTTGTCACCTAAAAACAAGGTCCAAGCATAGCGAGAGTAATCATCAACAATTACGAGACAATAGAGATTACCGCCAAGGCTTTGGTAGGTGGACGGTCCGAAGAGGTCCATGTGAAGTAGTTCGAGCGGCTTGGAGGTAGACACCATTGTCTTCATCGGATGGTGCGAAGCCACTTGCTTCCCGGCTTGACATGCGCTACATAGCTTGTTCTTTTCAAACGTCACGTCCTTTACGCCGGTCACCATCCCTAGCTTGAAGGACTTCTTGAGCTTGCTCATTCCTATGTGAGCAATCCTCCGATGCCATAGCCACCCCAAACTTGTCTTGGTGAAAAGACAAGTGGTTAGGCTTGCGCTCTTGTTGGAGAAGTCCACCAAATATAGATGACCATGCCTAAAGCCCTTGAATATTAGTTCTTTGCTAGCTACACTAGACACCACAACACCATCTTTGTCAAATGTGCACGTTAGTCCAAGATCACAAAGTTGAGCAATAGAGAGCAAATTAAAGCTAAGAGACTTAACGTAAAGCACATTCGAAATGGACAAGTCATTAGAAATTGCAATTTTACCTAAACCAATTACCTTCCCCTTTGAGTTATCACCAAAAGTGACTTGTTCATGATTGCCGGGGTCTTCTATGGAGGTGAACATACCATCATTGCCGGTCATGTGTTGAGTGCACCCACTATCGAGTACCCAATGTTTTCCTCCGGCTTTGTAGTTCACCTACACACATGAAGTTAGTTTTTGAGTTTAGGAACCCAAGCCAACTTAGGTCCTTGTATGTGTGATACAAGTGATTTTGGGACCCAAAGTTGCTTGGGGAGCTTCCCCTTCATGCCCTTGATGTTTTTGCCAATGAACTTCGCCTTCACCTTTCCACCTACTTTGCTCAATAGATAGTGACAATCATTGAAAGTAGATGAATAGTTAGGAGGTAATTTTGGAGAAGGACGAGTGGGAAGAGGGCACTCCCTAGTGTGATGTCCGGTGACCTCACAATGTTGGCAATAGGATCCCACTTCCTTGATGAAGCTTGTCCTAAGCTCCGGTGAGGGCACCTTCCATTTGTTGGGCGTGGGGAAGGTCCCAAGTCCCCTCTTGTTGAAGCCTTTAGCTTGTTGGAAGAGGATCTCCTTGTGCTTGTCCTCTCCCTTGGAAAGTCTAGCCACACTAGTGCGGAGACTTTCGATCTCGTCCATTAGCTCCTTCTCCCTATTAGCTTTCAATGGCAAAGACTCATGCAAATTGTTAGTGGCATGTGAACTAGCGAGTGTTTTGCCATCAAGAGTTTCTTTCTTCAAGTTATTCAATTTTAGTTCCATTGCTTCATAGGAAAGACTAAGTGTCTCATGCTCTTGAACTAACTCGTTATGCTTAGCCAATAGTGCCGAGTTAGCTAAGTCAAGCTCATGGAACTCAAGCTTGATTTGAGCCTTCTCCTCCTCGATTTGCTTGACATGTGACTTGAGTGTTTCATGCTCATTAAGTATGGTGACATACTTGTCTTGCAAATCGAGGTTGGCACCCTCTAGCTTAGCGCGAGTTAGCTCAAGTGCCTTAACCTTAGCCTTTTCCCTTTTGATAATGGCATGATATTCATTAATCATAGATGCTAGTTCATCGGGAGAAAGTTCATCATCACTTGAGTCATCACATACCTTTGTGTTACCTTTCGCCATGAGGCACATAGGCGGTGGAGGAAGGGGTGAGTCATCCTTGTTGACGATAGCGAGGCTTGCCAAGTTTTCTTCCTCATCTTCACTATCATCACTTGTTTCTTCATCGGTGACCCACTCATTTGCTTCGCACATGAAGACCTTTTGAGGTCCTCTTCTTTTCTTTGGAAAGAGCTTGGTCTTCTTGCCTTTGTCAAGTTTCTTCTTTCCAAAGGTGCGCTTGGGCTTTGCATCTTCATCATCATCACTCTCTTCTAGCTTGCGATGCTTGCCCTTGTCCTTCCTCTTGTCCGGTCTTGGACAATCATATGATATGTGGCCTTGATCGCCACAATTGTAGCACGTCTTGTTTTCATCTCTCCTTGGCAAGAAGGCTTTCTTCTTGGGATCAAACGAGTATCCCTTCTTGGCAATCTTTGAGTTGAGACGTGAAAACTTCCTCATCATCAATGCAAGCTCATCATCATCATCATCTTCACTTGTAGCTTGTTCTTCCTCACTTGAGCTAGGCTCAACCACTTTCTTCTTCTTGGTATGTGTCTTCTTGGTTGAGGCCTTGAGAGCAATGGTCTTTAATGATGATGACTCCTCCATCATTCCAAGCACACTCATCTCATGAGCATGTATCTCTCCAATGAGCTCCGAGACCTCAATGTTGTCAAGTGACTCTTTTTGGAGCATTGAGTTGATGATGTTGTACTTGGGCTTGGGAAGTAGCATGAGGATCTTGCGGTTGATGAGTCCCTTGCCAAGAGAAGCAATGTCAAGAGCATTAATTTCCTCAATGAGTACATTTAAGCGAGAAAACATTTGATTAACATTCTCATGAGGAAGCATTTTAAAATCATCATACTTGGATTTAAGCAAGTGATATTTGAGCTCTTTGACACGAGAGGAACCCTCATGGATCTCAATCAAGCAAGCCCAAATTTCACAAGCTTTCTCCTTACTAGCAATTCTAGCAAATACATCTTGACTAATGCACTCATAAATAGCATTCCTAGCCTTAGCATCCCATTTTAGTTGATCACCAATATATTCATGGTTGCCAAACCCCGCATGGGTCGCTTCCCACACTTCGGGAGAAATTGCCTCAAGGTAAGCGCGCATGCGTGCTTTCCAATAAGCAAAATTCTTGCCCTCGAAGGTAGGAACCGAACCCCCATTCTTGGCCATTTTTGCTCTCTAGCGGTGAAGCTAGAATGATCCAATGAGCAACCTCGCTCTGATACCAATTGTAGGGATCGAATGCCCAAGAGGGGGGGGTGAATTGGGCTACTTCAAATTTTAAGTCAATTTAAAGCTTAAGTGAAATCTAATTCTCTAAGCAAACCAATAGTGCAATTAAGAGAATTAAGTGCGGAATTGAGAATTGCGTAATCGTAAAGGAGTAGGGAGGAGGAATGCAAACGCTCGAAGACACGGGGACACGTCGATTTTTCCCGTGGTTCGGTGAGATCACTAGGATCCACCTACGTCCACGTTGTGGCACCCACCTAAGGGTATCGCCACTCCCAAGTCACCGAGACGAGGGAATCCACTAACTTCCTCCGTTTGCCATCCTTGGCAAGGTGGAGCTCAAGCCTTGTACAACTTCGATCCTCCGGGCTTCCACAATGGTCTCGGCAAGCTCCGGAGCGATCTCTTCACTCTCCTCTTGATACAATGGTGAGTGCAATCACCAAGAATGCACTTCCTCACGGCTCTCCCTACTCTAGAGTCTCCACTCACCCAGAGAGGACGCACACAAGCTTAACTCTAAGAGGAACTAGCCTATATCTTGAGGTGTGAAAGGGTTACAAGAGTGTGAAAATGAGTATTCTAAGTCTTGGACACTTGGGGAATGTGTAGTGGTGCTCTTGTTGTCCAGTGTCATCGAAATGACTGGTGGGAGGGGGTTAAATACTCAGCCCAACCGAATTAGCCGTTGGAAAAGTGGGCTGATTACTTTTTCTGTGTACATCGGATGATCCGATGACCCCCTTTTATGAGCATCGGTCTAATTTAGATTAGCTGACGTCATTCTGTCAGAAATGACCGTTATTGGACCGATGCTTCACTTCCTTCATCATCGGAGGCTCCGATGAATAGATCTTCAATCTGGTTGAGCTGACAATTTGCTTCTGTTGTAATCGACCGATGTGCATCTGCCTTCAACATCGGATGATCCGGTGTTCAGTTCTTCAGAACACTTCAGAAAATTTGCTTACTGTTGTATTCATCCGATGTTCACTTGATCCACATCGGATGATCCGGTGTGTTCTTCATTCTGAGGTCTTCTTCTTCTGTTGAGTCCAAATCGACCGATGCAGTCATTCTTCAGATCACCGGATGATCCGGTGTGTACAATTTGTTTCCTTCGAGTTGAGTTGGACTGATCTTTTGGATTTTGGACTTGTGACCTCTTGAACACTTGTTTGTATGGCTCTTCTGATGGATATGAATCTTCTTGTGTTGCCAATTTTGATAAGGTTGCGTCGTTGTATGAGTTCTTCATTTGTTTCCGATTAACCCCTTAGGTCAGTTTGTTGAGGGGTCTCCTTTTGCATCCAATGAGCAGTAGATGACATTTATGAGTGATTGATCGACGTTTGATTCATTGTACATGAAACCTCGCATCCACAAACTCATTAGTAGTAATTAACGGTTGTCATTAATCACCGAAACCGTACCTCGTGGGGGCCTAGATGCTTTCAGCCCATGCAGACTAGTCCGCAGAGTGCCGGTTAAGCCGGACTAGTCCGATAGACCACGGACTAGTCCGATATAGGTCTCTGGATGACTTCGGACTAGTCCAGTCATGTCCGGACTTGTCCGATTTTTCGTGTCCATAACCCTAGCCGCCACCAAACCCTAATCTCCTCATCCCCACTTTTGCTCACGCCTCCTCTCTCTTGCGCTCGAGCTCCCAAGGCGATTTTCTCCTCCCTCCGTCGAAAAAGTCCACATTTGGGCGGAGATCAAGCTTGACCTCTTGGGGATTGAAGCTATCGGACTAGTCCGACCTCCAACCCCCAACACTTCGAGCCTCCATCGATTTCTTCGGTAAATTTCTTCAAAATCCTAGAAATCTTGTTTTTCTCCATTGTTGATCGTGTAGCCTAGCACCCTTCACTAGATACATGCTTATTTGATGTACTACGTGTATGCTAGACTAGATTTGCATTAGGAATCATCCCTTGACAAATTTGTTAGGTTTTTGAGGATGAACACCGGACTAGTCCGGTCCATGCACGGACAAGTCCGGTACTTCGGACTAGTCCGTGCCTGAGCACCGGACAAGTCCAATGTTTCTGAACCTGAAACCTAGTTCCTTAATTCCTTAATGCCATCCATTGCTATCTTGTCTTACCTATGCCTTGTATAACTTGTCATTATTCTTGCTCAATCATTCTCAGATCATGTCGAGCTCCGACAACGAGATCTCCGACTTTGAGGCCGAGTTGGACCACGAGGTGGCACCTCGGTCCTCGGCGGGACTTGGCAAGAAACGCCAAGAAAGACCTTCCGAGCCTGCTACTTCCCCTCCCCAAGTTCGGAGGAAGATTTGTGTCAAGAAGGCCGCCTCGAAGGCTGCTCCGTCTACAAGTGGCCTTCGTCAAGCAAAAGGAAAGGGCAAGGGAGTAGCAACGGGGCCAGTTGGGCCCTTGAAGCTCCATGCTCCGAGGGAAGGGGTCTGGGACCCCAATGAAGAGAAAATCAATGGGAAAGGCAGCGATGTGGCAGTCAAGATCAGAAGCATTGATTGCTATGGAAGGCCAAAGCAGGCAGCTGATGGAAGGTTTTGGTCAAACTTCCATGCAGATTTTTACAAGCTGGTTTACCTACCGATGAAGACTCCGGTGGTGCGCAGTCAGTGGATTGACTGGGCCTACCTAGAGAAGAAGAAGTGCTCAGCTTTTGATGAAGTCATTGCAGCAGCTGAGAGGCATGGCCTGAAGGATCTCTTTGCCTTCAGGCATAACTGGAATGATGAGGTGATTGCACAGTTCTATGCAACGTGCCACTTCTCGAGTGAAGATGTAGAGAGTGTGACTTGGATGACCCATGGATCCAAGTACTCCATCACTCAGGAGGATTTTGTAAACTTGCTCCATTTATACTCTACTGGAAATGACCACCTGATCATCCACAACATAGGGGTCATTGAGAGGGACGGAATGAAGTTCATGTATGAGCCCAACTCTAAGTATGTTCCTCCCTCCACAAAGAACATGAAGCCCTTCTTTGTGGTCCTGAACAGAGTTCTCCGGAAGACCATTGCCCCCAAGGATGGGGATGCAGGGAGTGTACAGGGCTACCTCCGGACTCTAATGAGGGTCATAAGCAAGAAGAGGCAGTTTGATGTTGCAGATTACATATGGAATGACATGGTCAACATCTCAAGCACCCCCAACAGGTCATGTGGCTATGCTCCCTACCTGATGTTAATTGATTGAGAAAGTGACAGGTATTGAGTTCGTGAAGGATGTGGAGCACACTCCTCTAAGGCCTCAGAAGCCTCAACCTGTGAGTGTCCAGGCTGCTCCCTCGCCGGCCTCAAGTCCTGAGGCACCGACAAGAGAAAGAGATGCTACCAGGGCTGTCCCTACCTCCAGGGAAGCCCCTCAGAGAGGATCAGCTAGTGGGATCCTCAAGTACCTGACCTCCATATTCTCCTCTTGCAAGAAGACTGAAGTAAAGCTTCATAAACTCAATCAGATGAGGAAGGAGGATATGAGATACATCAAAGCCAATGTGAAGCAACTGAGTGAAAAGCTGGAGATCAACCCCATTGGATCTCCAGTAATTTCTAAAGATTCTGATCTTGACATCACCGAGCTCGGGCCTCTGAACCCCTCCGAGCTTGCCTACTTTAGCATTGGGGGCTCGAGCAGCTCTGCTCCTCATCCTCCCTCTCCTCCTCGTCAAGCGGAAAACGAAGAAGATGAAGACGATGACGAGAGGACCGACAGTGAAGAGTGAAGACCCTAGTACCCTCCTCTCCTTCTTTTTGGTGTCTTGATGCCAAAGGGGGAGAGATTGAGGGGGAGTCTTAGCTTTAGCTGTGGTAGGGTGCGAGGAAAGAGTTCTCTTTATCTTTTATTTGTGATTGTAATAGTGGAGTCTTAGCTTTAGCTGTGGTAGGGTGCGAGGAGAGAGTTCTCTTTATCTTTTATTTGTGATTGTAATAGTTTAACTCTGTTTTCATGTTAAGTTTGGTCTTGTGATGAATTGCCCAATTTATTTGCAAGTGTGTGATGAATACTGCATTTTTGCTCCTAGAATGTCATATGCACTTGGTTAATGTAAATTCTGTCATTCTCAATGTATTCATGCACTTAGTATGCATCCCACCATAAAGAATGCACATATGAATAATTCTCTTGTTGCTTGATGTATTTTTGAGTCATATGTGCATACTTTATGAAAATCTCAATTTTTGCCTTATTTTGTGAAATCTCAATTGGTTGTCATCAATCACCAAAAAGGGGGAGATTGAAAGTGCATCTAGAACTCCCTTGTGGGTTTTGGATGATTTATGACAAGCAATTGGGATCCTAATCCTTTTGTTGAGATGAATGCAGGCAAATGATGAAAAATGAGCAAAATGCCAAAAAGAAGGGAAATGAGAAGCAAAGTGAATTTGAGCTCAAGGAGAAGAAAATAGTAGATTATTATGTATGGAGTGTGTTAAGGAAACACACCCAAGAGCTCAATCACTTTAAAGCACACACACACAATGCACAAAGTTATACAGGACCGGACTAGTCCGATAACAGCCGGACTAGTCCGATATCACATTCTGCACTAGATCGGACAAGTCCAGTCTCCGCCGGACTAGTCCGATATCTTTCTGATCCACTTCGGACTAGTCCTCCCCAATGCGGACTAGTCCTCAAAACAATGCACAAGTCACACAAAATCAGACAAGTCCGTTGTAATCCGGACTAGTCCGATATTCATTCTGATCCATTTCGTACAAGACCCAAAAGCTCAAGCTAGCTCCGATGCATGGATCTCGGACATCCGGAGCTACTTGAAAGACAACATCCTTCCTGACGATGATGTATTCGCTGACCGGGTAGTCAGATTGGCTAAAAGATACACGTTGGTAGAAGGGGATCTCTACCGGCGCGGTGCCAACGGCATCCTAATGCGGTGCATCACATGGGAAGAAGGCTGCGAACTTCTCGCAGAAATCCATGGAGGCGAGTGTGGGAACCACGCATCTTCCCGCACGCTGGTCGGTAAAGCCTTTCGGCATGGCTTCTACTGGCCTACAGCGCTCCAGGATGCCACTGAGCTGGTGAAGAAATGTGAAGCATGCCAATTTCATGCAAAGCAAATTCATACACCGGCTCAGCCCTTACAAATGATACCTCCTACATGGCCCTTTGCTATGTGGGGGATGGACATCTTGGGACCCTTCCCAAGAGCCGTCGGAGGTTACAAGTTCCTCTACGTCGCCATTGACAAGTTCACCAAGTGGCCGGAAGCAACTCTAGTTGTGACGATCAACAAGCAATCTGCTATCAACTTTCTGCAATCCATTGTAAGCAGATTCGGAGTCCCAAATAAGATCATCACTGATAATGGGACTCAATTCACAAGCTCTGCATTTCAAGGATATTGCGAAGACCTCGGCATACAAGTTTGCTACGCCTCCGTAGCTCACCCAGCCAGCAATGGCCAAGCCGAGAGAGCAAATGCAGAAATCCTTAAGGGACTCAAAACGCGCACCTATGAGCGCTTGAAGAAACATGGAGCCAATTGGATCGAAGAGCTTCCGCCCACTTTATGGGCTAACAGGACATCTCAAAACCGGTCAACTGGAGAGACACCCTTCTTCCTGGTGCACGGAGCTGAAGCAATCCTTCCTCCGGAAATCACCTTGGGTTCACTCCGGGTCCGGACCTTCGACGAAGCCACGCAGGACCAGCTCCGGTGTGAAGACCTAGACCTCCTCGAGGAGGGAAGGTGTCAAGCAGCTGTTCGGAATGCCCGATATCGCCAAGCTCTACGGCGTTATCACCAGCGGCATGTACACAACCGACAGCTCGAGGAAGGCGATCTGGTGCTACGGAGAATACTATCCAGAGAAGGGTTAAACAAACTCTCCCCCGGCTGGGAGGGGCCCTTCCGAGTGATCAAAGTATCCCGTCCCGGAAGCGTTCGCTTGGCTACCGAGGATGGGACACCTCTCCCAAATCCTTGGAACATCGAGCACCTCCGTAAGTTCTACACTTAATACTACAGAGGTGAGTCTTGAGTAACTTGGGGTGTATGTTATAGAGTCATTGTACAGAGTCGGGTAGTTCCTACGGGAGAGCAGCCGAACCTTTCCCGAAAGGTCCACAAAGCTCATGCAGCACTTGTCACAGTCTCAAGACTAAAAGTGCGGCTAACTACCCTGGGTCAAACGAGAAACCAAACACACTTAGTCTGGTTCCGTACCCTAAGAGTGTACTTGTTTCCCCTGTACCCCGGACCTATAATGAAAGACATCTTCATGTGAAATAGACTCCACGTGCATTTATTTTGTACAGGCTCAACATTTTTATTTTTCTCTTTCTTGTCTATAACTAAGACGTGCAATTCTTAAGAAATTTTAGTTCGGCCGGTTTATATACGATTCGAGTTGTATTGTCAGTTCTTTTGGATTCAAATATCGTTCATGGCCAACTCGCCTGAAAGCCGCCAAGCCAATCTAGGGCTGGAGTGCGCTATCGACTTAGCCTGGTCAAGCACACTAAGTACGCCACTCTAACTACACCCCGACAGACCGAAGTAAGGCGGGTCCATGAACAGTTGAATCTAAGAGAAAAGGCAACGCATCCGGTTGTATTTAAAATCGCGTTCAACTTAAAGTTTTCTTGAGAATCGTAAGCCGCGACGAAATTATAGACAAGGAACGAATTTTACTATTTTTTTTGGCTTAAGTGTGCAGGAAAAATAAAGTCTACGTTGATGGAGAAAAGTCGGAGCTAACGCAGCTTCGACTCCCCTAAGGGGGACAGAACGACGCTGAGTATAAGATGGTGAGAAGACCCTGTAAATGGAGTCTGCTGCCAACAAACCAAGTGTTGGCAAAGGTCACTGCCGGAGCTACTCAGTTCCGACACCCCGGAGGACTAACTATCGATGCTCTACGTGTTGATAGAGGCTATTGTCGGAGCTACCAAGCTCCAGCGATGAACAATGTCGAAGCTTCTAAGCTCCGACAACCTCAGGGGACCTTCACTATCGAAGACTTCAGACCTAAATGCTACAAGTTTGGAGCAAATGAGTCTTCAACAAAACACAATATCCTTTTGGTACATGTTCACAATCAAATTGTGTACATCTACCAGGGGGCCGAGTGAAGATAAAGGTGTTGAAGACAAAAAGTGAAATTCACAAAAATTTTGGGGATTTCATTCATCTGGAGACAAGGGATTACAAAATTGTGGAAGAAGAAGAGAAAATACAAGTGAGAGCTAAAGAGATGGTCCTAGACCCTATGGAAGAACTCGGCGACCTTCTGGGCGACCTCCGATACACTGGCTCGGGTAGCTTCGCCTTCTCCTTCGACGGGGACTTCAAGCACCGGGTCCAGAGGGAATTGAGAGTTCCGACTGGTGTAGCACGTCAGCACATACTCTGTGACGTTCCTCGCCAGGGATTGCCCCTCAACCTCTAGTTGGTCCGCGATGACATCGCCCACCTTGGAGAGCTTGCTACCAGCTGCGCCCAACGCCTGCAGTGCAAGGTCCTGCTCCGGCTCCGGATCATCCGGGCGCACGGGGCTGAAACCCATCAGCGTCAGCGCGTTGTTGCCCTTGCCCAGGAACTCCCAAATCTGTAGGGAGTCCGCCGTCCTTAAGCTCTTCATCTCTTCCATGGATCTCCTGGTGTAAGGATCGAAACGCCCAAGAGGGGGGGGTGAATTGGGCTTTTTCAAATTTTAAGGCAATTTAACAACTTTAATTGTTAAGCCCAATTCCCTATGCAAGTCAACTACGCAATCAAGAGAGTTAAGTGCAGAATAGTAAAACGTAATCGTAAAGGGGTAGGGAGAGGAATGCAAACGCTCGAAGACGCGGAGACACGGCGATTTTTCCCGTGGTTCGGTAAGATCACTAGGATCTTCCTACATCCACGTTGTGGCACCCACCAAAGGGTATTGCCACTCCCAAGTCACCAAGACGAGGGAATCCACTAACTTTCTCCGTTCGCCATCTCCGGCAAGGTGGAGCTCAAACCTTGTACAACTTCGATGCTCCGGGCTTCCACAATTGTCTCGGCAAGCTCCGGAGCAATCTCTCTACTCTCCTCTGGATACAAGATGAATGCAATCACCAAGAATGCACTCCCTCACGGCTCTCACTGGTCTAGAGACTCCACTCACCCAGAGAGGACGCACACGAGCTTCTCTCTAGCTAGATCTAGCCTATATCTTGAGGTGTAGATGGACGAAAAGGGTGTGTAAATGATTGTTCTAGGTCTTGGACACTTGAGGATGTGTGGGCATGCTCTGGTTGTCAAGTGTTGTCGAAATGACTGGTGGAAGGGGGTTGAATAGCCAGCCCAACTGAATTAGCCGTTGAAAAAGTTGGCTGATTACTTTTTCTGTGTACATCGGATGATCCGATGACCACCTTTTCTGAGCATCAGTCTAATTAGATTAGCTGACGTCACTGTGTCAGAAGTGACCGTTATTCGACCGATGCTGCCCCTTCTCAATCATCGGATGATCCGGTGAGCTTTGTCTTCAGATTTGGTCCAGAAATAATGTTTCTGTTGAACTAGACCGATGTACACTTTGCTTCTGCATCGGATGATCCGGTGAGTGTTTCTCCAGAATTGTTGAGACAAATTAATCTTTCTGTTGAACTTCACCGATGTCCACTTGTCTCTAGCATCGGATGATCCGGTGTGCACTTCATTCTGAGGTCTTCTTCTTCTGTTGAGCCCCAATCGACCGATGTGTGCATTTTCCAGACCATCGGACGATCCGGTGAGTGTAATTTGTTTGCTTCGAGTTGAACTTTTAGAAGCTTCTCGAGTGACCTCTTTGACACTTGTTGCAAATAATGTTCTGATGAATATTGATCTTCTTGTGTTGCCAATTTTGATAGAATAGAGTCGTTGTGTGAGTTCTTCATTTAGCCTTCATGAGAATTGAATAACCCCCTTAGAATAGGTCGTTTGAGGGGTCTCCATTCGTATCCAATGAGTGGTAGATGATTTGAATAGATAGTCGTTAACGCTTGATGTGATATATGTGAAACCTTGCATCCACAAACTCATTAGTAATTACAAATGGTTGTCATTAATCACCAAAACCATACCTCACGGGGGCCTAGATGCTTTCACCTGGCCGCCGTCAGTTCGGAATTCATGCGGGCGAGGCGCTCAACTTTTTTGGCGTTTTGCTGAATCCTTTCAGCAACCCGCCTCTCGAGTCTTCCGAGCTCCTCCTCCCGGAGGTGTATCTTGTTCCGGCGATCGACGAGGTCCTTCTCCCTAGCCTCCACTTTTTTCTCCCGGGCAACAAGGGCACACTCGTATTCGTAGAGTTCCTGCCCCCGCACCCAGGTCTTCTCCTCTTCCTCTTGACAGCGCTCTTCCAATTTCTTGGCACGCTCCTCGAGGCCCTTGTCAGCCAGAGCTATCTTCTCGGCAAGCTCCTCTTCCCTCCTCAGGACATCATCCCGCAGCTCAAGGAGTTTCTGCTCTTCATTCTCGAGCCGTTTCTCCCTCTCTTCAAGTGCCTCACGGCGCTTGATGAGTGCAGTGTTAATGACCTCCAGCCTTTCATGGCGTTCCTCGGCCGCACTGTTGGCTGCTTTGGCTTGATTGTAAATTTCCGTGGATTAGGCGTCGAGGGCATGAGTCATGCTCTTCCTGTCATCCAGCAACTTGCCCCAGTACTCCAAGCGGATCTTCTCCCGCTTGATCCACTCCTTGTCATCCGCTAGCCTCGACTGTGTCAGCTTGGTCTCGAAGTGGAGCCGATTACGCCACTGCCTAAGGGTTTGGCGCTCCTCTTCAAGAGCCTTGCTGTCGTGGAAGAAGGCCAATTGGACTTGACGCAGACTGGAGCAGGCGTTGTCAATAGACATCGACAGCGGGATGGGCTCCGGACCTGCTGGGGTCTCCTCCGCTGGTTCCAGCGGGTCTTCACATACAAAAATTGGGTCCCACTCTACGAGAGTGGACCCCTGAGCTTCCAAGGCACTAGGGCCATCCTCCGGGATGGCCTCAGTCACCATCGTAGAAGGCCCCGCCGCCAAGTCTTCATTCGCCCCCTCGGGCAGGGGGCCAGCGACTTCGCTTGGGCACTCCGGCTCTGCCGTAGGCACCTCCGACGTCGTCGCTTCCGGAGCAGGAGCTGCTACTGGCTCCGGTCTAGGCACCTCTTCCGAAGGAGGCTCGAGCTCCATCGCCTCTTCGACCACCGGCTCAAGACCGGAGGATCTTCAACTTTGACCGGCTCTGAGGCCGGAGCTCCAACAATAACCGGCTCAGCGGCCGGTGCTTCGGAGGTAACCGACTCAACTGCCGGAACTACCTCGACTTCCGTCTCGCATGCCGGGGCTTCAGTCACCTCCGGCTCAACCGCCGGGGCTTCGACAATTTGCGGCTCCGAGGCCGGGACTACTACTTCCTCCGGCTCAACAGCCGGAGCTTCCATCACTGCAGCACCTGGACCAGGAGCTTCAACCTCCGAGACGGGTGCCGCTGGCGCATCTTCACTCCCGTGGTCCGGCGCTACCACGGGAACTTCAGGGTATGAGTCGAGGTTCATGACCACGACAGCCGGCGCCGGAGCTGCCGTAGCCTCAGCAACCACTTGGGGTGGCACCGGGACAGGAGCAGAAGCTCCCACGGGCTCAAACATTGTGGCTGAGGGTGGAGCAGAAGCTCCGGGAGGATCCCACTGCAGGAACGGTATCGTTCCGGAAGGACCCCACTACGGGGACAGTCGCCACAGTGGCAGAAGATCTTCCCCTCTTGGGAGAAGGAACCGAGGCGGAAGTAGCAGGCCTGACGGACCTTCCGTCGGCGTGTCGCAGCTTCCTCTTCCGGCTCTCCGGCTCATCCGCCAGCTCCTTGCCCTTGCCGACGACCTCGACCCTCGGCTGTGGGGCAGGGACGGAGCCATCTTCGGGCATTCCGGGGATCGCCACCCGGGTGGTTGATCTTCTCTCGACGACACCAAGGTCGTCAAGTGCGGGCATCGTCCGCCGGAGCTCCCTACTGAACTTCACTTCCACGTTCAGAGGGAGAAAGGCCGACGGCGGAGTCAAGTCATCACCGTCGACGTCGATGCCGTGCTGGAATTTCTTGAGGTGGAACTCCAAGGTCTTCCCCACCATGTTGGACTTCAACCCGGTCTCAACCCGGTCCTCGTCCATCACGATGTTGAGGGCCCAAGCGAGTTTCTCCCTCCTCTTCAGCGGCGCCCACCTATTGGCCAGGAAATTGCAGAATACCGCCTGAGGAGTCAATCCTCCCTCCACGCATTGGCGAATCCTGGTCAAGGCGGGGTTGAAAGCTTCCGCCAGCACCAAAACCTCACCCCAGATCGTCGTGTCGATGTCGGGCAGACCGTCGGGCAGCTCCAACCTCTTGTGCTCCTCCACCCTGACTACTATCCAATCTTTCTTCCAGTCATCCCACTTCCCGGAAGGGAACGACCAGATGTACTTGAATGGGCACTTCTTGCGCTTCACGAAGTAGTAGAAGCCAAGGTACTCATTGCTCCGGCCGGTGGTGTGGACGGTGAAGAAGGTCCGGAAGAGCTCGATGCAGGGGGGATGCCCACCCACATCTCACAGAAGTGGACAAAGATGGACACGAGGAGAATGTAGTGAGGGCCAAGGTGGTATAGCTGCAGACCATAGAAGTCTAGCAGCATCAAGAAGAAGGAGGAAAAAGGTGGGATCAACCCCACCATGGCGTTCGAAGAAAAGTATACCATTTCGCCGGCGCGCTCCTTCTCGAAGGGGAGCTCTCCGCCGGCACAAACCAAGCGGTTGAAGAAGTCCGAGGACCACCCCATGAGGGCCCAGACCTTCTTCAAATCGTTGTCGGTCTTCAAGCGACTCTCGCGCAGACCCAACTCCATCGCAGCACAGCTAGGCAAGAGAAGAAGAGCTAATCACGAGTTGGGAGTTTGAGCGCAAGATGAGATGAGAGGCGTAAGGAACTCCTGTCGGTGCGTGCTTTCCTTCTTAAGTAAGCCCTCGCAACGCTTGGATGGAAACCGCAGGGAAGTCGAAGATACCACTCAAGAATTTAACCCAGCCGATGACAAGAGGGCCCGGGACCACCCCGACGATCAAGTCGAGGCTCTTACCCAGGCGAACGGTTGTCATCACGCGGCGGGAAACCCAAAGGCGGCGGCCTGACAGGGCGCGCGAAACCGATACGGTTTTCGTATCGGGAACCAGCGACCTTCAATTGCGTGAGATCCGCACGTCAAAGATCTCATCTGCCGCCTGAGGTGTGCCACGCGGCGAGATCTAACTGTAAATCCCTGCCAACGGCACCTCCGAAGACCCTTGAAGACTCAGTTCAATAGTCGCAAGGATAGACCCACCTCCGACGGAATGACTTCACCCCAGTGATCTTCGTCGGAGGTAGGTCGAGGGGGCCACTGTCGGTACCCTAAAAACCGTACACCCCTTGAGGTTACAAATATCTCAAGAGAAAGTCATCTACTTGGTTTGAAGACCCTCGGAGGCCCACTTGTCAGACATGACCGGACCCGCTTCTCCAACATGGTTAATCCCTGGGTCGCCACGTGTACATCTAACCCGGAGCTACCTCCCACAAGGGGGAAGCTCCAGGCCACGTACCGAAACGGCACCTCCGGACTTAACCCCAGACCGAGAGAAGCTCCAGACCTGACATGTGTCTGATAGCCCCGGAGCTACCTGTTTCCCACAGCAAGCTCCGGAGCTGCCACGTGTCAAATCATCGGACCTTTCAACCTCTAACCTCCGGAAGACCTTGTAATGGCTCCGGATCTTCAAAGGAGAGCCAAGGACTTCAAGACCCGATTAAGTGCCATTAATGCCATATTAATGACGCTTAATCGGACGATCTTAACACCAGTAACGGCGCCGTCAGAGCCCGTTACAAGATCATTAAGAGCAATTAAGCGTGTGTCAATACTAGTAACCATCGGGGCCACATGTCGGACCAGGCTAACTTGTAACGGCCTGTCCTTGTACTATAAAAGGACAGGCCGACGATACACGCGGGGACGGACGTTCACGGGCGATCATACGCACCCCATACACTCGTGATAAGCTTTTACTGCTAATACAACACCAACACACCCGTGGAGTAGGGTATTACGCTCAGGCGGCCCGAACCACGTAAATTCCTGTGTCTCCTGTGTCAAACTCCTATTCACCTTCTTGAATCTCCGCGCGCCCACACCGAACTTCAAACTCCCCAATCACTTTAGCAGTGTAGGGAGATCTGCCGGCTCCAACCACCGACAGTCGCGTTCCTTCTCGTAGTGTATAAATAGAAGATGAATAAATGAATAAAGATAGTTGAATAATTTGCAAGTCTTTCAATTTTTTTCTTCCCTGTTGTTCAATTCTACTTTTAACACATTATCAGCACGCTCTACCGAGCAATCAAGAGAGAAGAACGAAGGACGAATTCAAAGTAAGATGTCTGGAGAAAGGATTACGATTTCATCTTGTTAATCTTTCAAGATGATCATTCTCGTCGAATCAATGGTGGTTGACGTCGTTGGTTCGCCCCTGCATCAAGAACAAGTCGCCAAGTGTGTCGTGGTGGCCGGTGATATCGTCGTTGTCGCCGCGCGCGCCTTGGTGGCCGGCGATGTGGCCGTTGTCGCCACAACCGTTGTAGAGGCCGGCGTCTTCAATGACCAGTGGCCCTTCTATCGATGCCACAACGAACGACGAGCATACTAAGACACCACATTACAAAACGGTCTCCAACCCCCTATCCCCGTCAACCCTCGAACTTTGACACCCATCAAACGGATCATCAAGGAGGACTGAGCGCCGTCCACGGTGGGGATACCCTAGACTAGGTTGCGCCGGTCCAGAGACCTTCGTCATCGAGCGAACAGGGGGGAGGAGAGGAAGATGACAGCCATGACATCATGGTGGTCCCCGAGGCTGTGGCGCTGTCGGTGCTACGGCGCACGGCAAGGATACACATCGGACCAAGAGGTCGTCCTCAAGAACCACTGGCGCTGAGGACTTCGCAACAACCACCATCGATGCCCTCAACCGCGACCCCATCGGCGACCCTTCGGAATGAAGTCGGGCCTTCAGGATCCGATTCCCCGTTGGCTCTCACGAGCCCGTGCGGGAACTACATCCTTCGCCGATTTGCCCATCTTGTCGGTAGTTGCTGAGCACCCCGATTGGGGGATTCGACCGCCGGTCTGAGTCAGTGAGCAGTGGAGGAGCGGCGCCAGAAAAGGGAGGAAGGAGGGGGTGCAGTGCCGATGTGGAAGAAAGGTGGAGGAACGGAACATTGTCGAAGTGAGAAGAAGCAGCGAGATGGAGTGGCAGAGGGAACGAGGTGGCTGCAGTTACGGGATAACCCTAACCGCCCACCGCCCGCCCCTCTTATCTTTTGCTTATTCGATTGTTAAAGTTTGCAGTTTAATTTAGTTTGAATTTGAATTAGAACTTAGTTTTAATTCCTCCAAATATAGTTGTGTAATCCTGTAAATATAGTTATAACCAATATTATGTGATTATTATGACAAGTATTGTGTTGCAATATATTTTGCACTATTATGATTGAATTTACAAAATTTTGCTAAAATAAAATTTTGGCCGAATAAGTTCAAAATATTCAATCATTAACACTTTGTCCAAAATTCCTCTTGTTCAGGCCATTATTTAAAATTGTGGCCCCAAAGTAATAGAATTTTGTTAACTATATTTCAAATATTTACATAAACCATTATTTAAGCTAATTTTAAATTTTTGGCTTATGATGCAATAATATGATTACACATAAAATATAATATGATTTGATTCAGTTTTGGTTAATCCATTTCCTAAAATTTGGCATAATACAATATGAATCATATATAAAGATACTAAAATACACAATTCATTTTAATTTGGCCATTTCTACAAATTGACCTTCTTGAACATGAATTATACTTAGATTTTTTTCTTTTATCAAGCCATTTTCAAAATTTGGTTGGATAAAATGAATAAATTCTATGTGTTTTCATTATGATTAACACACATTACAACACCATCATAATGATTTTATTAGTAAAATATATGGTTCCTACATGTAGGAATCAATAGCTCGCGAGTTTGAAGAACTTATTCTTGATGGCCACAACTACCCTACATGGGCTTTGAACATTAAGATAAGTTTGGCTTTCCGTGGAATCATGGCTGCACTAACTCCTCCAGAAGAAAGAAATGCAGCATTTCGGAAAATATATAAGTATCGGGCATTGTACATCATTCGGAACCACTTTCACCCCGACTTAAAGTCGAAATATGTGATGGAGGAGGAACCTCATAGTCTTTGGATTGCATTAAAAGACCGTTATGAACAGCAAAAGACAATATTATTGTCTGAGGTCAACCATGAGTGGACTCAAATTCGTCTTCAAGATTTTAAGTCTATTGAAGATTATAATCATGATGTTCATAAGGTATGCGCCAAATTGCGATTTTGTGAGAAGAACCATTAGAGGAAGATAAGATCAAAAAGACTCTTCAAACAATGCTTCCATCTGATCGGGTCTCACAACATCAATATCGGCTTGGAACTACCAAAACTATACTGACCTCATTAGAGATTTACTTCAGGCAGAGAAGCATGATAACTTACTGTTAAGAATCATCACCAACGTCGTGTTGGGGTCGCTCCTCTTCCTGAAATTTATCATAATGAGAAGAAAGCAAGTGCTTCTAAGGATTCAAATCCAAAGAAGAATGGTAGGTTTGCAAGACGTCATCGCAATAGGCGGAAAAATAAGAATTTTTCAAAGATGATAAAAAAGGATGGTTCTCCTTTTAAAGTGAGAAATGTGCAGTGTAAGGCATGTGTCACTTATAAACATACAACTAATGAGTGTCGCAAACCTAAGCACCTTGTGACATTGTACCAGAAATCACTGGGAAATGACAAAAAAGGTCAAGGATCTAAAAATGAGTATCAAACTCATTTTACTATCCAAACAAAGCCAACATTTGAAATCGGTTGTTCAAGTAAGGATGTTGAAAATTCAAGCAACAAGAAACCAAATTTAAGTGTTGATGACTACATGGACATGATCAATGCTATGATCGAATATAAATCGAACGACATGTTCGACGATCTAGTCTAGATCGCTTGCCATAGATATTTGTAAATAAAATAGTCTATGTAAAAAAATGTGTTGTAATGAACATAATTTTCTTATGTATTAGAGTTATGTAATACTCTAATTATGTAAATATGTTTCAATGCAACTAATTGAATTTTTATAATTCTTAATTGTTAGATCTTACGGGAAATTAAGATGAAAGAAGAAATATGTCTTGTGTATAGTTGCACCACAATCTCTATACTTAGAGAAACAAAATATTTTCAAACCCTAACTAGGAAGTGATGCTACAGTAGTTGGCTCTGGCCGAGCCACTATTAAGTTTCCTAATGGGACACAAGTGATAATTGATTATGTTTTATTGTGTCTTGATTGTACACGTACTCTCATAAGTTTTAGAGATATCCTTAAAAATGGGTTACACATATGTACCAATGAAGAAAATAAAGAAGAATTTCTTCTTATTTCTAATAATTCTGGATATGGCCATGAAGTTTTTGAAAAAATTCTTTCTACTCTATCTGGATTGTATTACACATACATCAAACTTGTACCATATGTTACGTACAAGATGATTTTCCAAAATGTTGATACATTCAAGACCTGACATTCACACTTAGGTCATCCTGGAATATGGATGATGAAGAAAAATATTGGCAATTGCACCAGTCATGAATTAAGTAATTCAAATTTTCCAGAATATAATGATTTTGTGTGCATGTCATGTGCTATGAGCAGGTTGATCTTGCGGCCTTCTTCGCTTAAGATCCATGTTAAACATTTAAAGTTCCTTGAACACATTCAAAGAGATATGGCCCCGTACAACTAATGTGTGGTATATTTAGATATTTCATGATTTCAATAGACGCATCTACAAGATGATCTCATATGTGTTTATTATCTACACATAACCACATTTTTGCCAAATTTATGATACAAGTCATAAGATTGAAAGCGAATTATCCTAAACATAGGATAAAAAGTATATGTACAGATAATGTTGCTGAATTTACATCTCGAGCCTTTAATAATTATTGTATGGTTCAAGGTATTAAAGTACAACATTTTGTTCCATATGTTCACATACAAAATGGTTTGGCAGAATCTCTCATAAGTAGAGTTAAACTCATAGCTAGATCATTATTGTAAGAACGCAATTTACCAACATCTTGTTGGGGTCATTCAATTTTACACGCTGTTGATCTATTACAACTACGTCCAACTGCGTATCATATCGTCTCCCCACTCCAACTTGTATGTGGAGATCAATTGAATATCTCTCATCTGCGAAAATTTGGATGTGCAATGTATACACCAATTTCACCACCAAAGTGAACCTCTATGGGCCCTCGTGGAAAATTGGGTATCTACTTGGGATTTCAATCCTCGTCCATCATAAAATATTTGGAGCCTTTAACGAGTGATTTATTCACGATCCGATTTGCCGATTGTATTTTTAATAAAGATCATTTCCTTGCATTAAGAGAGAGATAATAAATATATCAATAAAAGCTGATAAATTAATTGGGATGATCCACAGACAAATGAGACTGAACTTCAAATTCAGAAAATTATTGAGTTAAAGCAAATTGCTAGTAACATACCAGATGCGTTTACTGATTATAAAGGTGTCAGAAACTCTTTAAATCCTGCTGCTAATGCATCATGCAGAGTGGAGGTATCAATAAAAATTACTCCACCTCCGAAAAGGAGGAGAGCAATTCAGCTGAAAGATGCTTCAAATAAGCGTTTAAAGACTACGAAGACAAAATTTTCCTCACATCAAGTAAATGCAAGTCAACAAAAATGTTGATGGACACCAATTGGATGTGATAAATCCAAAATCTAGCCCTCAAGTGTGCACTATAGAGCAGGCTGGAGGATTAGAAGACCTTAATACTCATATGTTGTAAAATCATGATGAGATACACGGGGGTACAAGAAATTTTCATCAATCATACTAGTTGCAGAGAATTACTTGACCGTAGTACAATAGTTGTCAACTCATGCTTTTCAACCAAGATAGCTGATATTCTCAATGATCCTAATCATAAGACCATGACAGAGTGTAAATAACGTTCAGACTGGATCAAATGGACAGAAGCTATTAAGGCAGAACTTGACTCGCTAAAAAAGAGAGATGTAATCGGTAACGTAATATCTACACCTACTAGAACCTATTATATCGTGTTCAAGTGGGTTTTCATCCGAAAATGGAATGAAAACAATGAGGTTGTGAGATACAAGGCAAGACTAGTTGCACAAGGGTTCACGCAGATGCCCGACATTGATTTGAATGAAACATATTCTCCGAAAATGAATAAAATAACTTTTCGATATCTTATATCACTGGCAACACAAAAGCATCTATCTTTGCAGTTGATGGATGTCGTGACTGCATACTTATATGAGTCACTAGATTCGGAAATATATATGAAAGTCCGAGATGGGATACGTGTACCAAATGAAAACTTAGGACGCAACATGTACTCTGTCAAGCTCAATAAATTATTATATGACTTAAGATAGTCTGGAAGAATATGATATAACTGACTCAAGAAGTTCATTCTAAACAAAAGCTACTCTACAAATAATGATTGTCCTTGTGTCTTCATATGTCAATCCTTAACGGGATTTTGCATAATTTTAGTATATATTGATGATTTAAATATCATTGATACTGAGCTTGATATTAATAAATGTTGCAATCATTTAAAGATGGAATTCGAGATGAAGGATTTAGGTAACACTAAATTTTGCTTAGATTTACAACTGGAGCACCTTCCTACGGGCATTCTTGTACATCAATTGGTTTATGCCAAAAAATTATTGGAGAAATTCAATATGAATAAAGGCTATCCATTTAAAACTCCTATGATTGTAAGAGCCTTAGAAAATGACAGAAATCCATTTCAGTCACGCCAAGAAAGAGAAAAGGTATTGGATTTTGAATACCCATACCTAAGTGTCATTAGAGCACTTATGTATCTTGCAAATAATACAAGACCCGATATTAAATTTGCAGTAAACTTAGTAGCAATATACAGTGGCGCCCCGACCATGTGTCATTAGAAATGAGTTAAAGATATTTTTAGATATTTGAAAGGCACAACATATCTATGTCTTTTATTTAATAAGAACCAAGATCTTAACCTCATTGGCCATGCCGATCCTAGGTATTTAAGTGATCCCCATAATGGTAAATACCAGATAGGATTCGTGTTTTTACACGGACAGACGACAATTTCATAGAAATCTTCTAAACAGACTCTAATTGATACGTCTTCAAATCACTCTGAAATCATAACATTATATCAATCCGCACGTGAATGTGTATGACTACGTAGAGTGATTAACCACGTTCAAGTCTCATGTGATATTGGACCTATTGTGTCATCTACCATTATCTACGAAGATAATGCAGCTTGCATTGCTGAGATGCAGTCAGGTTATGTGAAAACTAATATTACTAAAAATAACATCTAAACTATTTTACCCATACAAACTTCAAATGAATAGAGAAATTAATCTTCAACAAATGAATTCATGTGATAATTTAGCTGATTTATTCACTAAGTCTCTACCATACTCCACATTTTCAAAATGTGTCAGATAGTATTGGTATGCATAGAGTTAGAGATTTACAAGGTTTAGGGGGGGGCTTTATCGTAGAGCTTCATGTCTATTGCATCAAACTGTACTCTTTTTCTTATGTGAGTTTTTAATTTTAAAAATATTTTCACAATAAATTTTAATGAGGCAATGAGAATGCAAGAAAATGTCAGTTTTCTTATTTTCTTCATAAAGGTTTTTATATGAAAACGAATATGACATTAAAATGTCGTGTTTTCTCTTGTTTTAATAATATTTCTAGGAGTTTTAACACAAACATTCAATTATATATCTTTTGATTTTCCCACTTAGTTTTTCAAAGATAGCTCATTCAACAAAGAGGTCAAGTGCTCAAGAGGGAGTGATACAAAACAATTTTGATATGTGATCACTTGCGGCAGTAACCGCCGCCGCGCCTCTTCATGCGGACGGTCACGTCCCTCCTCATTGTGCCTCCTCGCAATATATAAATAGAAGATGAATAAATGAATAAAGATAGTTGAATCATTTGCAAGTCTAACAATTTTTTTCTTCCCTGTTATTCAATTCTACTTTCGACGAAGCTAAGTTTTCCTCCAGCCCGACCCCACTGCGTGGCGTGATGCGTGAACAACCGAATGAAACAACAGCGGGGTGGCATGTCGCACGTTCTAGCGGCGCGGTACCTCGCCGCGTCGTGTGTTTGTTCCCCCACGCATCGCAGCTTCGTCATGGTTGACTTTGGAGCCGCGATCTCTTTTATCCTATTCCACATCAGCGCTTATGTGATGCTAAATGTGTGACTGTTTTTCTCCAAATCGTCGTCAAGTAAGATACAATAGGAACAAACATAGTTATCATAGGAATATGAAAAAAAAGAACAACAAACATATACACACAAAAGAATTTTGGGCTTTGACTACCGTGTTCATTCCTGATCGAGAAAGAAAATGCACTATACATCTCGAGCAATAGTTCATTTTTAAGTTATTAATCATAATACACTGACCACCTCAAGGAATATAGATCAGCCCCCTCAATGTCTTAGGACACTATGGTACCCTCTTCATCCTTAAAAGTTTGTCGCTTTGTAGTTCATTTTTAAACCACAAAGCGACAAAGTACGTGTTTACAACAGATGCTTCAAACTTAATACTCCATTCTAAATTATTTGTCACTCTTTAGTTCAAAATGAACTAAAAAGTAAGGAGTAACAGTGATGAAGTTAGACTGAAATTTGATATATGTATACTGAAAGCATTAGTGTCCAATACACAATAGGGTGGATGCATTATTTTCTCGAAAAATGGGTGTCCATCAACATTTCCCTACCTCTCTCACCCGATCTCTTTCCTTGAGAGTCGAGCGAGGGCTCGACTGGTCAGTTCCGCTAGGGGGGAGCTGCGTCCGCCTGGTTCGAGCGCTGCTCGCTCCGGGTGCCCGCCTCCTTCTTAATTCAACGTTGTTGGTGAGTCTGGACCAATGGCTTTAAAAGAAAAGAAAAGAAAATGGCTAAAGCCCCGATATTACCACAGGGTTATGAATGACTATATGGAATAATGAGGTGAACATGTTTATATGATAATTTTATATACTGCTATGGCAAGGTTGTCCCTTTGAATATGACAGATATTTTTTTAAAAAGTCTTTTAAAACCCAGATTTAACAAATACAAAGGGATACAGCTCGAAGCACACGGCGGTAGAGCTCCGTGTCACGGCAAGTACATGCCGCGGGAAGGAAATTGGCAAATGGTCCTCGCGATCTGACTGCCGGGGAGCCTGAAACGGAACCAGCTCGTGGGCGTGCGAGACAAACAGGTTCGACCCGGCGAGGACAGCAGCAGCGCAGCGGAGACTACATCAGATCTCGCACCCCCCTCCAGATCTCGCACCCACCTTCCCTTCCCTTCCCCTCCCCTACCCGCGGCCGGAGGAGCTCGTGAGATCCGCGGCCATGGCGGGCGCCGCGGGCGGGTTCGTCACGCGGGCCCTCGAGGCCATGCTCAAGGAGTGCGCCGCCAACCGCGGCAAGTTCGCCGCGCTCCAGCAATCCATCCAGTCCTACCTCGGTACATGTGTCCCCTTCTTCCCTTCTCCTCCCCGCGCGCGCATTGCGATCTCGCTGTGGCTGACGAGGGAGCCGTGCGGCCTATCTGGTGCGTGGCGTTGCAGATGGCATCAAGGGGGCGCAGAAGGAAGCGGAGGACGCGCCTGCTGCTGCGGGCATCCCGGAGGCGCTGGCGTCGGCGGGGCGCGTGCTCGAAGGGCCTCAAGCCGAGCTTGTGCTGCAGCCGCTCCGCCTCGCCTTCGAGACCAAGCACGTCAAGCTCGTGGAGCCAGCTCTCGACTGTCTCCACGTAACCGATCCGATCGCCCCTCTCTCTTAGTCTTTTGCTTGTTTGCCTACCTGTTCAATGCTTTGCCGAATCTGAATCTGCGTTGCATTGTGTTTGAGCGCCGTTGACGCCCCCAAAGCGTGGTGCAGTGGGAGCGATCATTTGCTTCAGTAGCTTGAAATGCTTAGGTCCTTAGCAAGTCAAAATAGCATTTCCTCTCCTTCTTTAATGAAAAGGCAGAGCACCTGCCATTTACGTCAAAAAAAAATAGCATTTCCTTGTCTAGGGTGCATGCTGGCTTGGGCCAGTCCTCATTTCTCTACATGCGAAGCCTAGCCCCTGGCATTTGGTCGTTTGGGTTAGAGATGGATGCAGGTTGAGTACAGTTTAACTACTCCCTCCTTCCCTAATTAATTGTCGTTACGACAAGTTTTACAGTTCAATTTTGAACTAAAAGTCTTGTCCTAACGTCAATTAATTAGGGAAGGAGGGAGTAGTTTACAAGTCTGATTATCGCCATCTAACACATACAGTCATACACTGTAATGCGAGATGATATGGATATAGGATTGAACTAGGGGAGTAAAATCATCAACATGCATGACCATTTAGATGTCCAAATGGCAAACTGACGCAACTGGATTTCATAAATGGCTGAATTTGATGCTTGTTTCTTAATAACCAATGTTTTTAGTTGATCCTATGATTCCATCTATACCGTGTGTGCACTAGCTTTCTCAGTGCTATATTACTAGGTGCATGAGTTTAAGAGGTTGACTTTTATGCCTGTTGCAAATCAGGCCGTATCATTTCTTTAGTTGACGCAAATTTTCTAGTTCATCAAATTTTAGACTTAAGGATCACTCCTTCAGCACGTTTTTACCATCTATACACTGTTTACACTCTGTTAATCCTCTAATCTTGCGAATTGCCATATTATATTGATAGTTGTTGGACAATATTCTGACTCTGCCGTTGAATTTCTATTCCCAGAAACTTATTGCTTATGACCATTTAGAAGGCGATCCTGGTTTAGAAGGTGGTAAAAATTCCCCATTATTTACAGACATTCTGAGCATAGTATGTGGCTGTGTCGATAACACGTCCCCTGACAGGTATGTGCTGCATTAAACTGAGATAATGCCATATCACACTTTTTGCAAAAGTAATAACACGAGTATCATCATTTTGTTGCAGCACCGTTCTCCAAGTCTTGAAAGTGCTTCTCAATGCCGTTGCTTCAAATAGGTTTAGAGGTGACCATTATATGCTTACTATTTAGTATTTACTTTCTTATTACTTCCTTCAATCCCAAATGCAACTTGCTTTAGACTTGTGCACACAGATTAAGAAAGTAAAGAAAATAACCTTGTTCCCTCTCACTTATACCACACTTGAAAGAGATAATATTTATTCCTGAGAGTAATAACATTTATTTAACAGGGACAATGATGGTAAAATAGGTTAGAAGATGCCTAGAAGTTCTGGATGACACACATTTAGCAAAGAGTTCAGAAAGCTAAAATGATATACATTTAGGATCAATTAGAGCATTCTATTTATTAGACAAGTTAGAATTAACACTGTTGTCTGTAATGGATCCGAGATATTATAATGCTCTTGGCAAAGGCTAAACCTATCAGTTATGGACTGACCATTCCCTTAATTTATTAATGATGCTGCATTCTTAGTTTCCCTCGTCTGATATGACTTATGATATAAGCTTACTTTTTGCAAGCTGGTGCACACAATGCTGCGAAATGCATACATGATTTGCACATATGTTTCCTGTCATAACTTGTGCCTGGAAGTATCTATGAAAATCATGTAAGAAAATAGCATGCAACTATATTTTACCAGTGCAGAGTCAGTGAGGTGTAAATAGTTTCATGTTTAGCTTGATTCTGTGCAAATGCAAATTGTTCTGCATGTGAGCTGTAATGCATATTTTGTGCCTGATGCTACTTTTTAAATGCAGTGCACGGGGAACCATTGCTTGGAGTGATTAGAGTATGCTATAACATTGCTCTCAATAGGTATCTCTTATCATGTCACCTATCACCTTATCATTTTTGTGTATTATCCTCTGTACCTTGAGCAATATTTTATTTATTTATATTTCTATAGCAAGAGCCATGTGAACCAGGCTACCTCAAAGGCCATGTTAACCCAGATGATAAGCATCATGTTCAGGAGAATGGAATCTGAGCAGGTGAAATTTTCCTCAGTGCTTATCTTTTGCAGAAGGAAACTGGTTTATTGCATTATTTTCTTGAATTTTACTTTTCTTTTTCTGGGTTCCAGGTTTCAGTATTGCCTGCGAGCTCTGCAGTTAAAGATACACATTCATCTAGCACAAAGGATTCTGAAAATGGGGAAATATCTTCTGATAACCAAACTGACGAAAAGGTTACTCTGGGAGATGCATTGTCCATGAATCGGGCTTCAGAAGCATCTCCAACATCGGTTGAAGAGCTTCAGAATCTTGCAGGAGGAGCCGATATTAAGGTATTGAATTGCTTATTTATTTAACTTTGTTGTTAGGACTATCCACATATTTCATGTATTGCATTAGCTTCTTTAATTTCTATGACACAGGGATTTGTTTTGCAGGGATTGGAAGCTGTTCTGGACAAGGCCGTTGAATTTGAGGATGGAAAGAAAGTTTCAGGGTTCGTTAAGCTTGTTTTGAGTAGTATCTACGGTGCTGCATATCATTTCTAGTGACATATCAGTGTGGTTCTAGTAACTAACTACATTTGATCTCTCTTCCAGCGGAATTGACCTCGACACTGTGAATATAATACAGCGTGATGCATTATTGCTCTTTCGGACTCTTTGCAAGGTTGGCACATATATTGAGCAGCTTAGACAATGTTAGTTTGATGAGAGCTAATTAGAAAGTTACAGTTGCATCCTTATCCTACCTTTTGTCATCCTTTTAGATGAGTATGAAAGAAGAAGGTGATGAGGTTGCTACAAAGACAAGGCTGCTATCACTTGAACTGTTGCAGGTTAGTTTATATCCATGGAGATTCCTAGCATGTGATCCTGTTCACCTGTTGTTTACTTTGATGTAAAATAGTGACACTTGCCTCCAGGGATTGCTAGAAGGAGTCAGCGACACATTTACCAAAAATTTCCACTTCATTGATTCAGTTAAAGCATATCTTTCATATGCTCTTCTGCGGGCATCCGTCGCTTCATCTCCAGTTGTTTTTCAGGTCAAAATGTTTTTGTTGTTGATTTCCTATCTTTCTGAAGCATAATTTGTGCCATAATAATACTTGCAGATTATTTAACGTATTGCCGACATGTCTTGTTAAACCATATTTTCTTGTTTCACAGTATGCTTGTGGGATATTTTCAGTTCTTTTGCTCCGTTTTAGGGAGAGTTTGAAGGTAATGTTTGTGCTAAGCAATTATTGTTTGTTATGTTGTATTTGTTTTGGGTCATCACATTCTTTCTGAATATTTGCACAGGGGGAAATTGGTGTCTTCTTTCCTCTCATAGTTTTAAGGTCTCTAGATACCTCTGATAGCCCCCTCAACCAGAAGGCTAGTGTCCTTAGGTGAGTGGCCTTTTTCACAATACATACACCTTTTCTTTTATTTTTGTCAGCTTATTGTACTTGGAACGTTCATCTCTGATGCTATTTGAACAATTTCCAATCAGGATGTTGGAGAAAGTTTGCAAAGATCCACAAATGCTTGCTGATGTATTTGTAAATTATGATTGTGATCTTGAGGGACCAAACCTTTTTGAACACACGGTGAACATAATTTTTTTACATAGTCATAAAAAATATCTTCTGAATTTTAACATATATGATGATATTTTCTATCATCTTTCAGCTTTGGACCTATCTTAATGGTTATGTGTATCCTATCAGGTTAGTGCTCTCTCAAGAATTGCCCAAGGATCACAGAGTGCTGATGCTAACTCCATTGCTTCGTCCCAAGCAATTTCTGTAAAAGGATCATCTCTTCAGGTTATGATCTGGTCACTTACATCTCTTTATGCTCTATTTTTTTTAATTGGCAAAAGCCACCTCCATTCCATTACGAACAGAGATTCACAAATTACACCAGTTCTTATGCATCTAATATCTGAATCCAACTATAAACATCATCATGCTGGCATCCAGATATTAGATCAAAATACGACAGTTCCCCTTTAGGGTTCAACGAACTACAGAACATTAGGCCGCATACAGCCATTTTGGCACACAGGCAACATCCAGATAATAGTCTAAGAAAGCGACTCTGAACATAAAACGCAGTAAAGTTTTTCCAACAGACGAATCAGCAGGCTATCTTCTCAGCCCCGCAACCACGAACTCAGATATCCTCCATACTCTCATCCTCCTGAGGGGGGGGGAGCCTTTATGCTCTATTATGATTCTGACATTATATTAAACACCAAATTGCAGTGCTTGGTAAGTATTTTGAAGTCATTGGCTAATTGGGAGCAACGTCGAAGAGACTCCTCGAAGCAGGGGAGCATTGTTGAATCTCGCAATGAGGATGGTTCGAGGAGCTTGACAAGTGATGAGACAAAGAGCCAGGATGATGGTCGCAACCAGTTTGAGAGAGCTAAAGCTCATAAGTCAACAATGGAGGCTGCGATCTCAGAGGTATGATACCTGCAGTTTTGTTATAACTCCCTGCAACTGATATCTCATCATGTTTTTTCTTTTTTTTTTCCTTTCTAAATATTTTGGTGGATGTGCGGCCACACAAGAAAAGACTTAATTAGGTACGAGGTAATACATGATAGGGTAGGGGTGGCATTGATTGAAGAAAAACTCGTCCAACACTGACGAAGGCGGTTTGGGCACATCTAGCAGGGACTTCCAGAAACACCAGTTAATGGTGGGATCGCAAAGTGTAGGGAAAATATTAGGAGGCGCAAAGGGTGACCAAGGTTGACACGGGAGAAGGTGGTAAAACGGGACTTGAGGGATTCAAATGCACCTAGAGATTTAACTTTTGATAGGACTGCATGAAAATCAGCAATTCATGTGTCGAGATCTTAGTTTACTCATACTTCGTTTACTTGCTCTCTCTCTCTCTCTCTCTCTCTCTCTCTCTCTCTCTCTCTCTCTCTCTCTCTCTTTTTCTTCCATATGTTTCTGTTGGTTTTATATCTAGCCCACCCCAACGTGTTTGGGACAGGCTCCGTTGTTGTTGTTCTTTCTAAATATTCTCTTTGTAATTTTGCTCTTCCCCCTTCTATTGTAGTTTAATCGCAAGCCGACTAAGGGGATTGAGTATTTATTGTCAAACAAATTGATTGAAAATGATGCATCATCTGTAGCTCAGTTCCTCAAGAGCACTCCTAGTTTGGACAAGGTAATTCCAATAATTTGTTGAGCCTCTTGCAGTAACATGCCAAAAGGTTATTTAGGGTTCCTGATTAGAAAGCTCTGGCTGACATACGGGTTTAATGAGCTTTATGCAGGTTATGATTGGTGAATATTTGGGACAGCATGAGGAATTTCCCCTTGCTGTGATGCATGCATATGTTGATTCCATGAAGTTTTCAGGGTTGAAATTTCATGCAGCTATTCGTGAATTCCTGAAAGGATTTCGCCTTCCTGGTGAGGCACAGAAGATTGATCGCATAATGGAAAAGTTTGCTGAACGGTATGTATGGATGTATAGAACTTGATACATTTTTTTCACAATATTTCTGCCACATGTTTCTCAAAGCTCAGTGACTATGTGCAGGTACTGTGCTGATAACCCTGGACTTTTTAAAAACGCGGACACTGCTTATGTTCTTGCTTATGCTATCATAATGTTGAATACTGATGCACACAATCCAATGGTGTGGCCTAAAATGTCAAAATCTGATTTTGTTCGTATGAACACTGCGAGTGATGAGGAGGAATGTGCCCCGAAGGAGCTCTTGGAGGAAATCTACGACTCCATTGTCAAGGATGAGATAAAGATGAAAGATGAGCTCCACGATGCATCGAAAACTGCTAAATCGAGGCCTGAATTAGAAGAAAGAGGCCGCCTCGTTAATATTCTTAATTTAGCTCTTCCAAGACTGAAGTCTGCAAGTGATACAAAAGCAGAGAGCGAGAAGATCATCAAACAGACTCAGGCACTTTTCAAGAACCAGGGACAGAAAAAAGGTGTTTTTCATGTTGCTCAGCAGGTTGAGCTTGTTCGACCAATGCTTGAAGCTGTTGGATGGCCTTTGCTTGCTACATTTTCTGTGACCATGGAGGAGGGTGACAGCAAGCCCAGGGTTGTATCATGCATGGAAGGGTTTAGAGCTGGTATCCACCTTACTCGCGTTCTTGGGATGGACACCATGCGCTATGCTTTCTTAACTTCCTTAGTGAGGTAGACTAAATCTTTTAAACTTCACCTCATACCACAATTGTATTTAGTTTCATTTATTACATTAATGTGATTGCATCCTTTACCTTTTTTAACCATTTGTAGGTTTACATTTTTGCATGCTCCTAAGGAAATGCGTAGTAAAAATGTCGAGGCAATGCGGACTCTTTTTGCTTTAGCAGACACTGATATGGATGCTTTGCAAGATACTTGGAATGCTGTTTTGGAATGTGTGTCAAGGCTCGAGTATATCACTTCAAGTCCTTCGATTGCTGCAACTGTAATGCTGGGATCAAATCAAATATCAAGGGATGCTGTTGTTCAATCGCTGAAAGAGTTGGCTGGAAAGCCTGCTGAACAAATATTTGTAAATAGTGTAAAACTTCCAAGTGATTCCATTGTTGAGTTCTTCACTGCCCTTTGTGGTGTGTCTGCTGAAGAACTGAAACAAACTCCAGCACGAGTCTTTAGCTTGCAAAAGCTTGTTGAGATAAGCTACTATAACATGGCTCGTATACGTCTGGTATGCTCTGGTTCTACTTACTGTTTTTTTAGCAACTCTCCTATGTTTATGTCGCGCTGCTCTTTTTTAGTTCATCAAATTTAAGAGATAATTAAGTATGTCACATCAGGCTTTCATAGCAGTTAGTAACATGTCATTGTAGGTGTGGGCCAGAATATGGTCTGTGTTGGCTCAGCATTTTATTGCTGCTGGGAGCCACCATGAAGAGGAAGTTGCTATGTATGCCATTGATTCGCTGAGGCAACTTGGTATGAAGTACTTGGAACGTGCAGAATTGAACAACTTCACATTTCAGAATGACATACTAAAGCCTTTTGTCATTTTAATGAGGAATAGCAACAACAAAAAGATCCGTGGTCTAATTGTTGATTGCATAGTTCAGGTATGCCTTTATGCATGCATTTCGATACTTCAGTGATGCATAATGATCTGGGTTTTTTCTATCATATTATGCCATTGCTTTTAAGAAAAAATTTACTGGATGAATGTGTTATGTGTAGTTGATCAAGTCAAAAGTTGGTAGCATCAAGTCAGGTTGGCGTTGTGTATTCATGATATTCACTGCAGCGGCTGATGATGAGGATGAATCAATCGTTGAAAGTGCTTTTGAAAATGTAGAACAAGGTAATTTGAAATTTATGCAGCTGGCGAAAATTGCCTTCCCCACCTTATATCTTAACTATATTGAGTTTTATTACTTGCATGTGTCATGAATTAAACGGATGTGTTTGACAGTTATCTTGGAACACTTTGATCAAGTTGTTGGTGATTGCTTCATGGACTGTGTCAACTGTCTTATTGGTTTTGCCAATAACAAGTGCATTCCTCGTATTAGTTTGAAGGCTATTGCTCTCCTACGTATATGTGAAGATCGTTTGGCAGAGGTTGGAATTGTCATTATTTGCATTCTGTTCATCTATTCTTGTGTTTATCAGTAGTTATCTTCTATTCATGTGAATTGGAAATTCAGTCTTGTTTGCCTCATTTATTTCATCATCATACAGGGGTTCATTCCAGGAGGTGATGTTAAACCAGTTGATGCTGTCTCAGATGCCAATTTTGATGTGACTGAGCATTACTGGTTTCCTATGCTAGCTGGCTTGTCTGATTTGACATTGGACTCCAGATCAGAAGTGAGACATTGTGCACTTGAAGTGTTATTTGATTTGCTAAACGAGAGAGGGCACAAATTCTCATCTCCTTTTTGGGAGAGTATTTTCCATCGCGTACTCTTTCCAATATTTGATCATGTAAGGCATGCTGGAAGGGATGGGCTTTCTTCTGGAGAAGATTGGCTTCGTGATACTAGCATTCATTCTCTACAGTTAATATGCAATCTTTTCAATACTTTCTACAAGGTAATATACTATGTTCTTTTTTCTGATTAGTTGCTATAGGGGCATTCTTTGCATATTTCAGAACATCAATTCATGTAAACTCTGGATGCTTCATGTTTGGGGAACATCATATATATTTAATTATGAATCAAGCTGCATATAGAACAAGAATCCTATTGAACCCATGTTTGGTTGGTCACATCTCATGTTGGTCTTGCAGGAGGTATCATTTATGCTACCGCCTCTTCTAGGCTTGCTGCTCGAGTGTGCTAAGAAAGCAGACCAAACTGTTGTTTCTATTGCTCTTGGTACTTTAGTTCATCTAATAGAGGTTGGTGGTCACCAGTTCAGTGATGGTGACTGGGAAACACTGCTAAACAGTATTAGGTACCTTTCAAATTCTGCTCCGATTGAAGTTTATCTTTTATCTTTCATTGTTGGTTTTATGCATTAATCTTTCTGTCACATGTTAGGGATGCATCATACACAACTCAGCCCCTTGAACTACTCAACTCACTAGGATTTCAGAAGTCGAATAATCAACTAGCAAGAGAAGCAGAGGCCAACTCACATGGCAATAGTTACCATGATAGCAGGGGAGTAGCCTCCATCATTGATAACAGGGAACCGGATGGGCACCCAGAGACAAATACACAAACTACACTTGATAGTTCAGAAGGTATGCTGATCTCAAATATCCCTCTTGCTGTCTTATCTGTTATCCGCCAAACTCTGTACAAATTTGCAATCTTAGCTTTTATTTTCACCAAACTCCACACAACGTGGTCACAAGACTATTGACATAATTTATGCATTCATCTAGGTTTGCCATCACCATCAGGGAGAACACAACCTGCAGTTTCCCCGCGTAGTCAAACCTTTGGACAAAGAATTATGGGTAATATGATGGATAATCTTTTGGTCAGAAGTCTTACATCCAAATCAAAAAGTCGAGTAGATGATGTTGCTCCACCATCACCTGTGAAGGTATATGCATGTTCTTTCATCCATTACATATGATTTAATCCATGCAGTTACTATGGTTTAGCAGATTACATGTAGTACTGTGCTGAGGGTAGCATACTGCATCTGGGCACCAATAAACACGTAACCACACATTCTAACAAAAACAATGCTATTTATTTAATATTGTAACATATTTCTTAATTGTCAATTTTTTTGATCCATTTCACAAAAAGACATGTGGACACCTGTGCCAGTTCGGAGCGTTAGCAAGTGTACTTGAAAGTTGGAATGAATTAAAAAAAATCTTGGCCGGTGGGGGATAGACTGCCCTCATGGGTTTCTTTTTAAGAAGAGCTCAACCGAAGTCTGGCCGAGAAAGGTCACAAAAGAGCCCCCTTGCAACACGAGGGCCTGCCCCCCTGTAATCAGATCTTTACCTGTGCTTTGCGCCCATCCTAGCCCCTACCGAGGATCTGCCCCTACAGTTCAGTCCAACTTGTGTAAACGACCAGGGAACCACCGAGTGACTTTTTTTTTATCCGAGCTTGAAAATTCACTCCCATGAGGAGTCAAACCTGTTAAGCTACTATGCGCTGACCAGTTGCCCTTAAAAGCTTAAGGTGATGAGGGATGGTAGACAATTCACTTATATTCTAACAGAACCCAAACCCAAAGACCCTAGGGGTGTTACTAAAAGAGTCCTAACTCCTAACCACTAGGCTAAGATCCCTTTCACCTTGGAATGAATTTATAATTAATACAGCAAGTATGCCTGTTGCTATGATAGCCATGGAGTGTTGAGCATTGTTAATGCTTCTCAGTACACATGACAGTAGTTTTAAGTTTGCTGTAACCCTTTATATTACCTTAGCTAGCATACGGAAAGGTATCTATGAACCTTGAAAGTCGATTTTACCACACTGATTTTATTTCCATTAACAGCAATGGGTAATCCTAAGTCCTGACATTTTCTCCATCTTTTGGCTATTTGCATACTTATTGATTTAGGCACCTGATGATGATGGGGCTGACAGAACTGAAGAAGAGAGCCCTATGATGGAAACTGTTAGGAGCAGATGCATCACTCAGTTACTGCTGCTTGGGGCCATTGACAGCATACAGGTAATCAGTTTCCACTTCGTATGCTGGATTGTTGGTCTGAGTAACCTAACATATGAGGCAATGGTGCTTGGGCAATATACTGAGTTACTATTGATGAACATTGCAGAAGAAGTATTGGAGCAGGCTAAAAGCCACACAACAGATAGCAATTATCGATATCTTGTTCTCACTCTTAGAATTTGCTTCTTCCTATAACTCACCTTCAAATCTTCGAACAAGGATGCACCATATACCTCCAGAAAGGTGAAACTTGAACTCTACAGGCATTTTTGCTTCCCAAAGGCAAGAATTTTCTAACATTTTAAACTTTGTATCATATAGGCCCCCATTGAATCTTCTTCGACAAGAACTAGCTGGAACTACTATCTATTTAGAGATCCTACATAAATCAACAGTGGAGCATGATGCAAACGAGTCAACTGAGGAAGCAAACGGTGAGCAGGAAAAGCTGAACAATCTAGCAGAAGGGAAGCTCGTTTCCTTCTGTGGGCAGGTTTTGAAAGAGGCATCTGATCTCCAGCCTAGTACTGGGGAAACTGCTAGTGCGGACATACATCGTGTACTGGACCTACGGGCACCTGTTATTGTCATGGTATATTGAACATAAGTTATATACATGGTGCCTCTCATTTACAGTTTTTTTTTCTGTATATGTTCACATGATTTTTAATTGTGTTTGTGTTTCAGGTTTTGAAAGGAATGTGCATCATGGATGCTCAGATATTCAAAAGGCACCTAAAAGAGTTTTATCCACTTATTACTAAACTTATCTGCTGTGATCAGGTATATGTGCTCGCTCTTATAACTCTTTAAGTATATTGGTCCAGTTTCAAGGTTTAGAGTGATGCCTATTATAGTGATAGAGTTTTAACCTGTGCTGATGATGCAGATGGAAGTCCGTGGAGCCCTTGGCGATCTTTTCAGCAAACAACTTACTCCACTTATGCCCTGAACCCCGATAGTAGTTTCTTCCGTTACATATATCTTTTTTAGTTGGCGCATATTCATCGTCATTTCTGTGCAAACATGGAGCACTGGAAGGGAGCTTGGTAGGCACATTTTCTGGAGCAAGAGGTGCTTCTCTAGGGGGCGAATATCTTGATTGGTGAGCTGTATATCGATAAGCTTCAGTTTTTTGGATGATGCGAGTACACATCATGGAAAGGCTGCCTGTTGCATGCGCCATTTTTCCTGGTGACTTGGTGTACTTTATGTGGCCTGTTCTCGGATGTGGGGACGCTCCTTTTTTATATACAGTAGAATAGCATTGGTGATATGTACACACTGTTCAGAACATTGTACTTGAGGCCTCTTGTTCTATGGCAATAGTAGCTTTAGTGATTTTACCATGGCTTCTAGTTTCGTGCATCGAATAAAGCAGAGCTTTGGCTAGTGTTGACTCTGCTATTGTTGTGAAACTGCGTTCGCGCATGTTATCTTTTGCCATCGTGATGTAATAGTGGCCCCGCTAGTGTATGTCAGTTGATATAGAACTTTACTGAACTGTGATAAACTTAAATTATCCTTGATATACTATTGCCTAATTATGGACAGGATGTGCGTGAGATATTGTGCATTACCGAATATGTTGATTGACATTTTTTCTGTTTGGTTTTTGAACCATTCGCCCATCTGTCGAAATACTTTTGTATCATTCGAGTCGCTTGTTGAGACTTCGGCTGGTGAGCGTCACTTCACTTGTTGAGAAAGCGACTCTTTTTCAATGGAGCCATGGACTTAAGTTGTATGGGTTTATTCTCAAAAAAAAAAAATCAGAAACGCGTCACAAATCGAAGCTCGGACCACTAGTAGTTATGGAGGAAAACCAGAAAAAAGACAGAAGTTCGGCCCACTGGCTGCGCAGCGCAGGTCGTCCCCGCGTGCGCGCACCGCGTTCACCGGCCGAGAACTGCTTCGCGAGACGGCAAAGCGGAGGAGAGGAGCAGCTACCACATCTGCTAGTCGGTGGCGCTCACATCGTCTCCCCGCCTCTCCGCTCCAATCTCCATCACCATTGCCGCCGGTGCGAGAGGAGGAACGCGCACATGGCGGGGCGCTACGACAGCAACCCTTCGAGGAGGAGGAAGTAAACCCCTTCTCGGTACGCGCGAACCCACCCCACGCTGCTCCATACCCGTCTCTATGTCCACGATCTCCCGCCATTGCCATGGCGCAGATCTAGCTTCCGTTTCGGGGAAATGGATAGGTGCCCGTGGTCTTGTTTGGACCTGTCCGGGGAGCGGATCTGACCTCTTCTCAGAGATGGATAAACCCATCGTTTTTTTCGTTCTGCTTATTTCTCATGATCGTGATGTCACCGACGACGATGCTAGGAATAAGTTCTGCTATGATGATCATGCATTGGTGCCTGAACCAACTTGTGTGGGCTTCGTGTTGAAAATTTTTTTGGTCGGTTTCCTTCCTTGTAGGATCAAGGGCGCGGCAAGGCTGGCGGGCAGTCCAACTTCGGTGCCGGCGCGTTCTACATGCCGGTGAGTTCTTCTGTTGTCGTGAACCATGTTGTTTGCCGCAGAAGGTGGGAGTAAATTTTGCTAAGCTGCTCAGCGCCGTGTGGTTTCTTTTATTATGTAGAACTCCAGAAATGTGCCTCCCGCCTCGAATTCACGGCTCTCACCGCTTCCCCCTGAGCCTGCGGATTTCAGCTCCACAGTAGATATCCCTCTTGACTCATCAAAGGTTTGTACTAATGCCCATTCTGTTCTCTGATGCAAGGTGCAGTTGTAGTAATTACGGCAAAAAAGAAAATGCTCATTGTTTAAAATGCATGGTCGGTTTTGCTTTGCCTTAATGTGTGTGTTGCGGATGCTCCAGGACTTGAAGAAAAGGGAGAAGGAGCTGCAGGCAAGGGAAGCGGAATTGAGCAAGAGGGAGAAAGTACGTTGTGCACTTGTAGCCTTTTCTGTAATGCTACCAGGTTTAAATGTGACGTAATTTGGATGTTTATTTCCTCTTTTGACTTCGGTTTGTAGCTGCAAAATGTATCCTTGTGCAGTGGTGCCTTAATATAACTGATAGAACGCTCTGAAAGTTACTTTCTGATTTTAAGTTGGTATCTCTTATTCTTATACTTGACCAGGAACTAAAAAGGAGAGAGGAGGCTGCAGCACGAGGTTAATGCTTATTTCCTTTCATTTATCAGTGGCTCTGTATAAACATTGTGCCATCTAGTATTTCTTTTCTATTCACGTAGAAGAATAGTCAAGATTTGTGATAAACCCAATCGACCAGTTGTGACATGTTAGAACTATGGACAATTGGGCACATAGACAGAATTTTGTATGACATATAAAGCTACTGAGCCTCAGGCCTCAGCTCCACTTTTGTATCAGCACACGGTCTGCAAAGTTATAAATTTGTTATTTTTTGAATAATCTATTTTTTATCAAAATCAGTGTAACTGTTGTCTTAAAGTAAAACACTTGTGGTAATTACACCAGACATAGTTATGTAAAATAAATATGGTTACTGAACATCATATGCTTTGGGTAGCTTCTGTGCATTCATTGAAAAATTCCAATAGCAAATTCACCAAAGGTTATTATGATCCATGTTTTAAACTTGAGTTATGTTTCTTTTTGATAAACCTTTGACTTACACTTCCTTATTTGGTTTAACAGCTGGTATTGTTATTGAGGAGAAAAACTGGCCTCCGTTTCTGCCACTTATCCATCATGATATTGCCAATGAGATACCGAGTCATCTTCAAAGAATGCAATACGTTGCATTTGCGTCGTTTCTTGGTACGCTTCTTCTGATTCTCCTGAAATTTTTCACTTTGATGAATATTATTCAGCTGAAATAGTGGCCATGCATCACCCATATATTGGTAGATGTTCTTGAGTTAAACATTTATCTTTTCTTTTCAGTTGGTTGTATATTGTCCGTGGGGTATAAACGTACTGTAAGGCGGGGAATTTGGTCCAACCTTTGATTCAAGAATCCTGTGTTCTTGCAATGATTTTTCCAGTGAAATGTACTTTTCATTGACAAACAAATACTTTAGCATATACATTTCTTCAGTTTCTACCAGAGCAAAAGTAATTAAATGTCTGTTAGAAATGCAATTATTAGTGCACTAGTGATTAAGTTCTTGTACAGCTGCATTCTCGATCCCTGTTATTGGGATTTCTAAAACATAGGGACGAGTTTTCAAAAAGACCATAATTCCACGATTACTGATTGCATTTATTTCAAGTTCTACAGTGAGCTATATAAATGTTGAGTCCTATTATCGTTTATGGAATAGGGTTGGTTTGCTGCCTCTTCTGGAACGTCATAGCGGTTACTTCAGCTTGGATCAAGGGAGAAGGTAAACTCAACATTTTGTCATTTTGGTACTGCCGGTGCTTCTATCAAGTTATCTGATGCTTATTCTAGAATGGCTCTCTATTTTCAGCTGTGAAAATCTGGTTACTGGCAATTATCTACTTCATCTCTGGTGTCCCTGGTGCATATGTTTTATGGTACCGCCCTCTGTATAATGCCATGAGGTAATTCAGTTACCTTTGTATTATTTTTGTATGTCTTTGCCATATGATTGTTTTTGTGTGTATGGATAGGTAACAGTGCCTGGAAACTTGTTTTGTAGGACTGACAGCGCATTGAAGTTTGGATTGTTCTTCTTGCTTTACTTGGTAAGTATTGTGAGTCGATTAATGCGTTCGCATTAGATGTCTAAAGTTTAATAATAGTAAACACGTATTCATTTTGAACTTCATGCAATTACAGCTCCACATTCTTTTCGTCGTATTTTCTGCTGTGGCTCCTCCTGTTGTCTTTGAGGGAAAATCATTGGCGTAAGTTGCTTGTCTTTTTCCTGTCCGAGAACTATGAACACTGAATCAGGGACCTTTTGCTATGATGTAATCACTGAAACATGTATAGGCATCTGCATTTTTTATGTACTGTGTGATAGTGTTAAGATACAATTTAGTTGGCTCTTGAGCATTATAGAACAGCTCTACTGCTCCTTTCCACTTAGTTACACAACCTCAGGATCGGAACAACATAAATCTGGAACTCTTTGCTTTAGTAATTTGGATAAAGTGATATCAAGATATTGTGATTGGTGCATACAAGAAGCAGCTGATAACTAGCTCCAGGATCTAAGTCATGGACTGATTTCTGTCTACTCTTGCAGAGGAATTTTGCCAGCAATTGATCTTATCAGCTGGAATCCTTTGGTTGGGGTAAGTACAACACCTTTTGTTAATTATATTTTATCTCCGAGATATGCATCTTTGAAATTTGTGATTAAATCTAACTGTTGATGCAAACTTAATTCTTTAGTTTTGCTGACTAATCCATGTAATTGTCTTGCAGATCTTCTACTTTGTTGGATTTGGATTATTCTGTCTTGAGTCCTTGCTCAGCATCTGGGTCATTCAGGTCAGTTTTTCTGTGTGCAGCATTCCAATTTTCCTGAATCAACATCAGCTGAACCAGGGGTGTATTCTGTGTACAGCATTCTAAATTTCCCTTATGAATTTTGTTCGTGCAGCAAGTGTACATGTACTTCCGTGGAAGTGGAAAGGCTGTAGAGATGAAGCGTGATGCAACCAGGGGTGCTATGAGAGCGGCATTTTAAGTGCCTTGCATTTCTGATGATACTCTAAAGCGTGCTTGCCATGGATAAGGTTGTCCCAAAAGTATACGTTCCTTCCTTGGGTTCTGACTATAAGCCCAAGCATACAGAATAGAGAGAATGTGCAGTTTTACAGTGTTTTTTTATTCCTCCCCTGTTTGCAATAAAACATCATCTTTCAAATATGCTGCAATGTTATCGTTAACGCTGTTAACTGAAGTGGTTTTTTTATCGATTTAGAGAAGAGAGTCTAATTATTTTTCAATCAGCTGAAAATAGGGAGTTCTTTCACTCAACATTCACAATGCTTAGATCTTGATCTAAAAACTAAAATATATAATTTATTATAATTAATATGTTAATATTTTCTATAATCTATCCATCATCTTACAAAATTAGAAAAAAAAACTAACAAGTGCACTAATGTTGAGACCGGTGAAGTAAAATAATTTCAAAATTGAGCCGATTGAAAATTAACATATCCATTTCTTAGCGTCAACGTGGGACGTGGAGTGGAGCTTGCATTATTTACAAAGTACCAGAGGAACCACTTGGAAGGAGTATACAGTGACTGACATTTAGTGGCAAACAAACAATAAAACCGGACCAATGCAAAAAGTATTCATACTTGTTCTCTCGTGGAAACTACTCCCTCTATCGTTAAAAGATGTCATTTTGTGAACTAAATTTAGCTTTAAAAATGACATTCTTTTAGTAATGGAGGGAGTACTTGATAGTTTGATATAGAGTTGATAAAATTTCCGGACGTGGATGAATTAATACAGTGGAACAAAAATGACAGACACACCTATTCTCCCGTGGACTATCCAGTGGAACACATCAACCAATCCTGGTGTTATCCCTACCAAACACAAGTGTCGTAGCCCAGTTCATTGCCACGTAGAACCTGTTCCTCCAGCTCACCACCCGCGTCAGGTATGCCGACCGCCACATCAGCCAGCTGACAAAACCCGCCATTGACACCCCCTTCGCATCCTGCAAACCAAAATCCACGAAGAAAAAAAAACAATCACAGCACAAATCTCATGACGCATTCGCATAAATCAAGATTTGTCAGAAGAGATGAGTTAAAATCAGTGCCTTGTTCTCCCTTAGGTCGACGAGCGCCTTGTACCGCCCGACGGACGCCATGCTGCCAATGTGCTTGTACACGAACGGGTCGCCCAGCTCAGCGTTGCCGGCGCAGTGCGCCTTGCCGCCGTTCTGCTTCGCCACCTTCCCGAGCAGCCGCGCCATGTATTTGCCCTCCCGCTCTGCCACCTGCGCCAGCGCCGGGAGCACTGGTTTCCCCGTCGACTCGAGGAACCCCGCGCAGTCGCCTAGCGCGAACACGTCGGGAGCGGAGGGCACGCGGAGCCACTCGTCCACGCCGATCCTGCCGCCGGGAGACTTGGGGAGGTCCAGGGACTTGACGAGCTCGGACGGGCCGACGCCGGTGGACCAGACCAGCAGGCCGTAAGGGACGCGGGTGTCGTCGCTCAAGGTGATCTCCGTCGGCGTCACATTCTTCACTACGCCTCGCACCAGTTGAACTCCATACTGTCACAGATGCAGCACAAAACAAATTAATGTATATGCATCTGCAATAACACATATATATTTGGATACCATCTGCAGAGTCTCAATGAATTCTGAAGCGTCGGTTACCTTTGACAGGTGATTCGTCGCGTACTGCCTTAGACTGACATCGAACGATGACAGGATCTCATTTGCCTGGCAAGAACAATTCATCACGAACAACGATCAGCACTAAGCAAACCATCAATTTCACAGTCCAAATTTAAGTTGCACGTACGTCGGGAGACAAATTTCATGTCAGGTCTCATATCGTGTGCGCTGCAGGCACGTACCTCGATGAGGGTGACCTTGACGTCGTCCTTGACATGCGCGTACCTCTCCCGCACGTCGCGCATGATGAAGTCGCTAAGCTCGCCGCTGAACTCGACGCCGGTGGGGCCCCCGCCGACGACCACGCAGTGCAGAAGCCGCTTCTTCTCGGCCTCGGACAAGCCTAGAGACAGACAATGCTTCATCAGCACCGAAGCCCGCAATGCGCTAAACCCAGCTAGCAGCATTTTCAATCCTTCAATATATCATGTATTCAAGGTGATGTCGTCGTTACCAGGATTCTCAGAGAGCATGAGGTTAGTCAGCAGCTTCCGCCGGATATCCTGCGCGTGGCTCACCTCGCGAAGGAAGATGGCGTTCTCCTTGACGCCCTTGATGTTGAAGGTCAGAGGCTCAGCGCCGCTGGCGATCACAAGCTTGTCGTAGGCGATCTTGAAGTGGTAAGGATCACTGGACAGCCCCTCACTGGACGCGGTCGTGCAGTACACCTGCAGGATCGCAAGACCACATTTCAGGATGTGTAAGAAATGATCGGGGAGCGACGTAGCGAGGTGAGAGGAAAAGTCTGTTTAATCGAGGGGCGTGCATATACCTCGTGCTTCCGCGTGTCGATGCCCGAGCAGGAGGCGAGATAGAAGTAGGAGCCCGGGCGGGTGGAGAGCGCGGACTGGATGCGGCTGACGGGCTCGACGACGGAGCGGAACTCGAGCGTGCCGACGCACGTGGACGCCAGCAGCGGCGTGAACACCATGTGGTTCCGCGGCGAGACGCACACCACGCTGTAGGCGCGCGTGTCCACGTCCTTGAGGAGCCGGCACGCGGCCCACCCGGTGCCGAGCACCACCAGGCGGGGCTTCTCGTCGGGTTTCGTCGGCCCGAGACCGGGCATGTTGAGCCGCGCCGCGGCGTCGGCCTTCTCGCCGGCCGAGGGCTCGGTCGCCGCAGCCGCGGAGGGAGACTGCAGCCTCGGCGCCGTCGTGCTGATGCCTCTGCTCGGCGGCAGGAATTCGCGGCCCGCACACCTGTGGGCGAGCCCCGCGAACGCGAGACCGTGGAACGGCGACACGTGGTGGCCCCGACCGCGGGACAGCGCGCCGGAGGCGTTACGCAGCGCGGACGACGCCCCCGTCATCGCGCCGCCCTCGGAGGCGGCCCTCGACAGCGACTGCGACAGCTGCGAGCCGCCCCTCCCGATCCTTGACCACGCCGCCATCTGCGCGAGGCCGCCACCCGATCCTTGACCACTCCTCCCTCACAAAACTCAGAGAAGGAACTGCTGCACGCGCGAGTGCAAGGACGAATCAGAAGAACTTGTAAGAATGGCTGGCGCAGACTGTACTCAGCAACACATACCACACCGACGAGAAAAACTGCGTAGAAATTTATACGAAGAGAAGGGACGGCACGGCAAAAGGGACACACGAGGGAAATGGATGCGACTTGGCTCCGCTTTTTTTTTCCTCCTGGAAAAGGACGTGCACATAGTACGCCGATCTTGACCAAGACCAACCTCCCCGAAATTTGGAGCCCACGAGCTGGGCATCTAGAATTGTACTCCAAGTAACCCTAGTCAAATTGGTCCCCAAGAAATTTGCTAGAAACAGGAAAGAGCCGACGAACGCTGAACGGTATTTTTATAATTCGTTGCCTGACAAATTCGGCGCGATCGACGAAGCCGAACGCGTGCATCCAAGGGAATCCCAAGGAGTATACGGGCTGAAGCCTAGTTGAGACGTGACGCATGAAATCAGAAGAATACTCCACGAGAAAGAAACAGGGGAAGGAACGGCGTGTTGAAATCCCCATCTCCATCGCGTCACGGACGTAACCATGCATCATATTATCCCCCCAACAACCGCGGACGACCCGCGCGTGACCATCCCAGCAAGCCCGCGCAAGAACGAAATGCGAACGAAGGAGTCTAATTACCTGGCGTGGCGCGAGCGATTCTCTGCGACGGCGACTGGGCGAATCAATTGGCCATCGCTGTCACGTCCGAGGAATTTTGTAAACTAGGGATACAGGAGGAGGAAATGAAATGGAAAGGTGCGGAGAGAAAAAGAGAGCGTACGCTTCCTTCCCTTCCCTTCCCTCCTGACTTGCCGGAGGAAGGAGATCTCGCGGGCATGCCTGACTTGTGCTGCAAGATGAAGGACGCCACCCGCCAACCCTACCCGGACCCACTCTACGGTGGGCCCGCGCGGGACATTTTGCTTCCCCGCCTTCCGCGGTGGACGCCGCTTGCTGCGCGCGCGCCACGCCGTCCGCGCCGCGCAGCCTAATACGTACGGTGCGCGCCGCCCGGTCAGGACGTCCAGTCCACCGGCAATGCTCGCCGCGGCTCGACCGTTCGCTGGTCGCCACGTGCTTTCTCCGTGCAGTCGAGCTTGAACTGCAGCAGCACGCGCAGCCGTCCAGGTGTCCATCACAATGCTGGTGTCCCGAATTAACTACAGTATGTTACTGCGTACTGCCTTTCTGCTCTTATTATGTGCCGCGACGTTTGTTACAGTACATAGCGCTTGCAAATGCTCACGATCATCTGCATGCAACCACACCAGCACGGGCAGTTCAGCACATGGCACACTGATGATATAACGTGGCCTCACATGGTCATCCGACTAGAGCGTACAGCGCAGCACGCCATATTGATAGCTAGGGAGCCAAACTTTGTACTCCCTCCATCTCCATGAACTTGTCGTTTTGTAGTTCAAAAATGAACTACAAAGCGACAAGTTCATGGGGACGGAGGGAGTACAAGTGTAACTGATTCACGAGTTCAACGAATCTAAAACGCTAGTACAGTAGATTATAAATAACGAATGGTCCAAATTGATTTGAGGCCACCGTAAAAGTGCTCAACTGGAACTAGTAGCACAGCAATGTGACACAGAGGAGTTCAAGGTAGTCAAGTGTTCATTTCACTCTTCCAAGCCAAGTTGGTAGTTTCCGAACTTCAGATACTAAAATCACTCTATATTTCAGACGTTTATGGATCAGACGAAAATACGGCGAGGCGAGGCGAAATTATAAAGCTGTGACGGCAGCATCATCAGCGCAGCGGCTTGAAGACTTGGGGGTACGGCGAGACAACGGCTTCCTGCACCATCCTCCGGGGGTCGTCGGGATCGCGCCCCCACCGGATCTCGCTCATGTTGGGCATCTCGACGAAGCGCATGGTGAACTCACCCACCTTCTCGGCGCGGCCGCGTCGGCCGGCCCGCAGCACGAGGTTGTTCCCCCGGTGGTACGAGAAGATGCCACCCGTGAGCCGCACGATGTCGCCCGGCTCGAAGGCGCCGCACTCGCCGCCCCACAGCAGGAAGTGCGCCGCCGCAGTCTCGTCCGCCACCAGCGCGAGGCACGTCATCTCGGCTCCGCCGCCGCCCCCCGCGTCGCGGGCCTGGTGGTGGGCGCGCGGCGCCGCCATGTCGACCACGATGAACGTCGTGTTCACGGTGTTGGTCGCCGCCGGGACCAGGTCCTTCAGCTTCACCATCCTACCGCCAAGCGCGTCCGACTGCTACAGTTTTCGTGTTAGGCATTTGATCGAGCAACTCGTGGTCGCATCGGATTAACGTGTGGTAACCGACGACGCCACGCGTGTGATACCGGGGAGAACGTGACTCACCTCTTTTTGCGCCATGAATGGCGACCGTCGCCCGGTTGCGGATGCAATCGTACCGGCGAGCTCGCGGATTCTGTCCGCTGGGACGTTGGGCAACTCGGCGCGCGACCATCCCAGCAAGCCCGCGCAAGAACGAAATGCGAACAAAGGAGTCTAATTACCTGGAGTGGCGCGAGCGGTTCCCTGCGACGGCGACTGGGGGAATCAATTGGCCATCGCTGTCACGTCCGAGTAATTTTTTTAAGCTAGGGATCCAGAAGGAGCAAATGAAATGGAAAGGTGCGGAGAGAAAAGAGAGAGCGTACCGGTGCGTTGATTCGCTTCCTTCCCTTCGTTTCCCTCCTGACTTGCCGGAGGAAGGAGATCTCGCGGCCCTGCCTGACTTGTGCTGCAAGATGAAGGACGCGACCCGCAACCCTACCCGGACCCACTCCGCGGCGGGCCCGCGCGGAGATATTTTTTGCTTCCCGCCTTCCGCGGTGCACGCCGCTCGCTGCGCGCGCGCCACGCCGTCCGCGCCGCGCAGCCTAATACGTACAGTGCGCGCCGCCCGGTCCGGACGTCCAGTCCACCGGCGATGCTCGCCGCGGCTCGACCGTCCGCTGGTCGCCACGTGCTTTCCCCGAACGTCAACCATGATTTGCAGCAGCACGCGCAGACATCCAGGTGAGGTGCATCACAATGCTGGTGTCCTGAATTAAGTAGGAGTATGTTTAGCCCTGGTAATGGCCAGGTCCAACGGGCCTTTTCACAGCCGATTTCGATCCTTCTTAAAACTTGGATAAAAAATAAGAATTTAGTTCGACTTAGGTCCGATCCAGCTCTTTTACTATTAATTCATTTTTTACCTTTTTACCAGCCCTAAGTATGTTTTACTGCATACTGCCTTTCTACTCTTATTATGTACTGCGACGTGTGTTACAGTACATAGCGCTTGCAAATGCTCATGACCATTTGCATGAAACCACCAGCACGGGCAGTTCAGCAAGGTAGCTGCACATGACAAACTGATGAGACAACATGGCCTCACATGGCCATCCGACTGGAGCGTATTGATAGCTAGTGAACCAAACTTTGTACTACAAGTGTAACCCATTTCATTCACGAGTTCAACGAATCTAAACCGTTAGATTATGAATGGCTAATGGTCCAAATTCATTTGAAACCACCGTAAAAGTGCTTAAACTGTAACAAAGTAACACAGCAACATGACTTGCAAATGGGTTCAAAGTGCTCTAGTGTTCCATTTCACTCTTCCAAAGTCCAAACCAAGTTGGTAGTTTCTGAACTTCAGATACAAAAATCACTCTATATTTCATACCTTTACGGATCAGACAAAAATACGGCGAGGCGAAATGATAAAGCTGCAACGAGCTGCAACGGCAGCATCATCAGCGCAGCGGCTTGAAGATTTGGGAGTACGGCGAGACAACGGCTTCCTGCACCATCCTCCGGGGGTTGTCGGGATCGCGCCCCCACCGGATCTCGCTCATGTTGGGCATCTCGACGAAGCGCATGGTGAACTCACCCACCTTCTCCGCGCGGCCGCGTCGGCCGGCCCGCAGCACGAGGTTGTTCCCCCGGTGGTACGAGAAGATGCCGCCCGTGAGCTGCACGATGTCGCCCGGCTCGAAAGCGCCGCACTCGCCGCCCCACAGCAGGAAGTGTGCCGCCGCGGTCTCGTCCGCCACCAGCGCGAGGCACGTCGTCTCGGCTCCGCCGCCGCCCCCCGCGTCGCGGGCCTGGTGGTGGGCGCGCGGCGCCGCCACGTCGACCACAATGAACGTCGTGTTCACGGTGTTGGTCGCCGCCGGGACCAGGTCCTTCAGCTTCACCGTCCTACCGCCAGGCGCGTCCGGCTGCTACAGTTTTCGTGTTAGGCATTTGATCGAGCAACTCGTGGTCGCATCGGATTAACGCGTGGTAACCGACGACGCCACGCGTGTGATACCTGGGAGAACGTGACTCACCTCTCTTTGCGCCATGAATGGCGCCCGGCTATGGAACCCGCCTCCGCCAGCGACCGACGCCCGGTTGCGGATACTATCGTACCGGCGACCACGCGGATTCTGCAACTCAGCGGGCGTCTGGAGAGCAACGAGCTAGAGCCTGGAGGCGACGCGTGCAGGCGGGAGATGACGGCCGCGGAGTCGGATTTTAGACCTCCTTTGTCACGGCTCCAGCAGATTCACTTCTGATTCTTCGGTGGAGCTGATTCTCCAAATTCTCTGAAGAATTAGAATCTGTATGAAAAAATCATTTGGTAGAAAAATTGATTCTTTACACCTGAAGCATACTTGTTAGAAAAAAATATCTATATTATCCTCTAGTTTGAATTGTTATGTAAAAACACATAAAAATATGTTGTAAATGCAATATTGTCACAGTTATATAGATACATGCCCTCTGTTCCTGGTTATTACAAAAATAATGTTCATGCAGCAATCTGACGACAATGTCATTGGTATTCTCGTCTGGAAAAAAAACAGGCAAAAAATAGTTACTACTGCCATTTGAACACATGTGGTATTCTTGTATGAAAAATATATACATCTATTTGTTGGAGACAGAGTGATTTACCATACACTACAGAAATTTCACTCAATTAAGATGCCTAACCATCTTCCTAGTTTAGCATAAGACCATCCACAGTGGCACGTTGTATACACTGTATTGCGGTGTAATTTAGAGTACGTACTCTAAAAGTAGAAGGAGAATAGTATATAGAGTATGCTTTAGAGTACACTGATGCGGATAGCCTAAGCATCCATCTGCGCCACAGCAGGGATTATGGCCGCACGGCAGGCACCGGCATTCTCCTTTGCACCTGGGGTTCGAGCACACGCAGCGCGGCTTGCAGTCACAGCTGGGAAGGCTGCAGTGATCCTTGGAGCACGACAGCGTGCAGCTACATCTTGACCGGCAGCACGGTGTGTCGCGGCAGGAGCAGCGGGAACAGCTGAAGCAGCTCAGCGTCTTGAGCTTGGGCATGCAGCTGCACCAGCAGCGCAAACAAGAAAAGCTCATGCAGAGTTTTGATCTGCAGATAATCTCTTCGTGTTGAATATCACATAGTTCATTATGGAATAAAGGTTCTAAGAAATGCTGGTGTTTGTCTTCATACTAAAATCGATGGGCACTAAAATCGTACAACAGGGCAGCAAAATCTACCGCAAACCAATCAGTGGCCACCAAACTTCATTCCAATCTGAATGCAGCCTGCTACTGGTAAGAATGAGCATATGGACAATCCATGTGTGATATCAATATCAATGCAGCCTGCTACTTGTAACATACATGTTCTTTTCAACTTATTTCTAATCCATCAAATAATCAGTAGATCTGTAACACTTCACAATGCATGTTTCATCTATCAACATGGTGTTCAGGCTTTCGATAAAAAAAAAAAAACATGTTGTTCAGGCTAACATCAGCATACTATTTGTATCACAAGTAATTGTTCCGCAACTCGCACTACAGGAGGAGCATCCAACATCATATAAACCGAATCACACATTCATTCATCAAGCACGAACAAAAAAAAATCACAGTACCTTCAACAGCCCCCAGAGAAGGCACTGGCGCCGGGATTTCAACTGCCGGAGAAGATGGAGGCCGCCTACGTCGTTTACCTGCGTCGAGTACGAAGATCCAGACTTAGCTGTCTCCCTTGCACGCGGAGTATGAAGATCCGGGCCGAGGAAGGGGAATCGGGGACAGGGCGGAGACGTACCGTCCGTGGGAGGACCGGCCGCCGGGGAATCGAGGAGGAGGCTCCGTACGACGGCGTTGGAGGAGGAAGACGCCTGCCGCTGGGAGATCTCGGGCGCGAGCGGCCGCCGTTACCAAACCCTAGGTGCTGCCGCCAAAATCGCCATGGGCGCCGACACTCACGAGCAGGGCCGAGCGGGGAGGGGGCGTACGAGGCGCGGCGCTCTGTTCGGCTTTGGGCGGTTTTGTTCGATGGCGTTGCGGGTAATTTCATCCGAAGTCTAGGGTGAGTTGTATTTTCGGTTCGTTGAGAAGCTGTTTTGCGCTTGGGTGAAGCAGTTTCTTTTATTCACAGTTTCTTTCATCATAAAAATGAGAATCGATTCTCCTGATTCACCAGTTGCTCAAAACACTCGTTTCGCACAGAAGCTAAGAGCTGTGCTAAGAGCGTCTTAATAAATTTGCCTTCGGAGAATCGTGGATTTTAGCGGTGGGACTGATCCATCAATCTGCCGGCTACATCACTACCAGGTTGCTCGGTCACCACTAACGCCTGCGCCTTGTACGCAAATAGAGCCGTAGCCGGGCCGGCCCAATAAATCAAACTGATACGAACTCTGTATGTACAGTGTATCTTATTCCCAGGTGTGTAAAATCCTCAGTTTGGAGGACCATAAATATTTAGGCTTGAGTCTGTAATACTCTTTCCGTCTTTAAAAATTTGTTGCTTTATAGTTCATTTTTAAACTATAAAGCAACAAATTTTTGAGACGTACGGCATAACAACAAACGGTCCCGAATGGGCACACCTTGCCCTGTCACGTGATACAACGGTACCGCCCGTGTCTCATCCGCACACTTGTCACGCACTCACACCGTCTGTTTTTATTATAACTGCTGCCGGGCGGTTGATCGCCGGCGAGCACACGTGCACGCAAAATGTCGGCACGTCAGAGCCGAAAAACTGTACAGTACTAGGATCGTAGCGGAATGATGAGAGGAGATACTAAATCTTGGTGACAAAGCCTCGGTTAATCGTGCACCACCAATCAAAAGGTGAATCATTTACTTGTGATTACTACTGCCATCAGTTTGGAAGATGAAACGCGCTACTGGGCAATTAACACACGCATCGAAGCACAAAATAGCGGACCTAATTACGCGTGATGTACGGGCCTGAAAATGAAACGACGACTAAGACGTGACAGCTCGTCGTCGTTGGTTTTGGTTCCTTGCGGTCGAAGGAACATGTGGCACGGTTATGAGACGCATTGATTCGTAGTAGGCTTGTTTGCATATGATGGCGCGAAATAAACCCGAATGGTCCGTGCCAATCGACACGAACATGACCCTGTGGTCGAGTTATGGCCTTCCATGCTTGGCTGCTTGTGCAGCATACTGTGATACTGGCATCATGGACAGACACGCTCGAGGTCTACTGTAAACAAAAGAGTTTCTCCTTTCTGTAATGTAAAGAAGTGAACCTGTCGGTGTCTGCGCTCTACAGCGACCTCCATCTCCAAACGAAAGTCAAGAAGTATACGCGCCATGGCCGGCCGGCAGGTCATTAAAGCCTCCTCCCTACCCCACTCCTACCCTCTACCACACAAACTCCTCCTACCCTTCCATCAATGCGATGCGTATGCTCCTCTTAAAGTCCCCTGCCGCCGGCCCTTCTCCTCAGACCCATCAGATTCTCTCCCTCCCTCGCTCACAAACACATTGCTCGCCGCCGGCGCTGCCTGCTGCTCCTCGCCATTGCCGGCCTGAGATAACCTCACGCTGTGAGCTACAGTACTCCTTTCGTCCTCGCGCTCCGCATTGCTGCCTCGACATATACGGCCACAACAAGCAAGGAGGTCAGCCGGCCCCGTTAGAAGAACCGGCCGAACCGAGCAGGCGTTGGAAGGAAGGACCAAAAAAGCAGAGCTCGCCGGAGAGAGGATGGTGTTCTTCTGCTTCCTGGTGGACCAGCGGCGGACGGTGCGGAGCAGCAAGCCGGCGGCGGGGATCTGCTCCCGGTGCGGCGGGTGCGCCAGCGTAGCGGACATGGAGACGGCCACCAGGCTCTGCTACCTCCTCACCGTGCACCGCCGCACCTGGCGCGCCATCATCTGCACCTTCTGTGGCGCCATGCTCAAGTCATACCGCCACTACCGGCTCTACTGATTCTGAATGATCCGCCGAGCGCCATTGCGATCTCCCCTGCAGTGCCGTTCGTCCGCGGCTTCGCTGGTGACTCTTGGTTTTGTTCCTACTTCGATCTGCTTAGTTTGCAGGTTGTAATGGCGTAGTACTTATTTTATTGTCCGTGCATGCATGTATGTATATATCAGAGCCATGGAGTTGATTCTGTGTCCATCTTCCTTCTCCTACTGTAGATCTCTTCTGTACGATAAGCAATCTTTTCTGAAATCCATTTAATTTTCTTCCTAAACCTAGATTAATCTTTTGTGGATCACCGGTCACGCCTTCATGTCTCTGCTGATAGCATGAGGCCATGAGCGTGATTCCTCACAACTAAAGAACAGTTATTTGATATTCCTAGATACTCTCCACTATAGACTCTCCGCTATAAAGGCATGCTTAATTAGAGGCTTGTTTGCTCGTGCTCATATTAAATACAATATCAAACTCCTCGTAGTATGTGATTCATGGCAAATTGGCAATCAGTGCTCTAAGTCCAACTTCAAGCCCTGTTGTTTTTTAAACTATTTTTTCTCTCGGGTGCCGCCCATGTGTTTTTCCCAAGCAAACCGATAAAACATTTACTCCATCTGAAATACTGTACTTATCATTGAGGACAAAAATTCTACTAGTTTTTTTTTCGAAAATGGTATAAGAAGTATTCAATAAATAAATTCAGCACAAGTTCTTTTAACCAAAAGATAAGGCAAAAGCATTAAGGGCCTGTTTGGTTTGAACCAAAACTTGTCACGTTTTGCCACGCCTAAGTTTAGTCAAATTTGACCGATTTAACCATTGTTTGATTCATAGCCACAATTATGGTAAGATTCCTTGTCATCTAACTAGGTTTCACATGTTTATGAACTCAGAAAGTGTGGTAAGATTTTTTTATGTTTGCCAAGTTGTGATTAAAAATTGAGCAGATAACCTTAGTCAAATTAGACAAAAAATTGTAGCAAAATTGTGACAACTTTAGTATATAAATCAAACAGTCCTAAGTCCACGCCCGACCGTCAACTGATGCGCATTAACGACGCCATGCGAGATCATGGCCTCCAACATTACCAAACTTACAAGGGCCTAATTCCATCGGCCAAACAACAGGGGCACCTGATCTTGAAACCAACTGTCGCTTGATGTCTTCGCTTTTAAGCTGGAAATTAAGGCCGCATTATTGCAGTGCTCGTACACGGTGACCGTTTTCAAAACATGTAGAGTACGTACAATACTAATACCATACGGAACGCATTCATAGCGTTGATTAACACGAGAAAATATGCTACTTATAACTATGGGTATCCATCGTGGTCTGTGGTTGCTTGTGTGACCCTGCATGATCTACAGCAGGATGAGGCGAGTTGCGACTCAGCCGACCATATAGAAGTTGCACCTGTGGCATGCACCGTTCTTTACCAGAAAAGCGTGTCATCGGTTAATTCATACAGTACTCCATTCGTCTTAAAAAACTTGTCACTTTGTAATTTAAAAATGACACGGAGTATTTGAGAACAGATGAAGTAGGTCTTTATGCTGTTCAAACCTACGTGGGCTATGCTCCTTCGTTTGCCCCGCTGGCAGCCGCCAAGAAGGACTCTCCGTGCGCGACGATATCGTTGGCATGGGCGGCGCCCGTGCGAATCAGGCGGCGCGGTGTGCCCAAGCGCGCCAGAGCGGTGACGGTTGGGAGTTGGGTGCTCGGACATGGAACTGAGGCCGGCCGGTTTGGTGGGTTTTGACTTCCGGCACACAAACAACGCATCCAAAAATGTCAAATTGCCGATCGATTCGACTCGACGATCGGGGAAGTTGCACTTTGTGTTGGAGCTCGAAACCCCGGTGCCTGGCACGTCGCCTCGTCTCGTCCGCCGGGCCGCGTGTGTTGATGGAGCTGCTGTGCACGATCGCTCGACTTCGCGCCTTCCGCCTTGCGGGTTCCTGACGCATTGGTTCCCGCCGTCGCGCGCAACCCCACATATATTGTGGTAAATTGGTAATGAAAGATCTTTTCTGTTATCGTGTGACTACTGTGTTTTGAGGAGCACCGAGCTAGCCGGTAGGTTCCCCCAGCGCCAGCATTTCACTCTCGTCTTCCCCTTGCCTCACACCGTGCTCCGCTGCAGCGAGCAAGGAGAGACGCTATAAGCATATTCTTCCTTGAAAAGCGTCTTCCCTATCCTCGGCTCGGGAAGAATCGATATATGGGCCTCTACCAGTCCAACTAACTTCTAGTATAATGGAAAAAATTGAACAGACGACAACGGGAAGAACAACACAATGGAGAACCAACTGCAACATACTCTCAAAAATTTATCATCTTTCTTGAATTAAAAGGTAATATTTTTTTAGGAACAAAGAGAATATCATCAGTCAGCCATCGTGCAAAAATAATATGCAAAAAAAAAAAACAATTTTCTAACTGTCTCGTCACCTACTTTCCATCGCACAGACAGTTCATCATCATCTTACCGGAGATGAGCATTCATACAGGTGCATGTTTATTTCCGAAAACTAACCCCAACGAGACGACTATCTCTCGTTATCATTTTTCTTTTCCTATGTCGGCATGCGACTTAATAATGAAGTTGAAAAATCAAGCGTAAAAGGAATATGTAGTTGTTGACTAACAAAGAGTCTTGATTACACGTGTTCCTCTGTTTCATTTTATTTGACGATGATTAAAGTTAATTTCGAACTAATCAACATCAAATAAAATGAAATGAAGGAAATACTTAGTTGCTCTAGGGAGGTTATTTGTTCATCTTAGCATTAATCACCCAGATTAAATATTAAATCATCATAATTTATAGCCTGTGATGTAGTCACCACTCGAAAAAGAAAAATCATGTTTCTACCCCTTTTTCAACAAATTTACTCAGGCGTTCATTGACCATCATTTTCTGGATTCACAAAAATATGTAAGACCTCTAACTAAAAAATAAACTTGGCAACATGCTGATGTCATCTTTTTACTCAAGTTGGACTAAGATTTACATTTTTTTCACTCTATAAAGTTACACCACTATAATGGATAAAAACTATTTTGTCTCGGTTGTTTTCCCAAAAATCATTTGCGAATGTTTATATTTGTATTTGGTTGTAATAATCCCATTGCCTAAAAATGAAAATGTCATTGTTTGATTTATGTAGTTTTGTGACAAGTGTCTCAATCAGTGCTACTGTGGGGGAAATATCCGGGCTTAAGCTATCTGCACCAGCGCCTTTTAAAACATATTCGTACTCTAAATTATATTATAAAACAGTGTATCTAGTATGTTTTACAGTGTGACACTGCGTACAGTCAATCACTGTCAAACCATATAAATGAACTTAAATAAAAAGTAAAATCCACGGAGACAGAGGAGAGAGAGGGACAGAGAAGAAGGAAACTGGCGAGAAGGTCTAGCCGCGAAGAAACGAACGCACAGATCCCTCCCCCCTACTGCAATCTTCTATCTCTCCTCTCCCTTTCTCTCTCCTCGAGACCTACGACGCGGCAAAAGCAAAAACAGGGAGGAGAGAGAGAGGAAGGAAGGAAAGAAAGAGGAGCCCGAACGGCCGAAGGATTCAGGGCGCAACAGCCATGAACGAGAAGGCTTCCATCTCCAAGGAGCTGAACGCCAAACACAAGAAGGTCGGTTGGATTTGCCTCCTGTGCGGCTTTTCTGTGCCGAGCTTTCTTAGATCGGGACTGCACGCTCCTGCTCTGATTGATACTTATCTGAGAGGGACGCGTAGTTTTCTTGTAATTAGCTAGGGATTTGGGATCTGCCCGATGCCGGCTCTTCCAAGATTTAGTACGCCTTTCCACTGATCTGTGCGATCGCTCTGCAGTTCTAGCGATGTCTTCGTTGATGAGAGAGCACAGATCCGAGCTCCGCTCCGTTTCTATTTGCAAAGGTTCACGTGGGAACCAGAAATCGGATGTTGCTTTTAGTCTAAGGGACTCGATTACTTGCAGAGATTTCGGCGAGTTCGTTCGCCCATGGAATTAACTCTTCCTTGGATTTGGTTCCCAATTTCTAATGAGAAGACAACTGTTAGGCTATTACGGATTCTCTCTCGCGTATGGCAATCAGAAAGAAAACAATCTGTTACCCTTTTGTTCATCATAATCCCATGCACAATTAATCACTAGCTGGTCCCAAGCACAAGCAATCACTCGCTGGTCCCTAGCTTAGTAATCACCAGCTGTATCAGTTGATGCTGCACACATGCACCATTTTGATGGACTGCTCAGCGACATTACGTAGTGGTTCTGTTGTGCTAGTATCCCTCCTCTTTTGATTGTTACTATTGATCTAGCCTTTTGTAATCTGTTGCTCTTTTCTTCTCCATGATTTTCAGATATTAGAAGGTCTTCTCCGGCTGCCTGAGAACAGAGAATGTGCGGACTGCAAATCAAAGTGAGTGTTCCTGTACAATTAGTTTCATATACAGTCACTGATGTATAAAACGATTTTAATGCTATCAATAGTTTTCTGTGGTTAGTATCGCCTGAGGGCAAGTTGGATTTGATAAACGGTTTGATGATTCATGAAAAGGGAAACGAGCTACAGCACCTGTTGTTAAACACATTTACCTTTAGTTTTGGCATAAATATTTTGCTTGTGTGAAGATACCTTGTATATTAGAGAAAAGGCTCTGTTGTTAGAGCAGGAGCACTACTACAGTACATAATGTGTTCATTGCTACATTACTATGAAGCTGCATCCATCAATGTGACGATATGAAAATCAGTGAAATAAGCAGGCCAGCTCTAAATTTCAGTTCCCCATAAGCTTGTGGCCAACTAATCCTGTCTTGTTTAAGATATCTGCGTGTACAGTGGCCTGGCTAGACACTTGTGCATGTTGCCAACACTAACCAAGTCTTTGATTATATTGTAGGGGTCCTCGATGGGCGAGTGTGAATCTGGGTATTTTTATATGTATGACCTGTTCTGGAATTCATAGAAGTCTTGGGGTACACATATCTAAGGTTTGTGAAAAGCATGGGTTCCACTATTTACTTTCCAGCTTAGCATCAGTGCTGTTGGCTGACCTTGTAGCTTCATTTATGTTCTGTCGCAATGAACTTGAATTGGACCACAACAACGATGAAATGGTTGAAGCCACAACATTGGTATTTGCAGTGTTCCGCCCTGGGGGTCCGCCTTGCCTCGGCGGTCGCAATGCACGCACCGGGGAGGGGGGGGGGCATCCGGCGAACGTCGGAGTGGTGGCGGCAAGGGAGGGCATAGAGGAGGCTGGGCTGGGCTGCCAAAGAGGCTAAGGCAGAGAGGAGTGGACTGCCAAATACGCTAGGGCAGGGGAAAATCAGCCCAGGATATTAGAAATATACATATATACTGATGTATTTTTAATTTTTTTAGAATCTATCGTTGTTAAAGTGCATAACGCCTAGGCTCTATGTGGAGGGTCATCGCACGCCTAAAGGCCTTTTGGAACCTTGGGTATTTGTCTTGAGGAGAACATATTTTGATGACAGTTTATTGGCTGTTTTTTGTGTGTCTTATGCTTTGATCCGATTACCAGTATGTCGATTTAGTCATCCTCATCATGAAATAACCTTGACTTCAAGTCGTGCACTTGTGTTTTTGTTAGATATCAAAGTTCAATTTCCTATACATTCCCTCGCTTGTGTGTTATATTGATTTGATGATTAATGTTTAACCGGCATCATTCATAATTCTAATAAACTATTTTTTTCTGTCGCAGGTGAGATCTGCTACACTGGATACATGGCTGCCAGAGCAAGTTGCATTTATTCAATGTATGTGTTACTGTCCTAATTTGAAAAAAAAAATTGTCAAGTTTAATTTTGATGTCTATGTTGCAGCAATGGGTAATGAAAAGGCAAATAACTTTTGGGAAGCAGAGCTGCCCCCTAACTATGATAGGGTTGGGATAGAAAACTTCATACGCGCAAAGTATGATTCTCTCCCTCTATTGCAGTTCCTGTTAATCTTGCGAACATTTCATCCACTTGCTTTTCAGACAGTACATGTAACATGTGGCTAACATTATGTCTGAAATGCAGATACGAGGACAAGAGATGGGTACCAAGGAATGGATCATCGCGACTGCCATCTGGTGCTCAAGATGAGAATAGCTCAGAGTCTCAGGCTAGTGCTACCAGAAGTGGAAATGTTCAAAGATCTTCATTTGAGCAACACCGTGCTCCACCAGCTGCTACAAGCAAAATTTCCCCAGTAGGTTCAAGAATGCCCACCCAGGTTCCCTTCCACACAAGATTTATCAATTCTTGATCTTGATAAGCATCAGCTTAGATAAAACCTACTAAAAGATCAATTCTTGAATTCCAGAAGAGTGATGCATTTCAAAAGTCTGGGTTACTATCAATCAATTTAACACCTGAATGATTAATTGGGGATGGAGATGTAAGGCATATGATATGCACTAGATGTATTCATTCAACAGTGTGCATGTTGTAGTTCTATGGATGTACTAAATTAAAAGTGGTGATGTGTACTAGGCTACTAGCATGTGAATGGATGCATTGCAAGTATATATGATAATGTCTTGCTACCATTTTAGGATACTTGATGCAGTCAAGGCCATGCTCATAGTTTCTATATCATGCTTGACCTGAACAAATGAGCATGATGGTAATCAGTAGCTTCATTCTATCTAGTGATCTTCACTGCACACCATAGCCTCTAGTCTGAAACTTGAACAAATTGTTTGATGTTGGTGGCATGTCAATAAACTAAAATATCAACTTTATGTTAGAACCTGTGACTGTTCTATATTATAATTTTACTAGTATTCATTATATTCTGCTTCAAGCAGTTTGGGAGACTTGGTTTACATTTACAGATTTACTTGCCATTTTTTACTATGTTTTCCATTGAGATAATAGTTGGTAACATTGACCTTTGATCTGGCTTGAATGCATGAAAAACAGGCATCACGTCAGCCAAAAGTAGAACTGCCAGTTCCCAAGGTTGTTTCTCCTCCTCAGCCAGAGAAATCTCCTGCTAAAGTTGATACAGCAGCCCCTAAAGTTGATAAGCCATCGGTTGTGCCACCTCCTAAAGTTGATTATGCTATCGATCTCTTTAACATGCTGTCAATGGATGAAACAACCAAGGAAGAGTCAGAGTTATCTACTAATGATGATAATGCATGGGATGGCTTCAAATGTAAGTTCTTGGGACATATGTTTCAATGGACGACAAAAGGGTTGTTCTGTTTCTTTGTGACTGTACCATATCTCAACAGATATCTGTAATACAATTGTAATACATTTTCCGCACATATATCTGTGCCACATCATTTTAATTGTGCTCATGGTAATACTCAACTTGTTCAGCTGCAGCGCCAGTGCCTAGCTCCGAGAAGGATCCTGCCAAGCCAGTGGAAAGTAAACCCCAGTCTGCAGCAGCGGGATTAGAAGACTTATTAAAAGACTCAGCACCTGTCCCATTATCTTCAGCTTCAGCTGCTTCCCAAGCAAATGTTAAGAATGATATCATGAGTTTGTTTGAGAAGGTGAGCAGCCCTCCTTTCACGATTAAAGTTTGTGAAAATGGTTTTATTGCCAAAAGGAAGGGTGCAATTATGGCATTCTAAGAGACACCTTGTTTTGCAGTCCAAAATGGTATCACCATTTGCCGTCCATCAGCAGCAACTTGCGTTTATGTCGCAGCAGCAAGCTCTTTTAATGGCCGCTCTCAAAGCTGGAAATGCACCCCAAATAACTCCGGGAAATGCCAATGGCTCTAATGCCTCTCAGGGAAGCTTGCCTTTTCAAAACTGGACAAATCTTGGTTATCAAAACCCTGGGCCAATTCCAACAGTAGCACAGAATGGTGCAGCCAAGGTAAATACGCACAGATTCTTTTAAGCACAGTATTTGTCTATTTGATACCAGCCCCTGTTCATCTTTTTTTTTTTGTTAGCAGGTTGATAATAACAACCAGGAATTCTCTAGTTTTGGGACACCTGGGTAAGATGCAGTACCTGCCTTGATTAGTTTTAGATTTCTATAGTATGCATATTTTCAATGAAAATTCAGGTGTTTTCCTTGATCTGAGAGATTAATGATACGTGTGTTTGTAATGTTCCCTATTGGTTGCAGGGTGTACAACACTAGTTCAGCTGTCCCAACAAATGGGGCCTCAAGAGCGGATGTTAACATGAGCACAGCAACCCCTGCCTCTTCTACCCTCCCATCTCAATCTGGAAAAGATTATGATTTTTCCTCGTTAACTCAAGGATTTTTCTCCAAACGATGATGCATTATGCCATAGTTGGAGATCGAACAGCAGGGTACTTGTGATGCTGGATATGGCATACAAATTTAGGGAGAACAAGGGATTTGTACATGTTTATCATTGAGGCTGCTTTTCTTCTTGTGTATACATAATTACAGGACTTTGTAGCTGTCCGAGACAAACAAGTTGGAAATATGGCACTAAAGAGCTCATGATGCTTCTTCAGTTGAAGAGTTCCTTGTCTGATGCTGATGCCAACCACATGGGGATTACGCCTTTCAGTTACAATGCAGCCTTCATTTCTTGGTCATGACTTCGCTGCAATACGTGGCACAAGTTATTCTGTATTGTAAAACAATTGGATTTTATTGATTCAACATCTGTTTGTATTTTTGTGATTCAGAATTGACCTCTTCAAGGCACTGAACCAACTTATTTTCTGAAATATGTTCAAATATTATCTTCAAGCATTTAACTTACTGACGTGCCCTTCCCACGTTAATATGTTACCCAACACTTCTGATGGCTCGTGTTCTTTACGTAACAGTGTTTTGGTCCTCGATAAATATGCTAGTACACCACACATAATGCCTGTCAGATTGAGTACTCCTTCCGTCTCCAAAAATTTGTCTAGTTCAAAAATGAACTACAAAACGACAAACTTTTAGAAACGAAGTGAGTACTTTCTAATGCCAAGAGGAACTCGCGGTCTGAAAAATGAAAAGTAGCTAGAGCTTAGATGCCAATGGGCCACGTCAAGCTCCAGTTTGGTCAAAAAATGAAAGGTAGCTCACGCTTATAAACGCAGGGAAGAAGCATTAACAAGTTACTAGCAGCTATCATCAGGGAGACGGGGATCACCACACTACCAAGCAATGATATGCTACTTGGTTAGAATCCACCAGAGTACCATATTGAGACCCCCTTTGGCAGAGCTTCACGAAGCTGATTCTCAGTCAAAATCAGGGAAACTGTGCCAAACACTGTTTTTTAGAAGAAGTGATTCTTGGCTGATTCTGTAAAGTGATTCTCTAAAATGAACTAAGGAACTAGAAGCTGAAAAAAATAGTTTCTCCTGATTTTGTGAAGTGATTCTCTGTCCTGATTCTAAGAGTTTATTCTAAAAAATCATAGAGAATCATTTTTCAACCACATAATCACTTCACCAAAAAATCAGAAGTGAATCCAAAAAATCAGCTTTATGAAGCTGTGCTAAAGGGGGCCTGACAATGCAGAGACCCTGCAATTAGGGGAACAAGCTGTGCAACCACCAGCTTCTTTAACCACACCACCACCAAAACAGATAGCTGCTTTCCGTCTCATGGAGATTCTTCCCGGCAACTAGATACAAGTGGTGGGGAACGGAAAAGAGTGCCAACTTTCTTCAGACAAGTCGCTACAGCAGAAACGTTATCAGGCCAGCAATGTTGTGTGTGGTTTAGCAGCTAGCAGTCAGCAGTCGCTTGTGGATTCTCAGACTAGCAGTTAACGGAAATCCAATGCACCAGCACCCAATGTGAACGGAAAAGTCAGAGAACCTGCAGTGCAAGTAGCAGTCATTACACTGCAGCCAAAAAATGGTAAAAAGAATCAATACATAAACATATATACCGTCAGCAGATCCATTAATAAAGTTATCATGACCGTGCATGCCTTCTGTGACAATATTGTCAACTGAATTTTCAGTTTGATCACAGTTAACACCAATAAAAGCAGATATGTCTGGGGGCTTAGATTGAATAACTTGCTCTACTTGATCCATCAGTATGCTTGACCGGTTTTCCATACAAGCAAATGAATCCAGAGAAGTTGCAGCCTGAGCAGCTGCCATACTGAATATGCGACACAAGGCAGTGTAACGTTTTGCCTGAGCAGACTCAGCATCCCCATTGAACGAGAAAACATAATCACCATTTGAAGATCTTAATTTAGCATCCTTCCTCCACCTTTTCAAGATGTATCGAGTAGGAAGGTCCTTGATATTCCTTGTGTCAAGTACCTTCAGCATATGGCGACATGGGATGCCCATGAACTCAAATGTCTTACAGCTGCAATTGACCATGGAATTTAGTGAATCAAATTTAACAAAGTGACTTTTTGGATTGTCCTCAACACATATCCTATACTCAGAAATTGTACCCACCTCACCACAGTTGTATAGCAAACAATCCATGTACAACTCAAATTCTCTTTCAAACATTTTGAAAGCAGCAGGCGTATAAACACTGGCAGCTTGCCTTAACATTCGCATAGGAGGTGGCTTCTTTGTGCTGTGATTAGCATTCACGTCAGCTACAAGCTCTGCAGATCGACGGTCACATAATAGTCTTTCAAACTGCTCAAAGAAGTGCAAAAGGTCATAATCTAGGGACAGATGTTTTTTCAGGTCAACTGTCAAGCTTTCCTTCTGCTGGACACTCTTCATATCAGCATAAATTGCCTCGCGACCATATGGCAGTGCCCATTTTTCCTTTATTGAGAACAGATCTGCTAGCCATTGATTATCTTCTAGATCATATTTTCCCAACATTTCTCTCCACGCTGTCAGAAACTCATCTTCATCCTCACAATCAAATAGGCATCTCTTGAAGTCATATTCTAAAGTTCTTGATCCGTGGAAAGCTTGGCTCAACTGCGGAACAGCACTTTGGTAAATTTGCCAAACACAATAACGATGGGTTGTTTCAGGCCATGTGGCTGTAACAGCTTCACTAATCGCAACAGATCTTTTAGTCAACAATGTTTTCGGATGACTTTGATTCATGGCCATCTTGAAAGTGTCTAATAACCATCTGAAACCTTCATTGCTTTCATCATAAAGCATTGCAGCACCAAAGATTACTGTTTGCTTATGATGATTCAAACCCGTGAACAAAGCAAGTGGCCTGCCATAGCCTTGCAATGCATATCCTGAATCAAGACACACTACATCACCAAAGTGGTGAAAATCCATGATAGAGTTTGAATCTGCCCAGAAAAAATTTGTGAAGTTTCCATCCTCATCAGATCTTACTGCATAGTAGAATGAAGGACTATTATGCTGCATCTTTTGCAGGTACTCTAGAGTAGCACCAATATCACCGCGGTGCGGAGTCTTTGTACACTTGTATCTTTTGCAACTTCTACCTTCTGGAGTGTATCCAAGGGAATTTTCGTTAATAAATTTTTGCTTGCGGACAGAATCATCTGGTGATCTCTCTACCAGGTCAACTCCATCATCTTGGTCATTTTCCATACTCTGTGATGGTATCACAAGATCAGAAGCTCCTGCAGCCCCAAGTTGGTGATTGTGGAACGTGACAAACTCCGTGACATGATATTTCCCATTAGCTGCAAGCCTTATGACCATACATGCAGGACAACCAGTCCGGGTCTTTGGACGAGGCTTCTGTACTCTTTTTGCACCTCTTTTCTTCTCATGGAAACCTTCTTTCGAACAAACAAACATCCTTCTGGTTATAACATTGTCACCATTCACTGTCATGCTTGCCTTTCGCACGCTGAACCCAATCTTCCCCGCATACATGCTGTAAAACTCATAAGCCTCATCTTCATTCTCAAATTCCGGTGTTCTCAAAGTATCATCCACAAGATGTTCTCTTACAGCCCGTGCTTTACGTCTGATTTTCTTTGCCTTCAGCATATGAATGGTAGATGCTGTTGCCAGCTGATGGTTGTGGTTCGGTATAAACTCTGTCAAACGATACTTGCCATTAGCGATAAGTCTAATGGTCATGCTTGCGGGGCACCCGATTCTTGTTTCAGGACGTGGGCACTTTGCTTCCTTGGCACCCTTCTTCTTCTCCCGAAAACCTTCCCTTGAGCAGACGAAAGTCCTCCTAGTAATTATGTTTTTCGATGTTGTCCAGAGTGTCGATCTTCGAACAAAGAAGCCCACTTTCTCCGCATATGCATTATAGAACTCGTACGCATCATTCTCACCATCAAATAGCATATTTATCTTGGGCATCATACTCTCATCACAGCTGTTGATCGCAGGATTAACATCAGCCGCAGCCACTTCTGCCCCAGCATCCTGTCAATCAAGGAATGTCATTGTAACGGCCGAGGACAAGGCACTATTCTTCTCTCTCAAGTCTCAACAGAAAAGCTAAATAAACTGCAGGGATAAAGCATACCTCATTTTGCAGCGGATTTGATGTATTCAGCAGATGCGGCACGGGAGCATGGGGAGGCCAAGGTGCGCATGGACGCAGGAGTACCGCGTGGTCGGACCATGATTGCTGTGATAACCTCGGGTCAGCACCAGCGCCACCCGTGAAATGAGCAGGCCGGAGTGTCTGAAACGATGAAGGCGCCCCCGCTGTCCCCGGAGTGACTTGGGGATCATTCTCTTTAGGGCCGGAAGGCATAGGAGTTTACTTGACCGATTTTGTGCGCGCAGAACAAGACGGACAAGAACCTAATCCAATTGAACACCACCCCACAAAAAAAAATGAAAAATGGATTCTTGATTACATTAGTTGTCCGCCATGGATGGAGAAACAAAATACAAAGAACCTGATTGCTCGCCGGAGAATCCACAAGGACTCCCAGAACATAATTCGCTCTCGGACCAAGTTAGGGTTCCTTACCAACGAAAGAAAATCAGGTCCTTCCCCAGTTACTGCGTGCCAATCCAGTATATGTGGCCGGGGGAAGAGCGCGACAAGAACGATGGACAAGAAAGAGTCCCCACGGGGAGGCTGGTTCGGCGGCAAAACCGCAGGCGGGGCCGCCGGAGACGAAGAGGACAACGATGGTGTCAGCTCACAGCACTCGTCTTACACTCTCGAAACAAAAATGGACGTATAAAAAATAAAAAATGGAAAGGTTGAAGGTCAGCGGACAGCGAGCGGGCCGAGCCTGGGTTGCGCCTATGCGAAGCGCGTCCGATGGGAACCCACCGTAGATCGGCCCATCAGACCATAAACGAAAATAAAAAGGCCGTCCAGTTGTTGCGGTTAGGCAACCGGCAGCCCATGTGGAAACAGGTGATTTCGGACTGACATGATTTTTTTCCCTTCGGGCCTGATTTTTTTCGTTCGGCCTGGCGTGGTATATATATGGGCCCAGGTTTCCACATTTTGTTCTTTCTTTTCGTTTGCGAATGCAAAGTTTCTTAATTCGCCGGTTTATGAAAGATCAGCGACATTTTACTAACTCTGTTAGCCAAGTACTCCCTCCGTCCCAAAAAGGTTATCATTTTGTAGTCCATTTTTGAACTACAAAGCGACAAGCTTTTCAGGACGGAGGGAGTAGTTAATACTAGTAGGGTAAAGATGGTGCTTAAAAAATGGTAATTTGGCACCCTCTTCATTTTTTGATGACTGTGCTTAAAAAATAGAGGCAAATATATTGCAGAGTAAAGATGGAATACTTTTTTTATTTAACTTAGAAGGTCAAGTAATGAAATATATTTTCTTTGACTTAGAGTGTCAAGTAATTCAGAATGGAAGATGTATTGTTTATTTGTTATCCTACAGTTAACAAGTCATGTGAGTTGGGACCGGTCGAATCAATACCTACAGCAAGTATTTTGAAACATAACTGCGATAATGTTTAGAAAAACCACATTAATTTTTTAGCTCCATAAAGATAGTTAACTCCTAGCGCAAAAAAAGAGAGAACGATAGTGGACGTTCTGGATATATATATATATATATATATATATATATATATATATATATATATATAATCCTGATACTGACTGTCTTGGTACTAATTACGTTCCTAGGTGTACTTATCCTGTTACCTGGTCTCCATCCCAGCTGTCGATCGACTTCAATCCTTTTCGCCCGGAGTACATGAACAGTGACACGTGTCTGTGTACAGGAGGAATGCACTGGCGATATTATTTTGACCACTACACTATGCATACACGCATGTCCTGTACAAGATTACAACCAACACGCTCGCATTTCACTGCCGGTATGATCAATCGAGAGCGTAGAGGGCACCAGAGAGAGAGAGAGAGAGAGACTGCTGGAGTGTGTGCTGTGCATGTCGACTGACTTGGCTGCTGACAAGTGACCGGACTAGTCGTTTCGTTGGTCGTTGGATCTGTCCAGGGGACGCCGTCGGCCGGTCTCGCTCGATCGGTGCAATGGCCGGCCTCTTGTGCAAGTGTCGAGTAGGGTTTGGCTCGCCGGCCGGTGGTGCGGCAGGCCAGCAGGAGACCTGGAAGTTGTTAGGAGACTTGCAAGTCGATAAGGTTAAGAATAGCCTTGTAAGATTTGGATAAAAACCTGCGTGCTTCAGACTGGATCTGCTGATGCAACAAAGCGTTCAGACTACTCCCTCCGTCCCTATAAACTTGTCGCTTTGTAGTTCATTTTTGAATTACAAAGCGACAAGTTCATGGGGATGGAAGGAGTACTAATTAAGTGAGCTCGTAGTCACTAGGTTGTTTCCACATGGTGAACGGGTCGTACGGCAGTACGTGGATGAGTCTGAATGGAATTGGCCACGTTATCGTCACGACTAGCTAGCTACGGCATACATGCATGGCGTCAGTCAATTTCATGGAAGTCTTCTGTTTGTCTCTTCGTATAGCTCTTTTCTGTTGCCTCGTGCCTTCTCCATATCCACATGCATGGTGCTCTAGCTAATAAACGGGACATTCCAACCACCAGGCCTAGAGTTTACGCGTAGTCGGCAGTCGGGCACTGTCTGTGCTGGGTGTGTCCAAGCATTATGACAGTGTGAGGCAGCTGAATTGTGTTTCGGATCAAACATACAGACGTGAACGATCGGAGAAAGGGAGGGATACCTACAGTGAGTGCGCCACTGCATGCACGTCTAACTCTTGACCTTTTTTAGACCAAGATATAAGGGTTACAATCATGCTACACGTACGTTATTGCAGCAGGATCGATGTTAGAGGATCCAACCAAGAGAGACAAACCCCTATATATGACGCTTATAATCTCCGCACACTACGTAGTGCATGACGTCCGTTGCATGAACAACGCACCACCGTAATTGTGCACCGTTTCTTCTCTAATTAACGCGCACACACGTTCATATACTCTGTCTACACGCACATACGCCATACAGTCGGCACATACCTACAGTATAGATTGCGCATGCATGAAGAATTGTTTCTATACGACAGAGACAGAATAGAAGTTGGGGACGTGTTTCTGACTATGGGCTTGACTTATGTGATGACCGGTGAACGGGTCATGACTCATGAGTAGAAGCTAGGTTTGGTTCAACGTAGCTAAACTTGGTGGTTAGTTGGACGCCGTTGCATCGCGTCCAGGTGCACTGGCCGTCTACGCGCTACATCAGTTTCTTCGGTTCACGGGCGGTGGTTTTGCGCAAGCGTCGAGCCGCGTTTGGCTTGCCGGCCGCCGGCGACGTGCGTGAGCGAGAAGACGTGAAGTTCGGAGACGGTTCTAGCGGCCGGGTCCACAGCAGATCGATGATTAAGAATCATCCCATGAGGTTAACCTCGTAGTATATATGCTTGTGTTCACACGCACAGCTGGGGTAGATATGGATAGACATGGAGCCACCGCCTTATCTCGTCGGCGAGTACTTCACGGCTGCGTACATGCATATATGGCGTCGTCACCTGCATGGACCTTCCTTCATTACACGTACCAATAAACTCTGCGTCGCTATCTTCTCGTCTTGTTTTCGGTGTGTTGGGTGTTGCCCGCACATACGTGGCTGCTGGGTCGTGTACTGCTACTGCTAGAGATCCAGCCAAGCGGTTTAAGTGTCTACGTACGTGTACGCCGGCCGGGTACACATATCTGCTTGAGCGGATCGTCAGATGGAAATACCGCACATAGTTTGTGCAGATTGTGTATATTTTTTTACGTTAAGATGAAAGTACGTTGTACTGCCTTCTCATTAAAGTAGGAGAAAAGTTCAGAAATTACAAATAGAATAGGAAATACGTAACAGATTGTGTATATTAGTTGAGTTGACGGAGTAATATATACTTTAGTATGATTCATCAACTCATCAGAGAAGGAAAAACAACAGCATACGCGAGCTATATGTCAAACAATTACAAACTAACGTCTATTCTATTTTTCTAAAAATGGATTATTTAACTCCGTAATTCTTGATAACTTGCTGCACCTGTCTCGCTCTCTGACGTTGCTGTGTTTTGCTCTGATCGATGGAGCGGTGGTTCGTGTGGCACCGTGTGTCCAACCTACACACGTGCACTAGCCGACGCATACGTAACATGTGAACGAGTTTTCTTCCGCGAGTTCTCGGGAACGTTTGGCGGGATCAAGTTAATTACTGTACGACGGCTAATTAATCACGTACGGCGATCTAGAGCGATGCACGAGAAGCGGCGTGGGACATACAGCTGATGACTGACCAGCTGTCCGGCCAGTGTGTCCACCGACCATCCCGGCCGGCCGGTAATGGTCACACATGATGATCAGTATAGGACCATTCAATTAATAAAGTCGCGGTGCAACACGAGGCACGTACGTAACGTCGATCCTAGCCACTCACTCGATGATCTGCAACAAATACAAATACTGCAACACGCCACGCAGGGACGGGGCGGCGCGCTAGGTTTCCCTCTCTCGCTCTCTTTGTGTACGAACATGGCAAACGGCAAAACGTATGTACAGATCGCGAATCTGTCGGAAAGCTTTCTGTCTGGATGAGTAGGAGTACTATGCATGCTCCTCGATCAAACGATACTAAATTGTTTTCAAGCACAACGTACGTACGTGTTACTGTACTGAGTTCTCCGAATTTTTTTTTAAAAGGGGGCATGCAAGCAAAGATTGATCACTACTAAATCTGGTCCTGCACATGGGTCTGGCACAGCTGCCGCTGCTCCTGGTCGGCCGGCTCACATGCCGGCCGGAAACGACGAACTCGTACTACTCACTACTCAGCATGGGTTGGTAGGCAGCAGCAGGCAGGTAGGTAAACCTTCATGCATGCCACGCCACACGGATCCAATTGAACGCGGTCCACTCCATGGCGCGCGTGTTCTTCCTCCTTTACGTTTTCCGTTTTCGCACGGCACACATGGTTCAACCTTGCCGGCCGAGGCTTCGGATTGGCAGGATTAATTTGCCGCTCGCTCGATCTGATCTCCCTGCAGCCAGCACCGCTGGTTGAAAAGTTAATTAGTCGTACGACGGAGGAGTACTACACGTGTCGTCACATATATATTTTCTCGTAAGAGCAGCATGGATCATGTGGTAGATATACAGGCTGAGAAGCTGACGACAATTCTACCATTTTCCTTTGGCTGACAATTAAGCTAGGAGTCCGTACCGTACGCACGACGAGTGGTTTGTGTAGCACACGTATAATCGATTCACCATGGTTTTCATCCAAAAATGTGATCAGCTCTAAATCAAGCGCATGAATCTTGGTGGCCGTATCTGGAGTCACCGTGTTGTGTACTCCTGTGCACATGTACGCTTCACTGAGATTTGGAGATGCGTAGTCGCGACAGGTTGGTAGGCACGATGAGATATACGCGCGCGTGCGTACTGAGATCGACGCACATGTACGCATGGGAGAGCTAGCTAGGTCTGTATATATATATATATGGTTGATTCAGTTTGGTACTAATACGATCCACAAGTAATGAAGCCGCACATGTATCGCGTTGCTAGCTCCTCCACACCCTCTCTCGGTCCATGGCAGCAGGCGCGAGAGGAGTTCGCGGAGCGGAAGCAAGCGTCGCGCTCGCGCCGTGGCGCCGCCGGGTCGTCCTTTTCTCGATCTAGACCGCCGACGTTGCCGAGTTCGGGAACCATCGCTGTCCCGGAGATCGGCCGGAACCAACGTCCACTGTGCCCGAACAATCATTATGCAGTAGTACTAGCTACTCCAGCTCTCACACGCAACAACAGAGATAATTTGAGCTTCAATTAGCTACTAAACCTTGGTCATCTCAAGCAAAAGCACTACACACTAGCTAGGACGGAGTGGTACGCATATTAGGTGTAGAAAAGTCAAAATTAGCAGCGCCACCTTGCATGCGCGCTGTTCCATTTTCGACCCTTGCATCGCATCTATAGCTACGCGTGCGTGCAGCCCGACGTGTCACAACAATTTAGTCTCCGTACGCCAATTAATCATCAGGTGATACCGCACTAATCAGTAACTTCTGCTAACTGGAGCTTTGCGCGTTCGTACGTGGCGAATGGGCAGGCAGCAATGCCGGCCGGGTAGGCTAGCTAAGCTAGGCGGTAAAGCTAACTCCCGGCAGGTTAATATACTCCATTCTTTCTTAAAAGATTGTCATATTTTAGTTCATTTTTGAACTAGAAGGTGACAATCTTTTGAGAAAGGAGGGAGTACGCATAAAACACGCAAAGGAGACGAACTAGCTAGGTCGCTTCACGTACTGTCCGCGCATATGGGTTCATCAGTATGGAGCAACATCCTGCGTGTCGAAGCCACACGAACTGTACTGTACGTTTGTGAGTTCGGTCTCCAATCGCAGCCTCATGATTGTATACATTTTTTAAAGGAAATGTACCACCCTACGTTTGTCTCGCATACTCTCTCTCCATCTCAAATTATTTGGCACTCTCTAGTTTAGTACTCCCTCTGTTTCGTTTTAATTGTCGTTAGAACAACATTCAATAATTCATTTCTAGTTTATTTGGTTGTCTGAAACGACAATTATTTCAGAACGGAAGGAGTAGTTAGAAAGTAACAAGTAATTTAGGATGGACGCAAGTTAGGGACGGCACCTGGAACGAAAACAGATGTGCTAGACGACCTGCACGGGGCCGGGTGGAGAGACGGAGATATATAGATAGGCTCGAGCGCTGGCGCCGCTGCACGTTCGCGTGGCACCGCGGTGAGGTCAGCTGAGCTGAACCCTTCCCACCAGCGGTGGTAAGGCAACCAAAGAAACGAAAAAAAGCGGCGCCGGTCAAACAAAGCGGGGGACGAAGAAGCGTACGTACGTGGCAGCGCGTGAGACCCACAAAAGCAGGACACGAGGCTCGGCCTGAGCGGTGGGCTGCTACTAGGCTTCCCCACGGCCGCGCCAACGGTCGTATTTTCCTGACCGTTTGAGAGAGAGCCATCTCGTCACCCCATCATTGTCGCTGCGCGCCCCCATCTCGCGTCGAGCCTTTAGTATGGGCAAGTCCCGTCCCTCGAGCATGGGTTGCACTAGCGGAACCCACATGGCACGTACGTACGTATGTACGTACGTACCAAATGCGTCTTGCTAGTGGTGGTATACTTACTGGTCTGTGAAGACGCACTGCTCAAAAATGCCGTGCTCGCTGTGAGCCGTCCGATCAGCGTGCGTGGTAGGTCAACAACGCAACGCAAGCAAAGCAGAAACGGAAAAAACTTTGACGAGATTTTCTCAACATCTACAGGGACCAAATCAGGTGGCTCCACTTGTTGTGGCCACCGGGCACCGGCTAGTGAGCACAGAGCAGCAGCAGCGACCACCCACGGTCACGCCAGCGAGCCACGAGTACGAGTGCTGCCGCCGCTTGCTGAATGCTGATCCTGATCTAGACCATTCCCAAAATATTTTCTCATCACAGCCTCCCGCGCGTCATCATCCACCGTCCCGAAAATCGTCATCGGGCGGTCCACGTCTCGCCGCCGACCCGACCCGACCCCTTCGTTATAAATTCCACCCGCTGCGCCCCACCTCACATTGCTCGTTTTTCTCTCCGTTCCGTTTCACCGCACGCGCACCACCAAGAGCAACAAACAACGAAAGGGCAGGCACACTGGGGCAGAGAGAGGCCGAGAGGGAGCTGGAACGGCGGCAAGGATGGGATACGAGCGGACGCTGAAGGTGGCGGCGGCCGTTGGCGTGCTGGCGGCCACGGGGGCGCGGTTCCTCGGGCCCGCGGCGGCGGCGCTCGTGGCGAACGGCCTGCCTCGCGCGCGGGACGCGGTGGCCGGGTGGCTCACCCCGCCGTACCTGTACCTCGTCATCAACGCCATCATCATCTCCATCGCCGCGTCGTCGCGCTTCCAGCCCGCCGGCACCAGCGACAGTCCGTCGGCCTCCCCGGAGATGGAGCCGGCCGAGCAGCACGTCACGGCGGTGGAGGCTCCGTTGCAGGTGCCTGCGCCGGCCGTAACAGCGGCGGCGGTGCCCGTGGTGCAGACAGCGGAGTTCGTGGCGGCTGAGGAGCCGGTGGTGAGAACGAGCAAGGCAGCACAGGCGCCGGCGCCGGCGCTGGAGGAGGAGGAGGAGTATTCGATTTCGAGGTCCAGTTGGAAGCCGCGGCGGAGGGGCGCGGAACCGGTGGTGGTCGACAAGGATGTGGAGGCCGAGGCGTCCCCGTTGGCGGACCCGACCAACTCCAGGGAGAAGCCGCTGGTGTCGGCGAGGTTCAGCCGCAAGGCGGCCAAGCCAAGCCCCGAAGGTAACACCACACGTTATTTTCGAATTTTCGCCGATCGTTAACTTGGAACAGCAACACACCCAATTCTTATTTACTTCATTCCTTCCCGGAATGTTCTTGCTTTGGATTCACAATTTGGTTTGATACTGACGATGGGGGATTGGGCACGTGTGCTGTGGTTGCAGGCAGCAAAGCTCTGAGGGTGGCGCGTCCGCGGAAGGAGGAGACGCTGGAGAGCACGTGGAAGGCCATCACGGAGGGGCGCGCGCCGCCGCTGGCTCGGCACCTCAAGAAGTCCGACACCTGGGACACCCGCCCCGGTCGCCGCCCGTCCGGCGGCGGCGGCGAGGTCGATCCCGCCGCCGCCGCCCCGGCAGCGACCATTATGCGGAAGGCGGAGACGTTCAATGACGGGAGGAGCAAGGCGCCGGCGCCGGCGCCGGTGCGGCGGGAGCCGTCGCTGGGGCAGGACGAGCTGAACCGGCGGGTGGAGGCGTTCATCAACAAGTTCAACATGGAGATGCGGCTGCAGCGGCAGGAGTCGCTCAAGCACTACAACGAAATGCTCGGGTTCAGCAGGGACAGCGTTTACTGAAAATAGTTTGCAACTTGCAAGGAAAGACTGCCTTTTTTTTTCGAGTGTGTTCTCGATTTCGGGTTTGGTTCATGCTCTGTGTAAGATAGGTTTTGTCAAGTGAGGAGGTGACAGTGATAGTGTTCTGCACGAGGGGGAACATCCCGCAACTTCTTTTGCGGGGCAATTGATACTGATCTTTGAGCTGTTGTTCTTTTGTTCTTTGCTCATTATCCGCTCCTCTAATGTGTGTTAATATCGATGTTCCGAATGTTCACTACCCTACCCATCCCGAAAAGATTGGAGCAGGGAGAAGGCAGAATCGATGGCGGCGGACAAAATTTTGTGCCTGCGCCGAAGAATCCGTCTCGATCTCACCCGAGCGGTTCATCTGCGCCGAAGAATTCTGTTCTAAATAATATACAGTTTTCACCTGCAGCATCATCATTTTTGAATGATGGTAAAGTACGGATTTTCCATTTAAAGAAGTTATGATCAACACTTACAGTAATATGATGACGATAATTGAATGACATAAGTAACGTATTTTATATATCAACATGTGAAATACGTTTGTCCTCTCATATTTTTTTTATATCCGTCTCAGATTCGGTAGAGTACTTAATTATTGGGATAAAATCTCTTTCGCACATGCAGCATCTTCATGGAACGAAATTTAGCCGAAGCACGCTCCCTCTATAAATCTTCACCTAGGCCCAATTGATACTACCAAAAGCTTCAAAAGAGAGCTGCACAAGACACAGACAGCTAGCTACGCTTTGAATATCCAGTTATTGCTGACAGCCCAATAACTCCGTGCCATGGTAACGATAACCTCCATGTAGGAGGTATTGCTAGTCCCGAGTTCCCAGGCACAAGGCTGCCACTTGCCTTGCTGCTGCTACCCTGCACCGTGCCCGGCAAAGAACATCAAGTTTCAGCATACTTCAAACCAACTCAGGAAGCACATCAACATCAGAAACATTGCTTCATTATTTCTTCCTGATTCTACAATAGGATTTCGCTGCAAGGGGCACAACGCATCTATGCATATTATTATGAACAGAATAGCAATCATCTTTACATAAAAATAAAAAACGCCTACGATGCGTTTGTGCCAAATCGAGATATTGCAGAGGGGGCGTGCCTTCCCGCCTACCTGCCCAGGAACAGAGCGGACCAGCACAAACCTTCCCCTAGCAGTCTAGCACTGTGAATGGATTCAATACACAAACAATTTCCCGCTAACCTGCTGCACCAAAGCGATGTACTCCCTCCGTCTCCATGAACTTGTCGCTTTGTAGTTCATTTTTGAACTACAAAGCGACAAGTCCATGGAGACGGAGGGAGTACTTAAAATACATACAGGGTATACAACGCCACCACGCAACACCAACCCTCCATGGTTCGATCTATGGTATACAAGACAACATAAAGACTGGAGTCTACTCAGCAAACTGAAACATGCCCTTTGGTAACGGAAGGTAACACCTAAGCTACAACACCTCATGAAACCTTATTCTTCATTGGTATAGACACTCCAAAAGGTAATATTCCAGCAGTTATACATGTCCACTTTCACAAGTACGAATGTATAATATCAACTGTTTGGACAAGCAGCAATAAGTTGTATGTGTCGAACGACTCACGTCGCACCAGCTGCATCAGCCTTCGGTGAATGCTCATCATCACGGTCAGGTTGAATGTTCAGGTCAATATGGTTCTTGACAGGTGACGATGTCATCTTATGATCTACAGTCATGTCATCAGGCCCATCAGCATTTGGCTCTGCTTTCTGCGGGGAGCTAGTTGTACTGGCACTGGTTGCTGGTAGGCCAGATCCAGTTTGTGAAACTGTTTCGATCGATTGGCCTGCCTCTTTCTTCGGAGGTGAATCTGTATCTTTGCGCTTCTCACGTCGAAGCATAAGCGTTCTGAAACGGCGACGAACTGTTATGCAGACATTGCAAGCACATGTCTGCTTGTGCTTTGGGCCCTTCCCACTTGGTGGTTGGATGCATACAATGCATGAGCAGCCAGGACGATGACGAGGATGTTTTGTGGTTGGCTGTGAAGGAAGAGCTTCACCCTCATCAAGAATAGCAAGCTTTGCAAGTGTGCTCAATCCACCCGAAGCATCAATAGTTTCTGCTTCTATCTTTGATTTGGACTTTTTCACTCCAACCAAGCCTGCAATTAGCAGAAGCTTATTGGTAACAAACATAAACCGAGAATTCCAGGTATCAAAAATATCATTAATCACATACTTGCAACTGCAACTCCAACAGACAACTAAAATGCAGATATAGATCACTGAACAAGATGCACAACATATAAAGCAAGGTCTTGAAACTTTAGTATAAAACCTGCATGTCAATGGGAGCTGAAAATAAAACAAAAGAACATGTACTAATCTAAAGGGTAATGGGACATGGGCATGGGCAAGCTAACACCACATTTCATTATAGCGCTGCAGGCGCGTGAATTTCCTTTAAATCCTGCCAAGTATCTTTCTTACTATTGTATGTGCTAAGACAGTGAAGCACTTTGGCACATCCAATTACTGGTAATGCTCGGCCCTTCTCCAAAGTCTATCCCAGCTATAGTAGCTCACAGCTATATGCAATCTAGTTCACTTTTACTCCTGAAATTCATCTTCAGCATTTCTGTCGTTTGCGCTAAGACAGTGAAGACATTTGGCGCATCCAACTACTGGCAATCCTCACCCCTTCTACAAAGTCTACCCCAGGTATAGTATCTCACAGCTCTATGCAATCTAGTTCACTTTTACTCCTGAAATTCATCTTCAGCGTTTCAATTGTGAAATAACTACAAAAGAAATCCAACTTCTGAGAACCATGGTACACATTTTGGAGGGAACATGTATCATACCAGATTTTGTGAGTATCAATTCTGCAAGCTCATCCATGCTTATCTCTTGTGCAGGTTCACAAGATGACCTAGAGACAATAGTAGCGGCAATTAGCTGAATAGTTAAAATACAGTGATTAGCGAGCCATAAGCTTAATAAAAATAATAATAATGTAGAATTGTCCAAGAAGGTTAATCAACTCCAAACATTATAAAAAATATATTATCTTCATTAAATAAATATTAGTAGTCAAGCCAAATCATGTATCAGCAGATTGTATGTAAAGCTCAAAAGAAAGAGTTGCTGGATGCTATCATTCTTGAGCAAGTAGAAGAGTAAAATTTAACCAGTTAATACTGACAAAAGTGAAAATTCTGAGCCAATATCAGTATCTTTAAATAAGCATTGCACCAAATTGTTGAACAGAGCAAAAATGGCATTCTACTAGAGGAATCAGGTCATCTCCAGGTAGGCCACTTCGAAGGACAGAAGCATGGTTTGCTACCTTGAGGTTCTTGGTTGTGAAGATGACTATCTTTGTATTACTAGTACCGAAAACTAAATCAAAAGGAATCTTCTTGATTAAATGAGTCACATTAACAGGTCACCTCTCTGAATCCCATTTATTGTCAGAGCATGTCCATTTAGAGGGCATAAGCGCGTCAGCCGGCAGTTTCCGCCATTTGGAACAATCCTCACACTGGGCCCATTGATGAGTTGCACTGTTAAAAATAAAAATTAAGACACATGGAAGAGAGTATTGCTCTGACAGAAAGTTACGTATTGATGCACCAGGTAAGCAGAAGAAAGGTACTCCCTCCATTTGCTAATACATGACACTTCAGTTGTACTACCAAAGTGAGGGAGTACTAGAAAGATACGGTAAGCAGAACCCTTGGTAAATGTATTACTGTATATTAACAAAAGCGGACATTATTTGCATCCATTTCCACACCGATAAAAAGTCTATGTCAAAAATTTTCCAGTTCAAGAAATATTACCCTGATTGGTCTGTCACAAAATATGTCTTCCTTCCAAGTATCGGTGGCTCCTGAAAAGACAGAAAAATACATGATCTCGGACAGAAACATATGTGTGTTATTCTTCTCAATCAAGAATACACAAGCAATGTGTATGATGACAGCATACACAGAATTATTGTGGCTCATTGGTGCCTTAGAAACATCAATAAATGTAGTCTAGAAATTTAAACTGTAGGTAAAACTTGAAAGGTGTGGCAGACCTCATATTCTTCGAACTCATGGCCATCAACAACAACAATAGAGGGGGCCTTAGGAGGAGGGCGAAGCAATTCTTGAGCTTCCTCCCATGTTATCTTCAGTTCCATTGATTCCTCATTATCCATCCGTAGTCGCTTAATGTTTTGACCAACAGAAGTTGCTTTTCTCTTGACAGGTCCTAGGGAAGTCTGACCAGTTGCTGGGCTTTCCTTCTGTGATGATCCCCCTTTGTCTGTTTTAGCAGTGGCTTGTTCCGCAGGGCTAGAGTTGTTTCTCTCTGTGTTGGCTTTATTTTGTGGGGGAACTGCGGCATTTGGACTAGAATCAAGAGCAGGAACTTTACCATTTACCTCTGCAGATGTTGGTGCACCGTTGGCAGGCGTTGTTGTTTGATCCTATAAGGAGAGAGAGAGGAAATTGTTAATTCCTGAAAAAATTATCAACATACTAACTCCATTCTTAAATATTGAAATATAGGACATGTAAGGAACTAGATTTCTTGTTCCAAACGTCATGTATTCAAGAATGAACTAAAAAAGGATCAATAGAGGAAATATTTATCACACATGAGTATTGAAGGAACAAACAATTTCAGTAGTGCGGATCAAATTCAGATAAGAAACATATAGCCACAAGCCACCATGTTTTAGACTTCAATATGGTTAAGAACCCATTCAAAGCACATTATGGTGGATTTCCAAAATAGGTATTGCAATAATAATCTCATTTCATATGATACATATGCTAAAAGAGATGGACATCAAACTAGTACTTCATCAGACATAAACAAAAACAGCTGGAATTGGACGCACATTTGATTCATCTATTCAAGCGTTACATGTACTGCAAAAATGGCACACCTGTTCGGTAGAAAGATTTGTTGCCTTCCTGAAACCCATGACCAATTTCCCTTCTGGATCTAATCGGCTGAAGGTTACTAGAGGAAAATTTACCCACGAGTTAGAACAGCAAAAAATTATTGCTAATAGGACAAATAAAATTGACAAAAAGTGGAGGCAGAAAGTAAAGCAGAAATCATGGAGTAAACAACTTAGCAATACAACATAACATCAGGAGAGATGATGTGTACTTAAAAATGCAGCAGAATAGTCAGCACAAAATATCAGCGAGTTACAATGCTTGCAACACCAAATTAACTAGAAATATTTATCAGACCGTTCATATCCTAATGGACTGAGTGGACCCAAGGTAACGTCACAAAATAAGTTGTCATTTTAAGTACTATTGTGGCACATAAGACACTAAGTATTTATGCATCTAACAAAGATCTGCTGTACAAATAATCCATAGGTTGCATAACAAACTAAGGTAATGAATCTTTTATAGGCTTGCTTCAAAATCCATATATTTAAAAGAAGATACCAGTGGAGGAAGTAAAAAAACATAACTTTCTTAAAAATGAACTAAGTTGTCCTAACAACATCAGTTAAGAAAGGAAGTAATTGAGCATGGCATATTTAACATACACAGATGGACTAAATGAGTAGTGTTGGTGTAAGTTCTTTTATATATTTTTTAAATATGTATTACATCTTAAGTATCAGAAATAGGTGTGCAGTACAAGTAATGACATGAAGCGTCTGTAGGCTTACTCAACATCCATAAGTTTCAGAAAGATACCTACCTGTATCACCTGCTTGTAACTGCATTGACTGAATACAAGGTGTGACACCTTCCAGAACATACATCCTGCTGTTATTATTAGGCCAGAAACGGAACTGGAATATCCATTCTTTACCACTGATATCCTGAACCTTCAAGGGGAGCCCTTCAGGCTGAGAGATCGGAGGAAAGTATGCCTATTCAAACCGATTTTTCATTTAGACATTTTTTTATTAAGAGGTGTATGAAGAAAGAACAAAAAAAATCTAACATCTCAAGGACATGTAATGTCTGTATTCTATGAGGAAAACTGTTGAACAGGTTCTTTAAAATGCCCTACTTTTGATCAAGAATTTCAGACAAATGTTAGACATATTAGAATTCTGTTAATGCCAAATATACAGTTTTGTTATGCATCAAATCGAATTAGCTCTTGGGCACACTAACCTTTATATGGCATATGTCAGACCTAGAAAAAAAATGACAGAAACTAAATGACCATATAACAGAACTAAACAAAGAATGTGATTTTCTATGGCCAATAACTTTTAAGCAACCAGTATAGTATCATGAATAATCTGCAGACAAGTAAAAAGGGGCAACCGAACCAATAACTCACCTCAGCACACTTCTTTGGCAACACCAAACGACCAATCCGTCCAGCATCACTAGCACTCAACGTCTTTTCAAACAAAGGCGTAACAGAGTGTGAACTGTAGGAGAGTTAAGGGAATGCTTCATAAAGAGTTGAAACACACATGTTGGTTGAGAATGGTATCATTTGCAATCACTTGCAACTATAAACAGAAGAAAACGAGTTGAAACAGGTAAACATTTGACAAAGTTAAGAAAGTTGTTATTTACAACCAAAACAGAAGTAACTATTAAAGTGAATGTGCTCATGAATATAAGTACAATATGTTGGATACTCTCCAGATAAGTGTAGTAGCTCTTGATCGGTTATTCTAGGCCGATACCGGGAAAGGGAAAGCAATTGAGATCTCCCCCTTGCATCCATTCTGGATCTGCCATTGCGCATTTGTGCTTGGAACTCATTATAACCACTCACATTTTGAGGATAGAACTGTTTCTGCAACGAGGAGGACACAATTTGCAGTTGATGCTGACTAGGTGCAATTCTGATATGGTCTTTCGGACCAATTGCTGATGCAAAATTAGAAGGTGACCCAACTGAAAGAGATGGCTGATCAGATGAGTGATGTGAATCAAGCTTAAAGCCAGCATCTACACCAGTAGCAGCATCTGGTATTCCAACTCTCCTTGAAGACAATGATTCATTTTCTCCTCCGTGGTGACTAGGATCATTAACACTACTCGGATGTGGCCCTTCTCTTTGGTACAGGGCATAAGAGTATGTTGGATCCATACTGGAAGGCTGACCATGCCCATCGGCATCTCTCTCCCTCATAAGCTGGTTCATGCTGGCCGGTGTTGTTGGCCTGTCATGCATGTCATCAAACTTCCTTTCAGGGGCGTGAACAAAAGTGCGTCCAGGAAGTAATTTCTCACTACCACTAGGCCGATCAAATTCATAAGCTAGACGCTGCTGTAGGTCAGACTGTAAACTGGACACATTCCACATATTATTCTGTCGCCACTGACTTGAAACTTGGCCCACAGGAGGTCTCCAGCCCTTTACAGGATTGTCCTTTCTATCGGCTACATTTTGAGGCACATGCATAGAGGGCGACCATACTGGAGTCGGTGGTGCCTAAAAAGCATAATAAGGGCTAAGTATGACATATGATGTATCATAACATGAAACATATCGAAAGGGAACAGTGAACTGCAAACTCCCACTATTTAAGTTAGCACATAAATGCATGTGTCTTCACTGCAAAGAGGGCATCCTTCAAGCAACGAATTGCCAGCTTCCGTAAATAACATTATCTGGGTTTCGCACACATAAGTGAAACATCCTTCCCATTACTACACGAGTTTACTCTTGGACTTCAGTAAATGATATTAGAAGAGCAGAAACAGGAATGGTTGCAATATAACATCTATCTAATTAATGCTGCCAACCAAGTAGCATAAATGGAATGCCAACCAAGATATTTATACCCAGCAAAGGATGCATATGCAACATGGCCAAAGCTCACCCAGCTAAAGCACAAGGAAGCACACGTGTGCAAGCTGGAAGCTACTCTTTGTGCATACTCAGCATACCACATCTCATCCGCAAAATAATAGTAGCACCCACCCCAATTGGAAAAGGGGATGACAATGAGTACGTACCATGGCATTACGGGTGTTGCGAGCACACTTGCTACAGTCAACTCCACCCGCGTCGCGCAGCTGGTACTTGTGGATAGACACGATACACCCGCAATGCACCCTCTGCTCGAGCAGAACACAAACAGAAGAACCGATGAATCAGCAGGCAAAAAGCATGAAGGTCATGGACGGAGAGGAATATTGATCAGCATGCAAGCGCAAACACGTACCCTCCCGCAGGTCTCGCAGTTCCGCCAGCCGCCCTCCTCGGAGTGAAAAGTCTCGCAGTAGATCCCCTGCTCGAACTGCGAACTGGTCACAAAAACAGAGACGAGCAGTGAGCAACATGCATGCATGCATCAGGAACAAAACACAGTCGCACGCAAGTCAAAGCAGGCCAAAAAAACAGCCACCCCACTTTGCACAAAACCCCCGCGTATCCCACGAAATCGCACCGACGTGGCTATCACTCCACGTAGATCCGGTGGGCGCCATCGGCGAATCCGTCTCCGACGGCGGGAACTCCCCCGGCACGAAACTAGCGCGCGGGGCGCCTCGCCGGTGACGCGATTGGGGCATGGGAAGGGGAGGATGAAGGATCGAGGGGGAAGCGGTACGTACTAGCATCTCCCGCAGAGGTCGGCGTAAACAGAGAAGGGCGGGCCCGTGCGGACCTTCCACCCGCGACGGCCGAAGGAGTTGGGGTCGGGGTCCTTGCAGTAGGAGTTCCAGCAGATCGGGCCCCGGTACACCGGCGGCTGGGCCCCCACCAGATTCAGGAGCTGCTGCGGCGAGCTGGAGGAAGGGCCCGCCGCCTGCAGCTGCTGCGGCGGCGGCGGCTTGGGCTGGATAGGGTGCGGCGGCTGGACCGAGATGGGGGTCGCGGTGACCGGGGCGGGCGAAGACGACGGAGGCGGTTTCGCCGGCACCGGCGGCTGCGGCGACGACATGGGCGAGTCGAACCCTAGGGCGACGGCCGCGCGGCGAGGTGGGAGGGGTTTTGTGGAGGCGTGGGAATCGTGGGGGCGGAATGGAAGGAACGGGACGAGGGCGAGGAGAGGAGTGAAACGAAGGGCGAGGAGAGGAGGCTTTTTAAAGCAGAGCAGCGGGTAGTAGTAGTACTACCGGCGCTCGGGTTGCTGCCTGCCGCTACGTGTACACAGGCGCGACGGGCCTGGCCTCGGTCTCTCCTCCCAAAAGGCAACCAACTGCCAACTCCGTCGAGTACTAACAGTAGCTGTAAATATATGTTCCTCCAAAATTTTCTTTGTTTTTTTAATCTATATATAAGACCGTTCGCACCGGTATTGCTGTAAAATATGCTAGATAGTGTAAATTTAGAGTAAATATTATAAAAGTAAAAGGAGAATAGCGCATAGAGTAGTATATAGAGTAACGAGTGCGGATAGCCTATAGTACTCTATCCGCTATCAAAAGTTTGTCGCTTGCAACAAGCGACAATTTTTTGGGAATAGCTTGCGTGATGGCCGATTTGTCGGTAATCCACCGCTCGCTAGCCACTTATTTTTGGAAGTATCAAAAGTTTGTAGCTTGTAACAAGCGACAATTTTTTTGAAACGGAAGGAGTAGCTTGCGCGATGGGCGATTTGTCTCCACCGTTCACTAGACATTTATTTATTGAAGCTTTTCTATTAGTACAGCTGTAGTATCCGTTCATGTGTGAATACTCACGCCATCTACGCACACCTACGCACCCTCACACATATACAACCTACAACTACACACGAACTTCTACCGATGTGTTCCTTGAGAAATCACCAGAATCCATCAGAGTCTGATCCGCGACGGAGACGTTGTTCTGCCATTATGACTTCACGCATGAGAGGCACCTGAAATATTATTTGAGAATAAATTCCCAAGAGAAATCGAGAGTTGATTCATTGAAATAGGATCCGGATGGCAGTGCTTACAACTGCAAACCCTGACCACTCGATCAGTTGCCCCTAACCATTTGTCTGGGGTAACATGGGAGCAGCTTGCACCTCTTCTTGTAGTAAAATCCTGCATGCACGGGAGCATTTCCGCGGTTAAGAGGCAGACGCTCAGAACGCAGTGTTATTTTGCAGATGTGCTCTCCGGCAGTTGCCAATTACTCTTTCCATCTTTAAAAGATTATCGCTTGTTGATTTATTTTTGTGCTAACAAGTGACAAAGGACGAGAAGGGAGTACAAAACGGCATCTCCTCCTCCTCCGCTCAACTTCCTGGGCGCCGCGTCAAGTCAACCGGAGGAAAACGTGGTCGATCCATTCATGCACGTTCGATCCCAGAGGCCTTCGCTCCTTCTAACATGACCGCGTGACGTGGACGTAAAATAAACCGGCGAAAAAGACAACATGCGTTTTATATATAGTTGCAGCGCAACAAGCATCTTGTACCAAAAATAACGAAATGGCTTATATATATAGATGTGGATAATTGAAGTAGCGCCTCTCGTAATCGCTGAACCGGCGTACCACTAGCGGTGAGGTGAGGAAAACGAACAACAATCGCGAGAGTCGCGGGCGTACGTACGCACGCACGTATGCTAAAACTCTCCTCCTCGCGCGCGACGCAATGGTGGAGTTGTTTTACGCCCGAGAGCGCCGAGCAAGTTTGGTGAGTTATGCTTGGTACTCGCGTCGTCGGGATGACCGGATGATGACTGATGATGGGCGTGTGCAGCCGCGCGGCGTCGAATCGGCCGACGACGACCGGGGATCGATCGGTGGAGATGGACAGTTCCGCGGCGCGGAGACGACGGGGCGCGTCACGGCTGGCGCCGGACGCACGCGCGATGCGCGGCGCGGCGCGGCGCGGCGCCACCCCCTCGTGCCCCGCGACGGACGGGCACGTACAGACCGCGCACCTATCCATCATCCAACGGCCGGGTTCGCGTGCCGCGCCGGAGATAAGAGGAGATGCGTTTGGACGATAGTGGAAAAGGACAACGGACACGTCGTGCGGGCCTCGTCGCCCGCTCGGCGGCCCGTGGAGGCCAACTCCACTCCACCTGGCCGCGGGAGCCCCCCAGCCGGCTCCCACCGTGCGTGCAGTCGGCCGTCCGCCCGCTCAAAACCAAGGGGTGCTGGGTGGGGAAGCAATTTTTTTGCCGTAGAGCCGCATATCCGCCCGCGGGGGGCCCTGGATGCCGTTTGTTGGCTCCCGCACCCTCTCGACGCAAATCAGAGCGGTTCTATCTTTAGCAGCCAGAAGCAATGTTCTTTGCGATGCTTGCCGCAGAAGCGATGGACGGTAGCGGGGCGCGGTCGCACGCGGTAGTGTGTGCAGCCCTCCAGCAGAACATTTGGCTTTGGTAGATGGGTTGGAAAAAACATATGTATCAGAGCTGATTCTATCTTTGCAGTCAGGGGTGATGTTCTTTGCGATGCTTGCCGTGAAAGCGATGGGCGGTAGCGGGGCGGGGTCGTACGCGGGAGGGTCTGCGGCGCTCGATCCCGCAGAAAATTTTAGTTCTATAGTGTATGGGGCTAGAGAAACACATATATCAGAGTTGGTTCCATCTTTGATAACCAGGAGCGATGTTCTTTGCGATGCTTACCGCGGAAGCGATGAACAGTAGCGGAACGGATCGCACGCGGTAGGGTGTGCGGCCCTCCCGCGGAAAAATTGACTCTGGTGGGTGGGGCTGAAGAAACACTTGTCGCCCGCTAGTAAGAACCCTGCCCCCCCCCCCCCCCCCTCCCAAAAAAAAAAAGATTTCAGCACAAGAGCGCGCGCCGATGTGCCGCGTACGTACGAGAAAAGCTGGTTGGGTTCCACTTGCCAGTGGGTGACAGCGGTGAAGCAGACGGTACGTACCGAAGCGGCGGGCGCTGAGGGGTGATCAGTGATGGTTCAATTCCTCCCTGTACGTCTGAATCGATCGGTCGAGATTGAACGGTACCTTATACCGACCAACGTGCGTCTTATCGTGCCGGTTTGTTCCCCTCAAGCCGTGGGGACGGACAACCACATGTTCAATTGTTATCGACTTAGCTATCGTATCCAGTGATCTGTTGCATTTTGTTCTCCCGGTCTCAGAAAATGGCCGTGGAAATTTGGTAGGTTATTTGAGGGAAGTAAAACTTGTTATGGAGAAGGTAAGAGCTCTTTGCTATAGAATAAGATAGAGTCTTCTACCCAATCTGTATGAACATTAAACCTGGATCTCTGTTTTCGCTTTGCAGGAATGGAAGTGGAATATGATTCCGAGCCAAAAAAAAAATTTGTTATCGACTTTCGGTATTATTAGTCCAGATGTTGTACGTGCTTCAGAATGTACGCGATGACCAAGCATAAAAATGTGAGAAATCCATCTTGCTCCTTGTAGTTTCTTTCTCATAACATTTTTTTTCTAAGAATACTTCTGATGGAGGTTTTCATTTTTGTGGTTACGTTAAATTTGGCGTTCCCGACATTGGATAAGTTTAAAAAGGAGGTGCTTATTAATGCAAACAGTTTGTGATATTCATGTGGCTTCTAAACTATGAGGCACACGATGGCAGATATTTATTTGATATGTACTCCCTCCGTCTCCATGAACTTGTCGCTTTGTAGTTCATTTTTGAACTACAAAGCGACAAATTTATGGAAACGGAGGGAGTATGTATCTGGTGCGTGAAATGGGCAGGATTTCCTTTTTTTTAATGCATAATCCGAACATCAGAGGTAATTCTATTAAGAGAGGAGATGAGCGCCAACACGTTGAGCGGTATTCGAACGCCGGTGGCCGTGGACGTACCCCTCCGCGCTGGCCAGCCGATTGCTGTCATTTAGGTATATTGTTAGCTTCTCGGCTACCAAACGAGTGAGATGTTAATTTATATCCGGTCCCCAGTTTGCAGGAATTCGTGCAACCAAACCTCGTTGATCACGGACGTCATATGATGTATGTGGACGTCATTCTTTTTTTCCAAGAAGGAGTAAAATAGCACGTCTTTTGTTTATTTGTGGCGAGGGAGAAAGAATTATTGTGTCTGCTCTCTTCTTGTCTCCATCAGCTAGCCATGCCAAAAGGAATCACAAAAGTTACAGTTGTTATTAAATGAAGTGCTACATAAGATTTTTTTCCCGGTGACATGCATGACACAGGAGGTGCGAAGAGAGATAGAGGGATGAAGGAGTATATATGATTACCTAGATATGAAGCACTCTGACAGTGTCGTTAGGGAAGAAGAGAAGCGTTAAATCATTGATGAAGAATTGGAAGACGACGGGCGCACCAATAGTATTTTAAGTAGCATGTGCGTGTGCAATGCGTCAATGATTGGTGAGTGGCCCTCAGTGGGCGGTATCTGTTGTCATGTCTCTCTCTGTGTGTGAGTAGCTTGGCTTGGCTTTCTCACACTACTACAAAAAATATTTTTACAGGCGCTTCTATATTTTTTTTACAGACGGTCCATTAAAGTGCCGTCTGTGATGTCCAATAAGATTTTCACAGGCGATCCGTAGCAAAAACCGTCTGTGATAATGGTCATTATCACAGGCGGTCCGTAACAAACAGCCGCCTGTGAAAATATAATGATTTTCACAGGCGGTCTGTAACATAAAAACCGTCTGTGATAATGATGGCTCCTCATTGGTCCGCTGCTTCATCCCACGGATCACTCTTGGACTTCGTCTCTCCGTTGTCCGCTGCTTATCGATCCAACGACTCAGTTTAGAAGCCGCACGATAGATGTGTCTATAACAGGAGCAGCCACGGTTCAATCTGTGATCCTCCGCCAGCCTCCCAAGGTACGGCTTCCGGCGGCATCTCCCAAGGCGCGGCTGCCGGCGGCCTCTCTCAAGGCGCGACTAAGGCGCGACTTCGATTGCTCCGAACCTCGGCGGCTCCGGCGCGGCCTCCCGACGAGCGCGAGCCCTGCCGACGTGAGCACGGGCGCGAATCTGGCACAGTCTACCTCGGACTCCCGGCGGCACGGCTGCCAGCGGCCTCTCTCAAGGTGCGACTAAGGCGCGACTTCGGTTGCTCCGGACCTCGGCGGCTCCGGCGCGGCCTCCCGACGAGCGCGAGCCCTGCCAACGCGAGCACGGGCGCGGATCTAGCACAGTCTACCTCGGGCTCCCGGCGGCGCGCCTCCTGGCGAGCGCGCGCCCTGCCGGCGTGAGCGCGAGCACGGATCCGACGCGGTCTACCTCGGTCTCCCGGTGGCGCGGTCTACCTCGGGCTCTCTACGGCGCGACTCCTCCGGCTCCAAGCGGCACGACCTCGTCGGGCTTTAGGCGGCACACCTCCTCCGGCTCTCGACGGTGCGACCTCCTTCGACACTTGGCGGCGCTCTTCCGGCTCCCGGCAACGCAGCGGCCTCCAGCGGCACGGCCTCTTCTGACTCCCGGGGCGCATGTGAATTTTTTTTTGTTTCACTAGCCATTTTCACAGGCGGTTTTTAATTAAAAACCGTCTGTGAAAATGTAGTTTTACAGGCGGATTATGCCACCACCTGTGTTAATCGATCATTTTCACAGACTCTTCGTTACAGGCTGGTTTTAAAACCGTATGCGATAATATGTTTGAAACCGCCTGCGATGAAACATTTTGTAGTAGTGTCATAGAAATTGCAAAAAAGAAAAGGAAACGTTGTGCATGTTTGTGGTTGCAATATGCGAGGATTGAGATCCTGAAAACACCGACACACAAACAGACTAGCCTCCCAGGGGGAAAAGGAAATAAAAGGGAAAAAGTAAGAACAACGTATCCAGCCAGCAATCCTCTGTGCGCTGCATTGTGTGCAAGTACTACACAAAAGGCGAGCTAGGCCACGTTTGCACGTACGGCACAATAGGAACTGTCCAGCTGGCGAAGCAATCCACGTTTGCGCTGCATTGCGCCACTACGCGAGCCGCATTTTGTCCGTCGTCCGTCCGTCCGTCCGCGTGCATGCATGCACGCAGGCATCTACCGCTCGAAATTCCGAACACGCATGCAGCAGGGAAATTTACATCATTTTTTGTTTCTTGGGTTCATCAGTTGCGTGTCGCCGCCGCGACGAGAGATAAATGCTTGAAAAAGTGTGTCTACGAAAGGCTAGCTACACGATATTCCGTGACGACGCAAGATAGAGCTAAGACTACTAACGCCATTGCTTGTTTTATTTCGTGTCTCCTGTCCTCTTGTCGTACGTCGGTGTGCGGTTTCTTCATGGTGATGCTAAGGTCTCCATCAGTTACCCACCCAGGGATCACGTACGGTACGGTTGCGAGAAAAATCCTTGCCGCTCAATTAGCTTGCTCGACGGGTCCCTAGCTTATCACAAAACTATTGCACACATGAATATATAGCTTGCTGCGCCTAAAAAAGTTCAGTTACAACTATCGATGAAAGTGGGCTGCAGCGACAATGTACTTCTAGATATTTCATTCCAATCTTCTTTTATTTGTAAAAAAAAGAGCCTTATCTAGATTCCAGGTGTCAGACGACCTTAATTAATACCCAATCATTATCATTAACAGTTAATCTTTACTATTAACAGAATTAACATTTTTCTATAGTTCATACATTGACAGGATTATTTTGATTGATTATTTTACAACTAACATAACTTTTAGAGTTAACAACTAACATAATAAAAATTTAACATAATTATAAAATTAAGCCATAGCGTGATGTATGGGGCACCTGAAAAGAAGTACGTATATCAAAAAAAAAAAAAACAAGATCATCAGTAGCTTGCGCCCCCACGACTATTCAAAAAGATTCTCTTCTCATCAGTCAGGGTTACGCAACGCAGCGAGCACGGTAGGATAATGCCGACCGCGTGCACGTTGGCATCGCGAGACAGACCAGCCACTAGCTACTACACGTCAGGTAAGGGCCTTTCTTTACGACCTGAACAGGACGCCAATCCGCATCACGAGACGAGGCAACAGCAACCCAGCGGACGTCCATCCCCGGCCGTTCCCTCCTCCGCTGCCGATATGCCATGAGCGTATCTGCGGCAGTTTTCACTTGCCATCGTCACGTGCCGTGCGGACGGCTGCGACAAACGGGAAATAAGAGAACGACGACTCGCTCGGCTGAAGCGAAGCGAAGCGAAGTCTCCCTTCCGCTGCGAGAAAGGCTCAGGGCTGTACTACTTGCGATCTCGCATCAGTTCCGATCTAAAAAATTAAATGGCAGTCATGTGATGTCTGACGTCGTCGATCTTTGTAAGACTTGGAACACGGCGCTGCAATGCAATAGTAGATAGTAGTATGAAAAATGAAACGATGATCACGATATAGAAACAGTTACGTCAATGAAAATCTGCAATGCCACTATAAATTTATTGCCTTTTTCCGTTGAAAAAAAAGGAAAGACTTTGATGAAGACCTGTGTGTGTATCCTAGGCAATGACAGTGAGATGCGACATGTCGCGCTCGCATTGCATCCCGGTCCCGGGCAGATGGTCCCCTGCATTTGGCTCTGATGAGTATTTACAGTAGTACGTACAACAGATGATTTCAGACATGGGGAAAGGACAAATAAGGCAACATTAGAACAACATTAGCTGACGACTTGTTGATGAGTCGTCTGTCATCTCGGGGAGAAGATGGTGGCCAGCCCTCGGTCGACCGTGAGCTGGATGGGCGGGCCGTACGCCATCAAATGCTCCGGCTCGCCGCCGGCGCGAGGCGGCCCGTCGCCCCTCGCGAGCACCTCCCCGTCGGAGTCGATGATGCCGCCCTTGGTGCTGCTGCCGACGCGCAGCCCCGGCTCGATCCGGATTGCCTTCACCTGTCAGTCATTCAAAGCAGGGAGCAGAGCCGGCAATGCACGTCATGCTTTTAACAGAGCTGAGCTCGACGAGAGAACGCGTGCGTGACAGCGCTCGGCAAGTAAAAAATTGACGCACCTTGAAGTACTCTACGTACGGCGATTCCACGTAGGCGCCGTCCTTCATCTGGAACATCAGCCCGAGAACGTCCCACCGGGGGCAGTCCCTGATTATAGCTGCATCCAAGTATCCATCTGAAAACTGCACGGAGGGTATGTATAGAATAGTCAGGATACTGAGCACTTGTGACAGACAGAGATTAAACCCTGCTTTGCTTGATTATGGACAGTTTATCGGAGGTGGCCGACATATAAATACTAATCGAATAAGTAAACCGAGATGTCGAGAAGCTGACCTCTGCTTTTGGTGCCACCATGGCATCTTCACTGGCGAAAGGGACATTGCCGAGCCAGACCGAAACAAACGGGCCGTTCAGTGATCTCCATTCGAGGTCAGCTTCTTGGATCGACGACGGGCCTGGATAACCGCAACCCGTTTCACCATTACTGTCATTTGCTTTGTCTCCATGGACACCAGTGGTGGCCCCGTTCGGTTCACAGCTTGTGCTTGCCTCTACGGGGTCACCGAACTCTTCGTATCCTGGGGCAGGAACAAATACAATGCGCCCGTTGTACCGTCGCAAGTTCAACGCGCGGAGTAGGAACTGAAAATAAGCGGTTTTGCACGCAGGAGAGCACAGTGTGAGCTTTTACAAATCGGAAATGACCCTGTTGTAGTGAACATATATAGAGGTGCTGAAGAGACACATCTAGTAATAGTATATAGTAAATTCTAAAGCATATGTCTATAAAGGGATGACCCTAGTCCATGATGACACAAAAAAAGCAAGAGAAAACTAATGGGCAAACATGCTAAATCAAGTGCCTGATATAAGATTTTAGGGTAGAAAGCATACATAGAATTCAAGGCGTGCACTTCCCATCCACCTATACTTCTCTGATTCAATATCGACATCAGCTACCAGGCCTGCAGTTTATATAGATCATCTTCAGGTTCGTGAAGTGAGTGTTATTTGTGCCTGAAGAGAAAGTGACAGAGAAATCTCCGAGGAGGTTAGCCTGTGTTATCAGCAAGCGGTTACACTACAATACATACCCCATGTAAGCATCAGGACGCTGAAAAACCTCGTTTTTCCCTGCATGACAGAAGTAACATCAAGAGCACGTTTGTGACCTGTGTAACAGAAAGAGGCTGAATGAGAGTTTGTTCGTGCATATCAAAGGTGGGTTTTCGATAGATGACATGGCTACCCATATGAATGGTGACAGAAAAAAGAATTAAGTGGAAAATGACTTGCCTCTGATTATAGCAAACACAGCATTAGATATTGAGAATGATTCACCAGCCGCGTGCAATAGGGACTTCGCCATTCCATTTCCAGTACCTGTTTCACATGCATAAGATGTGAAAGTCTGTTCAGATTATTAGCACTGGTCAACATGTAGTAATGACAATGAGTACACAAAGGCTGCAATCCGAACAAAAAACAGAAGAAATTACACACTAGCACCCGGTGGAGCACAAGTGCAAAACTAATATTGACCAAACTATTATTTTGACTGCTAGGAAAGTAAGCTAATATATAGTAACACCCTGTGACATTTACATTACTATGATAAGGGAACTGCCTTGATCATTACCTGCCGGGATGATTCCGAGTGGTATTTTTATTGCTGTTTCCCAGTCCTCCCTTTGCAGAAGACCATTAACTACCTAAACATAAAAGAAATAAGAGGTAGAACTAAAATACAGCAAAAGGAAAAATAGAAACACGATGCTCAAATATCTTGAAATATGAAATTCTCCGGAGTTTAATTTGATATAGTTGCATTTGCATTATTGCATATGGGACTTGGTAATTTTGCTAACCTCTACCAGGACACCGTCTCCACTGACACAAATGATTCCATCATATTTCATAAGATCCAGTGAATGGGAAATCTCTTGACCATGAAGGCGATGCTTGGTCTCTAAACACGGTTCACGAGTTGGAATTAGATAAATGTTATGGAGCACCAAACTGACAATTCCAGATGTCGTACAGTGTAAACAATGATGACAACCTTGCATAGTGTAAGGAATATCAGCAGCTTCAATGAGAGGCAGGACTTCAGTTTGGAAAATACTCCGCCCACTCCTCTTTCCACCAAAAGGGTTGACTATAATGAAGAGTCTCTTTGGCCGGCCTATTGCAGATAGTAGGAGCAACAGATAAGAAATAACCCATTAATAGTTTAATATTTGTTATAGTTGCGTTGTTAATAGACTAGTATTGGCTGATAAAGTGCAGAGAAGCACGAACTAACACCACCGACCAGTACACAATAATTAATGGGATATAAAGGACAAAAACATTTGAACAAGCAGTACTAGCAAATGATGACAAATAATTGAGCAAACAAGGAGCCAGCCTGTTCATTTTCTAGTTGAGGAATACTATAACTCTAGAATGACAATGAATGGCAACAGCGACACTCGGAAGAACATTTGAGGTTTGACCAAATCTCACAAACAACTTTGCACATAACTAACGCATAAAAATATCCACCCTGCATTATTAGCAGTTTAGTACTGAATGAAATGAGCACCAGCCGCAGGCAGAGTACTCCCTCCGTTTTATTTTAATTGTCATTAGGACAAACTTCATTAGTTCATTTCTAGTTCATTTAGTTGTCTGGAACGACAATTATTTCAGAACGAGAACGGGAGGGAGTAGTGAATTACCGAGCGAGGCGAGGCGATCCCTCACGGCGTCCCCCCACCGCGCCGCGGCGTCCCCGCTCTCCATCTCCATCACCACCTCCCCCCTCCGCCTCCGCGTCCTCCCGTCCCCAGCTCCACCCCCTTTCCCCCCGCCGCAGGCCAGCGCCGCTGGAGGCCGCTCCCCATCCCCACCTCCGCAGGAAAAGGTCGCCAATTTGATCTTCCTGCCATCCACCCGGCACCCGAGCACCTCGGACTCGAGCTCCAGCCGCCGCCCCTCCCCGCCGTCGCGGGGGCGCCACGCCAGCTCGCCGCCCGACAGCGTGGCCTCCGAAGCCGCGCCGTTGACCCGCGCAGACTCGGCCAGGACCTCAGTTCCGGCCTTGGGATCGGCCATGGATGGATGGAGCTTGCTTGGTTGCTTGCTTGCGGGGAAGTATCGATGGGGCTCGAAGCGAAGCGAAGGTAGCGGGCGTTTGGGAGTTTGGGAGGAGGGGACGACGAAGGCGACGTGGTGGGGGGCCGTTAATATATTTTCCTTGGCGCCTTCCGGTGGTGGGGCCGCGGGGGCCGTATGCGCGAGTTGTGTGTACGTGTGGGTTTGGTGCGTCGTATTCTCTACGTATGGTTTTGGGTGTGTACGTGTACGTGACTTCGAGGGCTGGTTTTTTGAAAAGATCCAGTTATTTTCGGAATATTTGTGGGAAAATATATACATAATTTGTTGGCAATTATCCATGAACCTCCAGTTCGAAAGCACGTGTAGGCTGCTACGCCCTGATCGGATCCTCCAGTTCTAAATTTGTTTGACAGAGTTTTTTCTTGTTAAAAAAACTTATTTAAAAATTTGATAAAAAGAAGTTTGTGTTTATATTCTGTTTCAGTTCATCCTAAAAAGTACTTCCTCCGCTCTAAAAAATTTATCGCTTTGTAGTTTATTTTTGAACTACAAATCGATAAACTTTTTAGAACGGAGGGAGTAGCTTCTCCATCCAAAACCGAGGACAAATTTGCGCTGTCGATCTGATCCGAACGTCAATATTTTGTGACCAACTGGAGTATTTTATACAGAAATGTTTTGGATGCGTTCATAACTTCAGAAATTACTGTTTTAAAATAAGATGGAATTTGCCTTAGTGAAACACACATCGAAGCTAGCGCCTATGTACGCGCGAGAGACTTTTGAGATCAAAGATGTCAATATAAATGTTTCGCTCTTGTTAGACAATTACTAAAAATAATTAATTGTATTTTAAATACGAATATTTGGCTACCTGGTTTTGAGTTTTGCAACTCAAGCTTGGGTTGTCAAAGTTTGTTAGCAAGTCTACCTGCGAACTTTCACCGGTCTGCGACCTCTGTCCGCCAAACTGCCGGCATCTATCGAAGTGGCTCGCGTTAGTTAATGGATAATTAACGTAACGACTGAAGTTGGTTGTTGACAAGAGTACGTACATATTTTTCTTATCACCGAACTACTACTTCGTCCACAGGAACGCGGGGATCCATGCCGTAGCCCGCGCGACGCGGAACTTTAACGGCGTGCCGTTCGTCGCTCCGGCGCCCAGGGGGGAAAATGAAATCCACTTGGCATGCTTGGTTGCTACTGCTAGTTGCCGAAAGGCCGCGCGATCTTCTGACCCGGATTGTACCAACCCCAGTGGTGTCGTGGGCAAAAAATTGTAAGCACGTCGCAGAATGGCGCTTTTATTTAGGATTCTAAATTAAGCACGGGCGTACGCAGGCGAGATACAAATGGGATGAAAAGGAGATTACAGTACACCATTTTCGTCACAACACGACATTTCAGCAAACATATCTTTCCTGCATGTAGCATACGTACAATATTTCACATGAGGAATATGCTTGAACATTCTTCCCAGCTAAGGTCCATATGCTCGTCGTATCACAACCAAGGCTCAACTAAGCCGCTGAAAATCAATCGCTCACAGGGCAAACTGATAGACAATTTCAGAATTGATCCTGCAATAAATCAGCATCCTAAGCTGCTATATCAAAGACAGTAACCCAAACTCATTGAACTTATATGCACTACTATTATGGGGCAACATGGCTCATGCAACTCCACAAGTGGAAAGCAGCTCAGAACAAAATGTTCAGGTAGGCTAAGCAAGCCTTCTTGTTTCCTTTTTTCTGGAACACATAAGATTCTGTCACAGGACATAAACATATTATGGGCACACAAAATTTGGGTTCTTGCTGAACTATCAATCATACAAAGACTTGGCAGATTGAATCCTTGTCTTCTTGCCTTTTGCTTTCTGAACCTTCTCCTCAGCCTGCTCACTTTTTGATATGGCCTTGGCAAGTGCTTTCATTTTCCTCACATTTTTTGTCCTTTTCATCTGCACCCCTTTTTTTATTTTCCTGGCCAAAAGATGAAAAGAACTTTGGGTAAAGAGATATTCCCAGATGGGATTGTATCTGGCTGAAATAAAGCACATTGCGCAGAAAATGGACAAGGCATACCAGAAGTAAAAGTGTAAAACACGAGCACATATTCTATGGGACCCTTAACGAGCATCTAATAAAACAGTACAGGTGGAAGGAGATAGGAGAATGATGAATGACCAATTAAGCGTACAAGTGGAAGTAATTCTCACAAGCCTTGAAACAATGCAGGGCCCATATTAACGAGAACACCAGTTATAAACCTCAAGGGAACTGCTCATGGTACAACGCTTTGTTGAACACCAATTACTCAGTTTCCCTTTCAATTCTAAAACCTTGACTTTCCTAATCAATTTACAATTGACGTGGCTGACTAACTTAATCAGTTTATTACAGAAAAAAAAAAGCCAATCACCACACGATTCAAATACCTTTAAGATTTCAGATGGATGACAATCCTACAATCAAACCTGATGACTGCTGCCAGACAACTATGAATGGAACACAGGATTACCATATTTCATAAACTAGGAGGCCACAGTTTCAAAAAGTTGGAGCCATAAGTTTGAAAATGCAAAACCCAATACTCCCTCCTTCCCAAATTATTTGTCATTTAGGACAAGAATTTTAGTTCAAAATGAACTAAAATATTTGTCCTAAACGACAAATAATATGGGAAGGAGGGAGTATATATTAGCACATGAAAGTGCAGATAACATAAATTTTCCAGTTCAGCCAGAAGGCCCAGAACAGAACTTGTGGAGCGCATATAACAGGTAAACAAATGAACTGAGAATCCCAAGTGTTGACTTCAACTCACTAACTCAGAAACAAATTGTGGTTAACATGGTTCCACATGCAACTGCGGAGGTAGTTCCCACCCACGTGTTCATTACAGCAATTAATTGTGTCATAATCGCGTATATAGAGATCTTCGCAAGAAGAGTAATCCCTCCATCCCAAATTACTTGTCACTCTCTAATTCAAAATGAATTAGAGAGTGACAAGTAATTTGAGATGGAGGGAGTAACATAAATGATTGCAGAACCCATCACAAAGGTCATACGAAAATTGAACCTAACTATGAAAAGAAACATAAATCGGCAGGTTACAAATTACCATCTCATAACGCAACAACATTGTTACGAATACTAGGACGAACTCTTCTGACTCGGTTATCATGATAGTCCAAACAAATACCAGCACGCGGGCCAATCTCTTACCTGTTGGTCGAACTGAGCGCAGCCGATCCTGATGACGGGCGACTCCCCTCGGATGTATCCATCGCTGCAGAACAAATAGGAGAGAGAGAGAAAAAAACATGAACCGAGACGTCTTAACCAGAAGCCAAAGAGGCTAACGCCAGGAATCCACTGAAACTACCGGAAGAAAAAAAAAAAAGGAAATTACGTTGGGCAGCTTCCGCCACGGGGGCGCCCTCGGATGTGTCCATGGCGGCCGGGCCGCCGCCGTTCTTGGCCTTGTTCTTCTTGTTCCTGTTCTTCGCCATGGCTGGCTGCGCCGCCTGCTCGCTCCCCTCTTCCGGGCCGCCCTCTAGGGTTTCCCGGGGCTTTGGTGGACGGGTGGTCTAAGGAACTCCGAAGCGAGAGGTTAAGGGTGCAGGCTTTACATGCGAAGTAGAATAAGGCCTGCTGACCAGGTCCACGGGCCCTTATGGTCCGGATATGTAACAACCTGGGCTGGGATGGGCTGGGCTGGGCTCACGCCTCTTGCCTCCATGTTTGGGCCTGACCAAACCATTTTTTTATCTGGAATTTGCGAAGTAGAATAAGGATTTGCGACTGCTAGCAGACATCTTCATCCGGAATTTGCATGAGCATGATTGAGTTCTATATTTGGTTAATTATGAACTCAACTGAAATTTCTATTGTTTGTTATGCCAACTGCATTTTTAATAATGGAGAGGTTTTCGCCTTACAAGAAACTGTTTTTTTTTTTGATAAAAGTGAATCTCCCCTAGTTTCTTAATAGAAACCCATGGCATTCAGTGGCACCAGAACATTCAGTTACATGATCAGTGGGCATCAGCTGATATGCTCCTCTAGTGTCTGCTTCAGTTGCTTGTCCAGCTCCAGTTTGTGTTGCGGATTGCATCTCTCCAGCCCTCCGGTTCACCTACGGCAATCTCTCCATCAGGTCCCTCTGCTTTGCTTGCATTTGAATCCCGAGTTTGCAAGAGGTTCCTCTGCTAAGCGGTCCGAAGAATTTTCTACTGTTTCGTCGAGGTAGCTATATTTTTTCAAAGCAGTAATTGAAATGGAAGGAACAGCTACCATGGTGGATGATACTAAATCTGCAGCACACCAACTATTCTTTTTTTTTGTCGACACGACACTAGAGCACACCAGCTATTTCAGGTGCCCAAAAGACGAAACTTACAACTGACGGAAGCACGAAACAGCCTCCGGTACGTTCCTGAATTCGTTCATGGTAGTACAAATGTAATGTCACAAGCGAGTAGTCTACAATGGCGGCGGGACTGATAGCTTAAGACCCTGGCGCGAACTTGGTGGCGTAGACCCATGCGTTGTTGGCGACGGGGTCGTCGAGGTGGTCGAGCAGGTTCTCCAGCGGGCCCTTGCCGGTGACGATGGCCTGCACGAAGAAGCCGAACATGGAGAACATGGCGAGGCGGCCGTTCTTGATCTCCTTGACCTTGAGCTCGGCGAAGGTGACGGGGTCGTCGGCGAGTCCGAGCGGGTCGAAGTACTGGCCGCCGGGGTAAAGGTTGTTGCCCTCGCCGACGCCGTCGAGGCCGTTGATGCGGAACCCCTCCACGAGGCCCATGAGGACGACCTGGAACCCCAGCACGGCGAGGATGCTCTGCGCGTGCACCAGGTTGGGGTTGCCGAGGTAGTCGAGGCCGCCCTCGGAGAAGATCTGCGCGCCGGCCTTGAACCAGACGGGCTCCTTGAAGTCGACGCGCACCCACTTCTCGAGCACCTCCGGTGTGATGCAGCCCAGCGCGCCCAGCATCGCCCACCGCCCGTGGATCACCTCCAGCGCCCTGTTCCGCGCGAACGCCTCCGGGTCGGCGGACAGCCCCGCGGTGTCCCAGCCGTAGTCGCCCGGGAACTCGCCGGTCAGGTACGACGGCGTCCGCGCCGAGAAGGGGCCCAGGTACTTGACGCGGTCCGGGCCGTACCACAGGTCGTTGCTCTGCAGATGATGAGTTGGTTAGAACTTGCATAGCTCGCTGCAACACAAGTGCGTCATATGGTCTCATGGACGCACACGATGCAGTAGGCATCATGTGATGTCTCTCTTGTGCGCCGGCGTAAACGAACGTACCATGGTGATCCGGCCACCAGCCGCGGCGGCGACGTCGCGGAAGGATGTAACATTGCCGGCGGTGCGGCCCTGGCCTAGGAACGGCGTCTTGGCGGTGACGACGACCCGGGAGGTGGTGGCGGCCATGACCGTCGATGCCATCTGCTGCGTCTCCGGATGCCTGGACTAGGTAGTTCTGCTGGTGTCAAGCCTGGGGAGGTGCTACGTGGACGTATTTGTAGCACTAGTCTTCTGCTGCCGGGAAGATGCGAGCCAAGGAGTACGGTGATTATTGGAGCTGCGGTTGTGAGGTGGAGATTTCTGGATTTGGCTCCGGCCAATCGGCGCGAGCCATCGGATTCTGGAGGCGCGGCGCTGCCATCCCGGATGCCTTCGTATCCTGCGTGCTGTGTTATCTGCTTGTCGGCACTCGGCACAGCAGAAGCAGCGCTTCGTCCTGCGCGGGTTTGGGCCTGGCTAATTAAGAGCTCCGGAGGCCCAAGGTTCGCAGAACATTTCTTTTACCCCGTTCCCGTACATATACTCCCTTCGTTTATTTTTATTTGTTACTGATTATTCAAAAATGAACTAATCAACGAAAATTAAAAAGAAGCAGAAAGAATAATATTTTAATAATTTAATTTTATAAAACTAATTTTAATTCTTAAGACGTCATACATTTTCTAGAACCAACAGGCCTGCTGGTCCTGCAAATGGTAAGCGCTTGTTTTTGGTCCCAGTTACGATATTGAGCCACCAAATCGTTAAAGGATGGGGGCCTAAACATTCAGTTTTCTTTTCTGGTTGGCAGGTGACTCGTATAGGATGATGGGAGCGACTATTTGGGCCGTCCGCGCAGTATAGATTACAGTCAAACCCGCGGCAACTCGACCCAAGAACCCAACCACACTGAATGATTCTGCTCTGCAACGGGCAAAAAGAAAAGAAAAAAAAATAAACAAGATGCGATTTCCGTCGAGTGAGCTCGCTCGTGACCTGCGTACTTCACCCGAAGCCACGTTACTTTTCAGAGTTTGCATCACTGTTTGCTCCCGCGTTCATGGGTAGATCGATCGTTTAACGCCACGGTTCTTAACGAAGCTCACTGCTCACCGGGCCATAAAAAGCTCTGATAAGGATCTTCTATCGCGTAGTTTGGGACGATCTCGTCTCGTGTCCTTCCTCGCGACCAACGAACGAATCTTGGTGAGAACGAAAGCACGAGACATGGTGTGTCACGGGACGAAAGTGCAGCTAAACAAGCGTTGTTTTCGTCCCACGGCAACGCAACCTCCTCGCGTCAGGGGATATGTGATCTGAGGCAAGAGATGCCTGAGAAACCTAGGAAAACCAAAAGTCGTCACAAACAATACAAACACAACACAATAACCTACTCCCTCTAGATTCTTTTAATTGACGTTAGGACAGGAAACCTAACTTACTTTTAATTCAAATCTTTGTCTGAAACGTCAATTAAAAAGATAAGGAGGGAGTAGTTTATTAGTGTGCTAATCACGTCCTTTCATGGTCCAAAGCATCTTGTGAGACTGTCTAGGGGTGCGGTACTAGTAAGTAAAGCAAGCGTGTACACCGATCGAGTTCGATGACGTCATCGGTCACCCCTGACTCAGCGCCCGCGTACGAGATGATAACTCTCAAGGACAGCTCCTGCGATGTCTGACACGCACCTGCACCTGCCGGGCCGCTTCTCTTGCCTTACGTACCGTGTAACATAAAAATGGATGGTGGTAGTGCCGTGGTGGCAAAGTTCCAGCCGCTGGCAGTGCCTCTTTCGCGTTCCAGATCCAACCAAACCTGACACGGCGCGGTGTTCGTCCTCTGCTGAACTTTAACGTGATTTGATTCGAGGCCTTGGCGGGTTGCTCGGGAAAACAAAGTGATGGGCGGGCTTCTTGGTGGTTGTTACCTGCACGAGTCCTGTTGCCTGCCGGTCTTGTTGAGACGAGGCGAAGAGAATAGAAACAGGTTGCGAAACGCCGAGTACAACGAGTCTTCAGTTTCAGATGGTCTCTGCGTTGAATTTTGAACATACATATTCATCGGCAGATGGTTCGCGACGGGGCGAGCAGAGAGGGGGTTTCTGTTAAACACGGGCCTGCGTACCCTGGAGTTGGCTCAGCCAACTGTGGCACCCACCGGACAGCGTGCGCGGACTACGACGAGCGGCTGGGCCTGGGCCGCTGTTCGCGTGTCCAACAGCGGTCCTGGCGCGTCAATCGAGACGACGGAACCGGCGCACGCGCGGACACCCTCACATCCCCGAGCCTTCGCCGGCCCGACGCGTCCCTCTCCGAGGCCCGAGGCGGCTGCTCGCGGGCGGCGCGCGAGACCGTCGGTCCTCCCGCGACACGTTCGGAGCTGGGACTGGGACCACTGCATGCATGCATGCGAGCGTCTCGGGCTGCACCGACGGAACCGCCCGGGCCCACCCTGGAGCGGGAGGAATTGGTGTGGGATCCGCTAGCCAGTGGCTGCACGCAACGGACCGGGTGGGCGGAGCCGAACCGACCGATAGAAAGGAGGAGGTGGTGGAGGGTGCGGCGGTCCACCCCCACTCGGCCACGACCTGGTTGGTTTTACCTTTGACTGCATGTCTGCACCCCGCACCCGTGCCGTGGCTTTGACCTGTTGACCACGACGTGGTCAAATGCGACGTCTCGAAACTGAACAAACTAACATACAGTACAAAAAATAATGAGTAGCTTTCGAATTAGCATGGAAATATTAGGGACTTGACTTCAAAAAAAAAGAAATTAGGGACTTTAGCTAGCCATTTTTTCTGGGTAAAATCATGGAAACGCTAGTCTGTGCATAAAGCCTTTCCTTTAACGAAGCATGTGGATGTGTATAAGCGCCGGACAAACATTATCATTTAAAAGAATCAATATACTCCGTCGAACAGTAATTATATGCTAAGCTACTAAAGAATACTTGCTGCCCAATCAACTTATTAGCGTCTGCTCTACCCTCTCCTGCAAGTTTATTGGTTTAACTTCCCGTCATTAAAAATATTTCAAAATTCAAGGCAGTGTTTCACAGCTCACGACTAGTTGTCTCAAAATAATCGGAATTGAATAACTGTGGAGCAAAACCTCGAAATACACGCGCCGGAAAACTAGTAAGTTGGCGCAACCGACCTTCCCGCCGGCTTCAAATTGTTTACACTCTCCATGTGGCGACCCAATCTCAGCACCCACGTCACCGACCCCTCCCTCCCTCTCTCTCAGCCGCCAGGCCACGTCCCACCCCCACTCCTCCAACGGCTAGTTTCCGTTCCACCAGATCGCGCCACGTACCCGATCCGTCACGCGTGCGCCGCACGTCGCGTCGTCCGATCCAACACACGTTCCCACCCCCACGCGGTTGGGCGCGCACCCGCCTCGATTTCGAAAAAGAATATCGCCGTGAACACAAGCCCAGCCCACGCTTGGCGGTGCCAACTCACTCCCACCGACGGGTGGACCACTGTGCGCCGGTCCAACGTCTCAGTGAAACATAACAGCTGTCACCACGCGTGGCTTCGGGGAGTGGAAAAGATCAGTCACGACCCCGGCTCGGCTAGATTCTGTCGGCTGCTGTGAATTTCTGCGTAGCCCCCCGCGCGTCTGATATTTCTGCGCAGGTTCCTTCTAGAAGGGTGTCCCTATAAAACCGGAGAGAGGGAGGTGAGCTGTTTATATTTTTACCGTACCAGGTCCTCGACCATTCGCAGGCGACATTGCTTAGCAGTTGGGGAAACAAATCCCAGGTTTGATCCAGGTCGCATTAATCTCCGTGCGTGATCACCGAGAGGAAAACAAAAAACCTGCAGCTTAGCCGGAGGTGACAGGTGATTTCCTTCCTTCCTTCCAGTCTCGCAATCTCTTGTTTCCTTGCGCGGGGGGAGAGATTTTAGTTCGGGCTGTTCCGCTTTCCACTTCTCGGTTCTGTTTCTGTATAACCAGATTGCCCTCCCCAGTGATGTGCCTGATCGGGTTGCGATTCTGATGATCTTGTGTGTAGATCGTACTTTGTGATGCGCCTGATCCATTTGCGATTTTGATGATCTGGTGTGTAGATCATACTTTCCGAAGTTCTGCTTTGCTCGGGCGGTGGTGGGTCAAACTGTTTTTCGTTCTTGCAACTCTTTTGCCGGAAATGTTACCGTTTTGGCGGAATGGTATGGTGTTTGGGATTTCTAGTCGGGGTTCGTTCCAGTTTGCTTCTGCAGAATCTCATTTCCTTCCGTTCGAATTGGACTTTTCTGCTGAGTCGGAGCTTGTCTCCTCTGTTTTGTGGATTTTCGATCTGAATTTTCAAAAATGAATCAATTGATTTCATTTCTGCTGCCGCTGAGAATCTTTTCCAATCTAATATTTTAGTCCCCTTCAACGTTGTAATTGAATATCTCTAATTTTATGCAGACGAGATATCCGGTCCGATTTGTGATTATCTCCAGCGACAGTAGGGTTTAACAAGCAAAAGGAGGGAAATGGCAATTGGACAGGCTTGTAAGAGGAAGGGCGCTCTCTCGACGTGCTTGAGCTTACCGAGCACCAGGAGCAGCACGAGGATCCTGGGGAGGAAGAGAGTGGCGGTCCCGACGGCCACGGCCTCACCTGGCCCGCACTCGCCGGTGCGTGCTCTGGGGAAGCAGCGCAGCACCCGGCTGCCCATGGACGGCGCTGTCAGCCTTCTCGAGTCGCTGCCTGGAGACGTCCTGGTAATTAATTGTTCACCTCTCTGATCTGCTTTGCTTCGACATAGCGCGATATGCTTAGCAGAGTTCAATTTCGCTTCTGTTATCAGGTTATTAGTTTTGCTTATCCCAGTTTGAACAATTATTTTCTGCAGATTAAAGTATTGTGCAAGGTGAACCACAGTGATCTTAGGCAGCTCCTTCTTGTGTCGAAGCCAGTCAGCGAAGCAGTACGCCCTTTGATCCCTCACTCTGAACATATAATTTATGTAAAGTACTCTGTAGCACTGGACATTGACTGTTCAACTCTGTTCTCGCAGACAATCGTTGCTAAGGAGCTGCATTTCGCATTCGCGACCCCCTCCGCGAAGTCCGGCTTCGGAGACGACGAACGCGGCGAGGACGACGAACTCCAGTGGGCGCCTAAGCAACGCAGGGTTGCAGGGCGGCCGCGCCCCGGCGGCAAGGACCTGGCCGGCATCGCCGTGAACTTGGCGGCGGCGTTCGACAGCTTGCTCTCCTCCGAAGCTTAGGATTGTACATACGTCAGCACCTTATTTTCAGTTTTCAGTTGGAGCTGCACGTGTATCTAGTAGTCAGGTTACGAGGTTTTAGTGCCTTTTTGTAGCCCACGTTGTAGTGTTACTATAGAGGAACTTTTAGGTAGTGAGATGAGATGGTAGCATACTTTCTATACGTGTTAGTAGTAGCCTATATATATCTACATATATACGCTGTGATTTAAGAACACACGTAGTGTTTTAATCTTCATATAATTATAAGTATATATTGTTTAGTTCTGAGCACCGCATCGGGTGAGTGTGGGAACTCTGAAGAGAACTGTCCTGTTTTGTGTACGCCGTAGCGCATGATCTATCTCTCATGCCCCAACAAAATGTGTTTCTGAAGCCTGAACAATATTGCGGTACTTCTTTAGATTTTCTATTTATCACTGATTAGTTTATTTTTGAATTAATCGGTGACAAATACAAATATTCGGATGGAGTATTTCGTTGTATGCATTGGTGTACTGACGCTTCTTTCGTTGGCGTCCTCTGGGAGCGACATCGGATTCCCCTCTGAGTTTATTCGCTAATTTGAGGCTTTGAGCGCCCTCACATTTCGTCGCCATTGGCAACTGCATCTGTTCTGGCGCCCGCGCTCGCGATGTACTTTGTCCATACCTGTGACATGTGCACTTGCTCTGCCGCGCGCGGTGCGACCCTCCACTCCACTACAGCACATGCCAAAATTCTTGTGTAAGACGAAATAGATTTGGTGCAGTGGTTGTGTTGATTGTGATGGTTCGTTTGTTGATGCATTGGATCTCTCGATTGCGTCGTGGGCGTACAAGGAAATAAATATTAGAATTCCAATGGCACATGAGGCGTCAATCTATCATTGGATGGTGGTGACTGGTGAATGAGGATTTTTCTCTAGTTTGTGTGCCGGCCCAATCTTGCAAGCTCCAGCTCGGTGCATTTACTACTACTTCCAGCGTGATACACCACACCAGGTCGCCGGGGCTGCATGCAGGAGACGGTACACCCCTTGATATTTGATTTTCATTTGAAAACAAAATCGAAGTGTGGATTTTCTTTGCAACAGGGATACTAATAATCGACCAGCATCTTAAGGGGTATAAGGGATACTAGCATAAGGGGTAGTATTAAACTTCTCGGGATAAAAAAAAAATAGTAGTGAAGTTAAAAGAGTACTGCAACTTTTATTTTATCTCTACTCAGTCGTATTCTACCTATCAAATTATTGAAAATAATTTATACTCTCTCCTTTTTATAATAGATGTCGTTATGGCATCAACTTGTAGTTATTTTTTAGTTATTTTCTTTGTCAAAAACGACATGTATTGTGTGATAGAGGGAGTACTATCTCTAGAATCCCTCATATGTTAAATCAAAGTTTAAATTGTTACAAACCCGTTATATTCTGAGACAGAGAAAGTACTACGAGTCTGAGCAGCACCGAGCGTCAAACGAAGCGACAAGCCTCCCACGCGCCCACGACGCCCCGCACCGAAGACGCTTCGACTTGGCGGCACGTGGTTCGGGGACCGCGGGTGTCCCAAACCGCTGAGAATTATTGGGACCACAGCGGTGGGCGGCGGAAAGAACAGCTCGGCATCGGTTGATGGCAGTGGCAGAACGGTCCCGGGTCCAACGACCTCCGGTGCCGGCACGGCGGCACGGGTCTGGTCGCGATCACGCTTCCATTTGCGTCGCCAGTGAGCTGTACGACAGGAACAGGACCATTCATTCTTCGTACGTTTCGGTGGATTGTTCGACCCCTTGTTTGCGAATCGCGATCTTTTCTGATCGACGACGTCCTGTGTTTGAGACAGTGGCCTCCTTTCACAGTCCGTGCTTGCGGCGCTTGTACTACTTGTTTCTACCGTCCTCTCGTTCCAGCCTTCAGCACCGCTCCTACGTCCACTTGCACTGATCTGAAGTTACGGTTGTGCTGTGGTACGTACGGGGGCCGCAAGTTACTACTCTCCACTTGGCCGCGCATATCTTTGACCGGCCTCCGGCAACCTCGAGCGCTCGCCAGTTCACGTGCGGAAGAAGATTATATGCCGGCACGTATCATGGTGGACAAGACGGATCGCAATCTTTTCGATCAGGCACAGGACCTACTACACCCCGTTCTACAGAGAGTTTTCATCATATCCTAACACTCCCACTCCAGCTATTATACCCGGGCATTAAAAAATGCCAGATTCCTCCGTTCGACTTGGACTCAGAGTTGGGGATTATCACATCGGACCCAAGGAAAGGCACCACTCATCACGTTACATGTTTTTGGAGTTCCCTCGTCACAGAGGCAATTCTTTATGGGTCACGCTTTTCTCAAGGGGACAAGTTCTCATGCCAATTGCCAATGCGTCCTGCCAAAGGGGGAGAGGGAGAGGGAGCGCGGCTTTGTTGGTCTCGGCGCCGACGGCCGCTTTTGTCCACTGCCTCTGGAGTCCGGACCCGTCCCATCCCGTTGATTCCTTTCGTGCGCGTCCGCCGGACCGCCGCGTCGGGCCGACGCGCCAGCCGCTTCGTTGGGGCACTGCCGCACAGGCCTCGTACGTCGCCCGTAGAGATGAGCCGGAAAAGCTAACTTTGTTTCTCCTCCACTGTCCGGCCTCGCGTACTAACAAACACAGGAGATTGCCATGCCGTAGTTCATCCTCTTCTGCCTGCCATGCCCATGCCAACCTGACCGGAGCTCTCGTTGTTGGCAAGCTTGCACCGTATCCCCATATCTCCCGTCTCCGCGTCCTCTTCTCTCTTTTCTATATAAAAACCGGGCTTGACAGGCGCGTCGCTTTGCTTTAACCGCCTCACTCCTCCCGCCACCATAAATGGCCGCCACTCCCGCCCCGCCGCCACCACCGCCGCCACGCGAGCTCGCCCAGGACGCCGCCGGCGACCGCCACCACCCGCTTCTCGCCGCGGCGGCCGCGGCATCCCTCCTCGCCTTCCTCTACCTCCCGCGGCCGCTGCTCCAGTTCGTGCTCTCCCCGGCCACGCTCTCCTCGCTCCTCCTCCTCCTCTCCCTCCTCCGCCTCGGCTCCGCGCCTTCGCCGCCGCCCCGCGCAGCACCCTCCGCCTCTACTCCTCCTCCTCCTCCTTCTCCGGCTCCGCCGCGGCAGCCGGAGAAGCGGCCTCCGGCGGTCCCGCACCCGCCGCCGTCGCCCGTGAACGGAGTCGTCCCGTTCCCGGAGCCGCCCGAGCTGTTCGCGTCCTCGTGGGCGGCCAAGGGGCGCGCGCTGGAGGTGATCCACGAGGAGTTCGAGGCGGAGTGGGGGCAGCCGGAGGAGATGGGCCTGCTGTGGGACGACTCCGACTCCGACTGCGACGATTCCGACACGGAGAGCGGCAGCGGGAGCGACGACGACCACGACGGCGGCGGCTACGGCATGATCGAGATCGAGCTGGAAGAGGACAGCCTCATCGAGATCGACATCTCGAGGTGCCGGTGACGCCGGATCGGACTGACAAGCTGCCTAGTTACGTTCTTCCGTTTTTTTTTCACCGTCGAGGATTACTAATTCTTGGTTCTTTGGTTGGGTTCTTGACAAAAGTTTTCTGATCGATTACGAGACGTGTGGATTAGGGTTCGTGAGGTCGTCTTTTATCTAGACTAGATGGCTTGCTGCAATGTACATATAGGATGATGATGAGATACTGAGTGCGTGCTTGCTTTCTCTTTTCTTATCTTTTCTGAAACGGAATATTTTGGCTATTTGAGATAGCAACTTCATATATCCAACACAACTACTTGTCTACACACTGACCACCTTTGAGCCGTGATTACTTCAACTAACTTCTGTCATGTCCCTAGCAAGAATTGTGCATCATGAGGTGTTGCAATTTCTGAATGATTAATTGATCTGGTCGCAGAGTGACCACCTTCCTTGTTACAATGCCTGAACCACATCGCTCGATCGATTTGCCTTACTGCTGCATCATGGTTGATCTGAATGTGGCTAGGATTGTGCTCAACTACGAGGCTTTATGTTGGAAAAGTTCAGTGCCTTGGTGACGCCGCTTGGATCTGGATTCCGGTGCACCATGTGCGAAGATCGCGACAGTGGTACTGTACTGGCCTGCTGTTGTTAGGTGGCTGGTGGGTTGGTTAAAGTTGCTTCGTCGAATTAGTTCAGACGACAACAAAGCCGGTGTCGACGTCGTGTTGCGTACTGCGGCACGGCGCCAGTGCCCACTGAATACTGTCTAAGGCCCTGTTTGTGTTGCAGCTTTTTTATAAAAATAAGTTGAAGCTGTGATAAATAGGAAACTTCTGTAACAATTTATTAGTTCAGCTGCTTCTTAGAATGAACTAAAAACAGAACATAAGCAGAAGCTGTTTTCCACCAGCTTTTAATACAAGCGCTCCAGCTGTGCCAAACAGGACTTAAGCGCTTGCCCATTTCTCCAGCCGCAGCTTGAGGAGGGAATGGAAGGAGGGAAGCCGCATTCCATGTGATATTCTGTGTTATGTTGTTGCATTTATTAAGTTTTGGACAGGTTTGTACTCTGATGATGCAGACTATCATTAAAGATGGCGTCGAGTCTCTTCTGCAAGCTGCTATAAAAGTGATGAAGAACCAAAAGCAGTATGTGTTGCTGCCGTTGCCTGGTGTGGAGGGCGACGATGATGGCAGAGACGATGGGGGCTTGACCTGATGGCTGCTCGAGAGTCTGTCCGATGTGATGATCTTGTCTGAGGAAGCAGGGTATCTGGTGATTTGGATTTGGTCTTAGTTGGGAATACTTAGGTTCTCTGGAGGAGTAATGTCAAAACCCCGTTTTGCCGGCAGCCTGTTGCCGATGACTATAAATTTCTGGGTTGTAATAGCTTGCTGGTAGTAAAACTACCAAAACTCGAGCTTTTAGAGATCCTGATGTGACCTAGTGGGTTCACAGGGTGCGTGGATTAAAAGCCCCCCCTGTAAGTGCGATAGGTGAACTGGTGTGTAAGATCTCTGCTTTCGTGGTGGAAATGGAGGTGGAGAGGTTCTCCGATTCAAAAAAAAAAGATGATCGCCTGCTTGCTGGATCAATATTTTTGTTACCTAAAGTAACTACCATACACTACTGGAAGCAGTGTTTGAACGTGGTGGTCTGTAGCTGTAGCATCTCGTCAGATTGCATGTTCTGATGTCCAATCTTTACCAGCAACCTCATTTGCCTTGATTTCGGTGACAGCTATTTCAGATATTCCTGCACCATATCTCGATAGGTCTATGCTTAGGATGGTGTCCAGTCCAGTACTGTTTACACCAAACACTGAAAACGGTATGTGCGGACACCCCATTGGGGTCTTTTTAAAAAAAAGGTATGTGCAGAAAAGAGGAGAAAAAAAATGAGATTGCATCGTGTCACTAAGCTTGGCAGCTAGCAAATCTCTTGGCCCCGGTAGTAGGTTAGGCTGTGGGGTATTCAGGAGTCAGGTCACAGATCAGTGACCTTGCTTAGAATCGAAGAGAACACCAAGCTCTGGGCCTGTATCTCGGAAACAAATCTGGATGCTTGTCGTTGTCTAGTTGTCTCCTAGGTCAGGTTCTGGCCCATGTGCTTATTTCTTCGGTGGAAAAGATGATGAAACAATGATTAAATCTCTACATAAGCATGGATCCCGGCAGGCTGTTATGTGGTCTGGTACTCGTATCAGTGGCTTATAGTTAGAAAAGATACGAGCAGTCGGTCTGTTGGGCTGAAAAGAAAAACAAAAGAAAGATAAAAAGAACAGTTGGTTCATGGGCCTCTGCTGTTCAATTCATCAATTGTATCGCAGGACAAATTTTGGCCCGTGCAAGTAGGAGATCACCAAGAACTGATTCTCGCGAGCAGGAGTACTAGTGCAGAATATCCCTTGCTGTGTTGGAGAAAATTGGACTGTACCGCAGTGAGAATCAGTACGTATCTCAACCGCCCAACCTCTCATCTCATCCCTTTTTTCGTTCATTCCACTCTCACGATGCCACCCGGTAAGACCTAAAGTTGAGCTCACACGGAACAGATGCGATCGAGCATATATCCATGGAGTCCTTATTAAGCCTCAACGGCCTTCGCAGAGAGCCGTGCTACCGCCCCTGAAGAGCAGGATGGCCAGCAGGTTGCCGATGCCGAAGTAGATGAAGCAGCCGCACTGGTGGGTCACGAACGACCCGAAGTCGATCGGTCCCCACCACGCACTGCCATCCGGGCCCGTAGGACCGATCAAACTCCTGCAAATTGCATCAACGGACAGTAGGCAACAAATAAGTTTCAGTATTGGTAGAGGAAGAAGACGAGCACTGACCTTCTTGATGAGCCGGGCGATTTCCGTGGAATCGACGGCCTCGAAGTCGTCGAGCGCCTTCCCGGCCAGCCGCAGCGCGTCCTGCTGCATGGCCTGCAGCATGTCCGTGCCCCCGATCACCGCTCGGCTCTCCAGCATCGGCGTTTTTTGCTGGCCTGATGCTGCTTCCCTCTGTTCGCAGCACGATGCAGTGGCGAACAACTCGTGTGGGTTGGGCAGCCACACGAGTGATGAGCCGGGACGTGAGGACTTGAGCGGTGCACTTGGATGGCTTCTTCTCCACTCCACGATGACGACGATCGACGACACTTTTCTGAATATTTGCTTCTCTGCTCCGTCTCGTTGCCCCTGTCGTCCCTTGTAGAGAAGCTGATACTCTGATTTGGGCCGTGGTAGACTCGGCCTTGATACTTAGAACAGAAGCCCAAAGGGTCGCATATGGGCCGTCCAGGTGTTACAGAACGGCCGATTTCTATTTGTTTTCAGCAGAGTTGAAGTGCTCTGAATATAGAGCACTGACCCAGCTAGCATTAATCCAGCATGTTGTCACCAAGAAATATCATATGTATGGGATACATCGTTCATTGCATCCTGAAGCAAATGCCAATTGAAAACAATGAAAGGGATGCATGATACATTCATGGTTGGTGGCGTTTTGCTATCAATTGGCTAAATGCAGCTAGCAAACACTGTCCATGCTTTCTAATAATGTTTTGCACAAAACTTCAACTGTACACTGGCCCAACTGTTCTCTATCTCTCGGCTGCTTGTCTCCCCAGAGCAAAAAACGCAACTAATCCACCACGTGATCTTTGACGGTAAAGCGAAAGCAAGGATCAGATTTCTACACGCATCCTTTTGGTACTTTGGATTATATGCCTTCCATTTCAATGACCGAGTAGCCACTAATTGCTCTGTGCTACATCGGGATAATATGTCACTAACTGTGAAAGAAAAAATGTGCCTTTCTAATCACACCTGCACTGCATCTAGAAACATTTGTTGCAATTAACAAGACAAAAGCATTGAGCCACTCAAAGTCCATCTAGGTGAGACAATCCGGGCCTAGGTTTGACAATTAGTGGCCGAAGATCCCGAGTCAATGCATAAACATTGCGGCAGGAGATAGTTGGCTCCTAAACATTTTTCTTCTCAAGAAAGTGCATGGAGCCTTTCCTGTCCTTGGGGAAACATCAACCACTGCACTGCGTTATTAGGGCTTATAGTATAACGGTAGTACGAGTACTTTGCCATCCACCACAACCACTTCTGTGTGACCAAAGCTTTAGGAGCACTTTTGTGATCCCGCAAACCATGATGATCTCGAAGAGCAATCATGCATGCATGGTTCTAGACCGTACGCTCCCTTTATCTCCACTGGGATGAGACTGTATTACAATTTTATCCAACAAATAGTGGTATATGAGGTTACTTTTCTGATATTTCTGAAGAACTAGATTAGGCCTTTATCGTCTCGTCCACTTGCCTCCATTTTTCCTATGGTGGAGATGATCACATGCATATATCTAGGCCTTTATATGCATGTGACCACCGCAACTGCAATTTGCCAAGCATTTATTGATATCTTTCAGAGATCTATGGACTACCGGTACGTAGCAGCAGCCATCTTTCTGTTCCGTGGTTACCGAGAGCTATGCGGATCTCCAGATAGAGGAAAGCGAGCGCCCTTTTCTTGTAACGAGGGCAAGCCTCTTGTGCGATCTTTCTTGGTCATCTGGTCCTATGTGTGCCCCCCTTTGTTCCTTCACATCCACACCAGCAAAAGCTAAGTTTCTCTCGTGATGAGGGGCATGCTCGAGGTGGGTGCAGTGCAGTGCAGCCAAATCAAGGGCTCACATGGGGGAAGAAGGCAAGAAACACTAGTGGATGAGTAGCTGAAACCAACCCTCAGCTCATCTACTGGTTCTAGGCGAACGATTTGGCAGTTTTGGTTCTGAAATATTTTACTTACTCCCTTTCTTTTTATTTGTCACTAACTAATTCAAAAATGAACTAATCAATGACAAATGAAAACAAATTGAGAGAGTACTCTCTCCGTCTTCATAAACTTATCGTTTTGTAGTTCAAGTTTATGAGGACGGAGATCCATAGTACATGGCAGCTATGCACGGCGCACAGATGCATGCACACGGGCAGCGTACCCATACTGCTAGAGTGCTGGTACCAAGTTGGTAGGTACTGTCCCGTCGCGCGCGTTCTTTGGCGCCGAGTGAAGTGGATGCTTCAGCGTCAGTGCCTGGCTAGAGCTCATCATTCCCGGCTGCAGGCAGCGCTGCTAGATGCCTGGATTGACTGCTTGGCAGAGTGTGTGCTCGCTTTGCCATGACTTCATCCATCGATGGCGACTTGATGCTGAATCTTGTGATCTGAATACTTTCTTTCTTTCATTCATGGCATACCGTGTGTTCATCGTCAGGCTCTTTCTACTATACGGGACATAAGAACTCTCCTTCAGGTTCCATTGTTGACCCAGTTCGCTAACTTGTTGTTTCTAACGAAAAAGGGAAGCATGGAGAGAATGAGCGCCCCCTCGCCGGACGGCATCCCGCCCCCGGCGCCCCCTGCGTGCAAGCCTTCAAGCGCCCCCGTGAGTGATCCTGAGAGTGTTCCCTCGCCGGCCGGCACCCTGCCTCCGGCGAACCTGGCGAGCAAGCCTGCGAGCGCCCCCGTGGGTGACCTTGTGTGCGTTTCTGCGTGCGCTCCCGCACCGGGTGGACCTGCGCCCCCTGCGACCCCGCCTGCTCAGGTCGCCCAGGACGGGGAGGTGGCTGTTCAGGATGGGGGGCCGGATGAACCAGCACTGGCAAATGGCCATGAGGCCGTGGAGGTCGTCGCAAGTGGCGGAGGCCCGCTGTTCTTGCGTGCACCGGAGTGCGTCCTGCCCCCTCCGGTGCCGAAGGCGCGTCCCCGTCAACGTCGGGATGTCCCGACAACTCCGCTCAGGAAGAGCAAGAGGCAGGCGAAGATCAAGTCGACCACCCCGGTTGCCCAGCGAGCAACAGAAAGGGTCATCCGCGAGCTCGGTCTCGTGGGAAAGGATGAGCCAGTGGGGGAGCGGGCTCTGAACTCCTATGCAGCCATGTACAAGCGCCCCCTGCCTGCAGAGGCGGTGTGCGCCCTTCGCCGTATCACGGGCCTGGTGAACCACCAGCAGATGGCGATCCTTGATCCACTGGCGACTGAGGAGCAAGTACTGATGGAGGAAGCGATCTAAACCACTGCTATCCAAGCTGGGTCGGGGTGCTACAAGTTATCCAAGATGTACTGTGTGTTTCTTTTGTTTCTCTGCCTTTGTCTGCGGGGTGTGTTTGGGAGTTGGCAGTGCAGTCTTGGGTATTCTGGTGGTCAGTGCCAATTGCCTAGAAGGTGGTGTTCGGCTCCTGTGTTAGTAGTGCTGTCGAGCGGGTTATTGCCACTTTGTACTAGCCTGGACGAGATCTGTTCTGCTGCTCAGCTCATGTGGTGCTCACTCAGTTTAATTAATGGATCTCGGACTTAAAATTCTCAGCTGGAATGTACGGGGCCTCAACTCTCCTGTGCGCCGTGAGACAGTCCGATTGCTTGTCCAGACCATCAGGCCTGACATTGTGTGTCTCCAGGAATCCAAACTCAGCCGTGTGGACCAGCTGCTGGTGAACGATATATTGGGGCCTGCATACCCGCATTTTGCTGAACTGCCGGCTGAAGGTACAAGAGGGGGAATTCTGATCGGTTGGCGTCACTCGATGGTGGAACTGTCAATGATCGATTGTAAGCGTCATACTTTATCAGCACTAGTCACTTTGCAGCCGCCACTTGCACCCTTCCTTTTGTCTGTCGTTTATGGGCCGTCTGTGGAAGCGGATAAGGCCTCTTTTCTGCAAGAGTTGGCAAGTCTCCGTCCAGCGGATGAGTCACAGTGGCTTGTACTTGGAGATTTCAACCTGATTTATCAGGCGCAAGACAAAAGCAATGGGAACTTGAACAGGAGGTTGATGGGCTCTTTTCGGCGGACCCTGGATGAGGCCCATCTGTTGGAACTACCATTGAGCAATCGCAAGTACACCTGGAGTAACGAAAGGAGAGAGCCAACGTTGGTCCGCTTGGATAGAGCTTTTTGCAATCAGGAGTGGGACTTGAACCATCAGGGCTACTGCTTACAGGCACTATCCTCCTCAATGTCCGATCACTGCCCTATTCTGTTGACTCCAAATGACCAAGGCAGACGCAGCTTCCAGTTCAAATTTGAGAACTTCTGGATTAAAACCCCTGGCTTTATGGAGGTTGTGCAGTCGGCATGGGATCAGCCCGTGCGTGGTTCTTCACCAATGATCATTGTGGCCAACAAACTGCGCCACACCGCCGAAGCACTGAGGAAGTGGAGCTGTGGTTTGTTCCGTGATGCGAGAATCCAGATGAGTATTGCAAATGACATCATTCTGAGACTGGATAAGGCAGCTGAGGCACGGTCGCTATCTTCAGAGGAAGTGCTACTCAGAGCTGATCTGAAAGTCAGGGTGCTTGGCCTCGCAGCGGTAGAGAGAGCAAGATGGAAGCAAGCGTCCCGAGTCAACTGGCTACGAGCGGGTGATGCATGCACCAGGTTCTTCCATGCCTATGCAAACTCTAGGGCTCGTAGAAACTTTATCTCATGTGTTGCAAGCAGTGATGGAACGCTGTGCTTGGACCATAACACAAAGGAGGAGGTCATCCATCAACATTTCTCCAATATCTTAGCTGTCCAGGAGACCAGGCAACTAACTTTTAACTGGGACCAAATCCAGTTGCCACACTTGAATGCACCTGACCTGGTACATCTCTTTACCGAACAAGAGGTGGCAAGGGCAGTTAGCGAGCTACCGGCAGACAAGGCCCCTGGGCCGGATGGATTTACAGGAGCGTTTTTCAAGAAGTGCTGGTCCATCATCAAGGATGATATATTGGCGTGTTTTCACAGCTTCCACCGTCTTCACAATGGGTCCCTGAAGTGGATCAACAAAGCTGAAATCTGCCTCATACCGAAGATCGAGGATGCCCAATCTCCAGGGGACTATAGGCCCATCAGTCTCGTGCATTCGGTGGGCAAACTCATCTCCAAAGTAATGGCCACAAGACTCGCAAGACACATTGATAAGATAATTTCACCTGCGCAGAGCGCATCCATCAAGGGACGGAGCATCCATGATAATTTCTTGTTTGTCCGTAATGCTGCTCGAAGAAGGCACCAGAGCAAGCAGCCGACACTCCTGTTGAAGTTGGACATATCTAAGGCTTTTGACACGGTGTCATGGGCTTATTTGCTAGAACTCATGCAGAGAGTGGGTTTCCCGCAGCGTTGGTGCGACTGGCTATCAGCCCTTTGGGGATCCACCTCATCCAGTGTGAGATTGAATGGAATACCTGGACCAGTAATTGAGCATCGGCGTGGACTTAGACAGGGAGACCCAATTTCACCACATCTCTTTGCATTGGCTATCGACACCCTCCAAGGTCTGTTTGCTGCGGCCACGACTGATGGTACTTTGGGCCCTCTTAATACACCATCAATGCAGCGGTTGTCAATGTATGCCGATGATGTAATTCTCTTTCTCAACCCGGTACAGCAGGAGGTCCAGGCAGCCATGGACCTGTTACATGATTTTGGGCTGGCCACGGGGCTTAAAATTAATTCATCCAAGTGCATGGTTGTCCCGATTCAGTGCCAGGACATCGATCTACAGCAGGTGTTAACCCCCTTTGCTGGTCAGGTGGTTTCCTTCCCGATAACCTACCTTGGCATGCCTCTTACATTGGGACGAACACGAGCCTGTCATCTTCAGCCCATCCAAGACCGTATTGGGAACAAACTAGCTGGTTGGAAGAGCCGGCTATTAAACCTGGCGGGAAGAAAGGAACTGGTACATTCAGTATTATCAGCCGTGCCGGTGTATACCATGACAACTCTCCAAGTACCAAAGAGCTTTTTCAAGCAGGTAGATAAGATGCGCAGGAGGTTTCTTTGGGCAGGAGAACAAGCAATGCACGGGGGGAAATGCAAGGTCAGTTGGTCAGTGGTATGCCGGCCTAAGCAGTTTGGTGGGCTTGGCATCCTTGACTTAGAGAAATTTGGCCGAGCCCTTAGATTACGTTGGCTGTGGCTTTCATGGGCGTCTGTGTGCAGGCTATGGCATGGGACGGAATTGCCGGTGGATGTAGTGGACAGACAACTTTTTAGCATGGCCACCAGGGTAACAATTGGAGATGGCACCAAAGCACTCTTCTGGGAAGATAGTTGGTTGCTTGGGCGAGCACCGGCGTATATTTTTCCTGCCCTTCACAAACACAGCAAAAGGAAAAAGCGGTGTGTTGCAGCGGCGCTGGAGAATGAATCTTGGATCAGGGATATTATGCACAACTTAACGGCTCCTCTACTGCAAGATTTTATAGCTCTATGGATCATGATCCAGGAAGCACATGTGGCTATCAGAATTGGCGAAAGGGATGCCATCTCGTGGTGTCTTAGTGCGTCAGGCACATACTCGTCGAGCTCAGCATATCAAGCCCAGTTTGAGGGCAGTGTGCGCTCTCCGTTGAATGACCTCATTTGGAGAGCGTGGGCACCCCCTAGGGTCAAGATTTTCACATGGCTAGCTGCGAGACAGAGCATCTGGACAGCGGATCGCTTGATGAGAAGGGGTTGGCCGAATGACTATTTCTGCCCGCTTTGTCGCAGGAACTTGGAGACGGTGTCACACTTATTTGTCGAGTGCCCGGTGACAAGGCAAATTTGGGGACGAATCAGCGAGTGGAGTCTGGTGCCTAGCATGCATCCGAGCAACTGGAAGTCCGGTCTTCCCTTCCTGGCGTGGCTCGCTGGGCTTACACGGATGGTGGGGGGTAGTGTGCCTGCAGCGCACAAAGCCTTGGTCATGCTTGTCCTATGGTCTGTATGGAAGGAGAGGAATGGTCGCATCTTCCAGCACAGTGAGCAGCACACGGAGCAAATTCTGGCAACAATCAAGGAGCAATTCCAAGTGTGGCGTACGATCCGACCGCTACCACTTAGCAATGGCCGATGAAGACTAGTGTTTATTTCTTTCTTTCTTTCCTTCCTTCTTCATCATTTGTACCTCTTCTTTTACCTCTTTCCTGCTGCATCCCTCAGGACATCCCTCAGGACATGAACCCTCTTGATGTACTACTTGTGCGTCTTTTCTATCTACTTAATGAATGATTGCCCTTTGAGGCTTTTCAAAAAAAAAAAAAGGTTCCATTGTTGAAACTTTGTACGGTGATAATCTTTGCATATATAGTCATGTAAAAATTCATGGGTTTTGTACATGCACGAAATGGATGATGAGTATTGATATAATGAAGCGAAAATTACTTTCACAACAATACTAATATAGTGTTATTGGTATATGTTGCTTTCAGTTCAACCGAAATTGTGAGCCAGCGCTAGCCAACCCAAGTTGGACCCCTCCCTCCTCCATATTTGTTGCACGGGACTCCTCTCCCTTCCAAGCACATTTTTTTGGTCCAACCGAATTATTCATATTACGCTTTTAGGTGTAGTATGTGCATTAGTTTCTCAGATACAGTATTTGAATTGTTGTTCAGCAAAGAACACACGTTCAATCATGTGAGAATATTTAGCTATGGACAGGTGCCATATATATTTACACTAATATATATTTTTGTCCTACTATAGATTAAAGAGCTGAAAACAACAAGTCTTGAGCCGCGATGAACATATGATTCAAATCAACAGTAAAAGTACCTTAAGTTTTTTAAATGGCCTATTTCTCCAGGAATTTGCAGTGGTACGCCATTTTCACATAAAGTTGATTGACTTAACAAATCAGCTTACGTGCACTAAGTACATTTTCGCTAAAATACTAACCAGGTCAAGCAGTATGATATCTCATTTCCATGTTTGATGCTCAATAAAATACACAAGCATAAACTAAATTAAAGGATATATAAATCAGGAACTGAACAAAGAACTTTGGCAACTACCGTGTGGCTGACGCCCTTGGAGGTAACACGTCAAAAGCGACAGCTCGAACGCAGCATTTGTCCTCCATCCAGTCGGAAGGAGGATCGCCTAAAAGCCATTTTTTTACTAAAAAAACAAGCCCAAAAAGCACGCTAAAATGGTTGACATCGGTGCAGTGATTGAGTTTAGATGCAAGCAAGGAACAGGACAATATGGGTATCCTTGTACAGTAGTTCCATTCCATCCGCAACGCTGATCCCCGCGTTACCATAGCCCAAGCCCGTGATAGGGGGGGGGGGGGGGGGGGGGAGTTCAACTCGTACGCGTAGCATTTTTTGGGGCGCATCACGCGATACAAACACGTTGCAAGCGGCCACGTCCGGCACAACGAGGCCGAGCCTTGTTCGTCACTTGTGCCGCGGTATTCCATTCCCTCGTGCCCAGCGCCGCTCCACACCAAAACACGCCGATCCCCATGGGAAGGGCGGCGTCGTCGCGTTCCCCCAAGAGCCAGAGCCCCCCGAGCGCACGCATCAACAGTCGCGGCGCAATGCCCACCGCCGCGGCGGGGCCCACCGGCCTCCACCCCCTCCATTAACAAACCTTGAAGACGCCAAAGCTGGTCCGCCGTCGCCAGTTCAGCACCACCACGCAGTTACAGTTATCACACTCCGCGCACCGCCTCTCTTCCGTCTTCTTCCTCGTTTCACCTCGCGGTTGCCCAGTTCAATGCCAGGGCGGCAGCAGCTCATGTACAGGGCGATGTTTAGGCTGTGAGCACCGGAGGATGGGTGAAGCAGCAAGGGAGGAAGCGGCGGCGGGGAAACGGGAACCGGAGCTCGATGAGCAGGCGAGGCTGCTCGCGGCGGCGCTGGACGCCATCAGTTGTTTGGTCACGGATTCCCTGTCGGCCACGCTCTTCCCGCTCAAGTGGCAGCTCATCAGGGACAGGCTCAACCGGCTCCACGCCGACCTCGCCGACATCACCGTCACCGCGGACGGCGATAACGGAAGCGAGGGCAGCAGGTGCGACGCGTTCGCGGACCTCCTGCGCGGCGTCGCGGAGACCGCGCGGGGGGCGCGAGAGGCGGTGTCGCGCAGCCAGGGGCGGCACTACGGCGGCGGTAAGCTGCGGCTGCGCAGCGACCTGGACGTCCTGGCCGCGGCGCTCGACACGCACAGGGCGGTGCTGGACGAGGTGCACGCGTCGGGCGCGCTGTCGCGGGCGCGGGCGCTCGTCGTGCCGCGCCCGCCGCCGGGCGCCGCCCGCGACGACGTGCGGTTCTACGTGCGCGACCTCTTCGCCAGGCTCCGAGTCGGCGGCGCCGAGATGCGGCGGGAGGCCGCGGCCGCGCTCAACGAGGCGCTGCGCGGCGGCGACGAGCGGTACGCCCGCGTCGTCGCGTCCGACGTCGTCGCCGCCGACGGCGTGGGCGTCCTCGTCGCGCTGCTGGAGTGCCCCGACGCGCGCGTTCGTGAGGAAGCTTTGGACGCGATCTCGGCGATCGCCGGGCTCGACGCGCACCGAGCCGACCTGGTCGTCGGCGGCGTCGTCGCGCCGGTGATCCGGGTCCTCGACGACGCGGTCGGCGCGGGTCTGGCAGCCAGGGAGCGGGCGGCGCGGGTGCTTTGCAGGCTCACCGAGAATTCCGACAACGCGTGGGCTGTCGCCGCGCACGGCGGCGTCACGGCACTGCTCAACGCGTGCACGGACCGCGGCGCTAGCGGCGGCGAGCTCGTGTGCGCGGCGTGCCGAGTGCTGAGGAACCTCGCGGGCGTCGACGAGATCAGGAAGTACATGGTGGTGGACGCCGGCGCGGTGCCCGTGCTCGTGTCGCTCATCTCGCAGGGCGGTGCCTCGGCGGACGACGCGGCGCGGATCCAGGCCACGGAGCTCCTCGCCGCTATGGCCGCCAGCGACGGCTCCGTCCGGGAGGCCGTGGTCCAGGAAGGCGCCGTGGAGTCCCTCGTCCGCGCGCTCGACCCGTCGGCATCTTCCCCGTGCTCGTCCAAGGCGCGTGAGGTCGCGCTTCGCGCCATTGACGCGGTCTGCTTCGCGTCGCCCGGCGGCACGGACCGGCTCGTCGCCGCCGGCTTCCTCGACCGCGTCCTCTCCCTCCACCGCGACGGCGACAGCGCGCTGCAGCACTGCGCCCTCAAAACGGCGCACCGCCTGTGCCACGTGTCCGAGGAGACCAGGAAGGCGCTGGGCGACGCCGGGTTCATGACGGAGCTGGTGAGCGTCCTCCTCCACGCCAAGACCCCCGAGGCGCGGGAGATGGCCGCGGAGGCCCTGTGCGCCATGGTGTCCACGAACCGGAACCGGAAGCGCTTCGTCCAGGAGGACCGCAGCGTGGCGCAGGTGCTGCAGCTGCTGCGACCTGACGAGGAGAAGCCCTCGCCGACGACGCGGTTCCTGCTGTCGACGCTGATGCACGTCGCGGACAGCAGCTCCGGCCGGAGGAAGATCATGTCCTCGGAACATTTCAGGTACAACACAAGCGTGGAAAAATTGATACTTTGACATTGATTTTATCATCTAAAAAATGTTTCCTTGATTTTGCCTATGACTAAGAACCAATCATTCGTGTGCTCATCATCTCTCACTACAATTCATTTGGTGACCTTTTTTTTTAACTTCGTTTCAATGGCAGGAATCTTCAGAAGCTTGCGGAGGCCAACGTCCCCGACGCGAAACGGGTCGTGAAGAAGCTCGGCGGGAGCAAGCTGAGGAGCATTTTCCATGGCATCTGGAGCCTGTAATCAATCGTTGGGGACAAGCACTGGCTGTCACTTGTACTCTACTTGTAGCTAACACATAGTATGTTCCTTTCATCTTTTGTTACTGTGAAGGAACGAAAGTTTGGGTCTCCCCAATAGTATTATGCTTTTGAGACGTCGAACTCATCCCCCTCACCACCATGTGTATATCATTCGTCTCCTGCGAATAAAAGGGAAATTCCATCGAAACATCACACACTTTTCTATGTGCAAGCCTGCAAGGGATAGATGATTCCTTCGTCCTTGTATGAGGCTGGCATCGTGGGTCATGTCTCATGAATGATGGAAAGGGAAAAACTCTGTTGCCGAAAACGCAAACCGATCTGAGCTTTCACCGTAGGGCCGCCGCCCGCTTTCGCGTTATGATCTCTTCAGTACCTGTTGGTGAACTGCCGGTACAACGTGCCTAGCAGCCGGCGAGTCAGTTTGTGATGGTCTGAAGTTCTGGTCTGGTGCTCCGCTGCAATAAGTCGCTGTCGCTGTCGCCTTCTTTTAGCTCCATGCGTCCGTCCATGTGGATACTTATTGCAGCGGAGCTGTGGATCGGTCGATCGAGCGGCTTCTCTGACTCGTCAAGCGATCGATTGTCCTGTGCTCTTCTAATCTGACTGCGTATTTTACCTTGATGAGTGCCCTCTTATCAAAGGAGGGCAACGAAATGCTCAGTCTAATCTTGAAAACGTACTTGAAATTAACTGTATTCTGACTAAAACAAACGAGGCGTCACAGCGACTGTACTAGTAGCGGATCTTGCGTGTGAGTTAAGATGGGAGGTTATTCTGATATCTGGTTCGTAGGGTTACCCGTTTACGCTCAATCCATCGCCAGACAGCCGTGAAATGGCCAATGAGTGAGAGAGAGCCCCCCACCTCGCCGGCGGACACCCCGCCCCCGGCGCCGACCCCATCCTCGCCCTCCCCGCTGCCCCTATCCTCGTCAACGGGCACCCCGCCCCTGGCGCCCACCTTGGCCCCAACAACCCCACTGGCCCTGCACCCGCCGGTGTGTGCTCCGCCTCTGGGGGTCGTCCCAACCCTACCGGCCTCTGAGCGGTCGCTGAGCATCCCTCTCCCAGTGCCCTCCCGGCCATCAGGAGCGCTGCGACCGGCGTCAGATGCTCCGCCCCTGGTGTCCGCTTCCCGATCTCCCTGCTGGGCTTCGGGGGTCCCGCCCCTGGTACCTTCCCCCTCCGACACGCAGGGGGATGCCCCCCTGCCAAAGTCCGTCCAGATTCGGGCAATTTCCCCTACCGGCGCTCAGGAGCGTCTTCGGTGGGAGCATGGGCAGCCCAATCTTCCCCGTGGCCACCGGTTCTCCGGGGAGGATCGGCCGGAAGACGAAGCACACAGATCTGCGCAGCATATCATGGATGGGGCCTTCCATGGTCCTCCTACCAGTTCAAGAGATCCTGCTGCGATGGTTACCTCCTGCCTGCGAGATCCTCAAGCCAAGAAATTCCGAGAAGCAAAAATTGGGAGTAATGGAACATCCAGATCCACTGCAAGCCCTGGGACCGTGAAGCTCGTGGAATTGCATACTCAAGAGAAAAGGAAGTCACCATCTACAAAGAGTCCTATGTCGCCTCCTGATCTACAGGCAACCCAGATCCGACATACGCAGGTAACCCACTCCAATTTGAGCACTCCACAATGGCATAAATCCTTTGCTGAGATTGTTAAAATGAAACCTCAGTCAGTTTCCAGGTTAGATCATGCTGCATTTAACCATAAGTACCATCAAACTTTCCCTTCCCGAAAGATTAGTTTTAACTCTCAGCCACAATATGCTAATTTTTACAAAAATGACGAACCATATCGTCTTTGGTATTGCGAACATCCTAGAGGATCCAATGGGCCGACTAGCAACTGGCAGCCCAAAAGCTGTTTGAAATCCTCCCGTTACACCTCTGGCACTGGAAATGAACAGCACTCAACACCCTCAGCTGCCCAACTAATCGCCATTACTGATGAACCTACGAGATCGGACGAGGATCATCATTGGCAGGTAGTCAAACGTAGGTCCTGGTGGAGAAGAGACAGAGTTGTTAATAACAGGAGACAGGGCGGATATCCAGGGACCCGTATCTTCAAGGAAAGAGCCAAGGGGAGATGCTATAACTGCCTAGCATCAGACCACATTAAACTGGATTGTCGGAAGCCGAAGCGCTGTTGGGTCTGCATGAAATATGGGCATATCTCGTCTCGTTGCACGAGCAAATCCTTACCAGTTAAAGAGGGAAGTTCAATGGCCAGAACTAGGGACCCCGGTATATTTAAACAGACCCCTGTATATGGGGTTGGTCACCCTCCCACACCACGCAATACACCACACATAGAGTCCACCAGTCCAGTTATGGAGCGGGGAAACTCCTTCGGTAGCTCATCGGCAAGAAGGAGACAGAATACAAGGGATTTTGTAGAGAGGGAATGGGAGGATCGTCGGGGTCCTCAGCGGCGCAGCGATGCTTACTATCCTGGCAACCCCAATCTTAGGCCCAGTGGTGCTGAAAAATTCATTGCTGCCACAAGTGAGGTAGGTCAGCGGATCACATCGCTGACAGACCGAGCCCTGTTGGTTACTGAAGACGGGTACAGAAGAAGAAGTTCCCCGGTGGAGCTGAAGGAGGCTATCATTCATCATCTTGGCTTCAGAGAATATGAGTTCCACATCCTCAAATGCTTCCCAGAACCTTTCCTGGTGGTTTTCACAGGTGCTGCTCTGAGAGACATTGCCTTTGCGCGGGAGCAGATTGGGGAAGATCCTTTCAAGTTCCACTTTCACGCTTGGGATGCGGATGTGCATGGACAACGCTGTGTCCTCCCGTATCATGTTAAACTCAGCTTAGAGGGCCTTCCTTATCATGCTTGGTTCGAAGATATCGTCTCCAAACTGCTGAGTGATTCATGTATTATACATCATGTGGAGGCTGAGACGAGGAGGAGAGAAGACCTGAGGGCATACACCTGCTGGGCATACTGCCATGACCCCAATAATATTCCACAGGTGGTGTATTTGACTCTATCCCATCTTCCAGGTCACAATGGTCCGGTTCCTCAAGCTCACTTCATGCGTCCAAGGGGCATACACCATGGACACGTTTATCGGATCATTGTTCACATTGATTATGTTGAAGATCTCCTCTTTTATCATCACCCAGCAGAGAGGCTGACTGCAGACGGTAAAACGCAATTCAGAGATTTCTACTGGCATTTTGGCAAACTAGATAGTGAAGTCTCTGAGGAGGAATTACATCCGCCCACACCGAGATGTAGAGATGACTGTGAATGTCGCAGAGGAAGGAAGGATGATGAAGATGGAGATGATATGGATCGTTGGCCGAGGCCTCGCCCACGTGAACCTGGAACTGCAAGATGGAGGCGTGCGCCGAACGCTGACAGAGGTCGCACATCTGACAGATATCGTTCCAACTCACAATACAGAGGGGGCTCCTCCGGTAGACGGTATCAGAGATTTCAAAGCTCTTCACCCCCTCCCTCTCAGATACCTGGTCGCGAGGTGGGGAGGGCCACTCGTCAACTTTGGAAGGCTAAGCAGGTAGTCAATGGAGAGAAGGTAGCAGGAATCGATTCACAGGCTGACCAGGTGGTCGAATGCAAAGACGTCAGCACAAGTCTACGTCTGGCGCTACCATCTGTAGCTCCCACACTAATGCTGCATGGGGAGGAAAGGCTCCAATCTCAACTCAGAACTGAGGAAGACTCATGCGACTCTGCCCAGCACCGCTCGGATGCGATCATCATCCCACTTACAGCCAATTTCCTGGCTATCCAGGAGCAAATGGAGCAATCTGGTAGTACTCGATTCTCAACTACTAACAAGGGCAATCTCGCTGAGCAGACTGGACAACACCAGACGGGGAATATTACCGATCCCCACCCTGAGGTGGGTCCAGAGTGGCTGCAGGAACCGGAGAGAGAAGTAAATGGCCAGTTAGAGCTCATAAACTTGGCTGGGTTGATCTCACAGCCAGCTGATGAAGCCCTCCTGCCGTTAGGACCCCCTGATCCGACCCCCCCGACAACTAACATAGAGAAGAAGCCTCCTGAGCCACAGAAGGTTCAGACTCCAAGAAGCAGCCCAAGGTTGAAAGCCAAATCTAAACAACTGAAGCCGGCAGTTAGGCTAGCCCAAGAAGTGCTAGCCAAGAAGTTAGGAATACTATCGGAGTCCCAGAACTTTGATGACATGACTCTACAGCAGTACCTCAACTTATATAAGAAGCCACTCTCATCATCTGCAATCACGGCGATCAAAACCCTTACTGCGGTGGCTGAACGTAAGAAGAAACACAAGGACAAGACAGCTAAGCAGAAGGTGAAGAAGCGTACCAGGAAGGCTGTTGAAGCAGTGGAGCTGAACGATGCTTGATGTTGCTACAGGATCGTTTACCTCGAATAACAGTAGCTATGTCTGGAGCCATGTTGTGTTGGGTCCTTTTGTTAAGGGTGATATACCCTTCTGTCTTCCTTAGTGTTCTCCCCTGTAGCCTTGAGGCACGAAGTTGGTTGGTAGTACGCGTCACAGTCGAGTCATTTGCAGAGCTTTACGCTCTGTTTGTTACTGCTAGTAGTGGTTTGCCTTTGATTAATGGATAATCGTATGATGCATTACTCCTTTCTCTCATGGAATGTCCGAGGCCTAAATAGCAGAGCTAAGCAAGAAGAGGTCAAACAACTGATACAAACATACAAACCCAGATTAGTTTGTTTACAGGAAACCAAACTCCAACAAGTCTCTGATTCTATCATAAGAAGTACCTTGGGACCTGAATTTTTAAACAGCTACGGCTATCTCCCTGCTAATGGCACTAGGGGTGGTATAATCTTGGCCAGTAATGCTACCCATCTTCAGCTCACGGAATTTTCCATGGCAATGTATACTATATCGGCCACTGTTACAGAAAATGGAGTTTCAGAAATATCAACTTTCACAGGGGTTTATGGTCCACAATCTGATCTGGAGAAGAGGTTATTTTTAGCTGAATTGAGACAATTGAGGCAGCATGTGAAACCTGCATGGATTATCGTAGGCGACTTCAACCTTATCTGTAATGAAGAGGACAAAAATAATTCCAGAGTTAACCGCAGATCAATGACTCGTTTTAGAAGAACTCTCAACAACATAGAAGTCAAGGAAATACCGCTAATTGGCAGGAGATATACATGGTCCAATGAGCAAGCATCTCCGACTATGACGCGCATTGATAGGGCGTTCGCGTCAGTTAAGTGGGAGGAGCTATACTCAGAACCCATATTACAACCACTGTCATCGTCAGTATCTGACCATTGTCCGATTCTACTACAACCACTTGCCCAGCAGTTTACAAGTAAAGCCTTCAGGTTTGAACAATGGTGGGTCAACATGCCAGGCTTTACCGATTGTATCCAACAATCCTGGACCAAACCAGTGCCTAATCATCATTCGGCTATGAAAATACTAAGCATCAAACTGGGACGCCTAGCAACAGACTTACGGAAATGGTCAAAAATGCTAATCCCGTCCGGAAAGCTAGCTTCTGGGATATGCAGAGAAGTGCTGTTTCAGCTGGACCTTGCCATGGAGGACCGGATCCTTTCTGACATGGAGAAGGAACTTCGCCACATCCTGAAAGACCGATTGCTGGGGTTGGCGGCAATAGAAAAATCCAGAGCCCGACAACGTTCGCGTATCACCTGGCTGAAACAAGGAGACGCCAACACCAGTTACTTCCATAGTGTTGCTAGCAGCCGAAAGAAAAGGAATTTCATTCAGTCTCTAGAAACGGAGGAGGGCGCTATGGTTTCTCAGGAAGATAAGCACAAAATCATTGACGAACACTTCCTGCGCCACCTAGGTACCTACACTCAAAGGGGAATACGTCTGAAACTAGAAAACCTGGATTGGAAACGCCAAAATTTGGATTATCTAGAAGTGCCTTTCAGTGAAGAGGAAGTCTTCCAAGTCATAAGCAAGTTTCCTACAGAAAAAGCGCCGGGTCCCGATGGATTTACTGGTTTATTCCTCTCCCACTGCTGGACAACTATCAAGGCTGAAGTCCTTAATGCGCTTTCTCAGTTTTACCACATGAACCAGCAAGGGCTATTAGATCTCAACAGTGCCATGGTGGTCTTAATTCCTAAACGAACAGCCCCTAAAAAAATAACAGACTATCGGCCAATTAGCTTAATTCACATTTGTCGGTACCCTAAAAACCATACACCCCCTGAGGTTACAAAGATCTCAAGGGAAGGACATCAACTCAAATTGAAGACCCTCGGGGGCCCACTCGCCAGACGTGACCGGACCCGCTTCTCCAACATGGTTAACCTCTAGGTTGCCACGTGTACTGTCAGCCCAGAGCTATTACCCGCAAGGGTGAAGCTCCGGGCCAAGTACTGAAACGGCACCTCCGGAGGTAGCCCCCGACCGAGAGAAGCTCCGGACATGACACGTGCCAGGTCACCCCGGAGCTTCCCGCTTCTCCCAAGCAAGCTCCGGAGCTGCCACGTGTCCACACGACGGAGCTAGATGCTTAAAGCCCCCGGGAGACGTTGTAACGGCTCCGGATCTCCAAAGGACAGCCGCAGACTTCAAGATCCGATTAATTACCATTAATTCCACGTTAATGATAATTAATCGGACAGCCTTAACACCTGTAACGGCACTGTCGGAGCCGTTACAGGGTTATTAACAACAATTAATCTCGTGTATCAATACTAATAACCGCCAGGGCCACATGTCGGGCCAGGCTGACTTGTAACGGTTGGTCCTTGTACTATAAAAGGACAAACCGACGATACACAGGGGGGGCGAACACTCTGAAGCTCACAAGTTAATACAACAAACACACACCCGTGGAGTAGGGTATTACGCTCAGGCGACCCGAACCACGTAAACCACCGTGTCACTCGTGTCCAAATCGCATTTCACTTTCTTAGATCTCCGCGCGCCCAGACCGAACCACAAACTCCTTCAAACACTTTTCATAGTGTTAGGGGATCTGCCGACTCCAACAGTCGACAGTTGGCGCGCCAGGTAGGGGTGCCTGAGATCTTCAAGAATGGTGAATTCTGCAGCTGGATCATCCAACGGGCAACCTGCTGCTCAGACTGTCGGAGGCAATCCCTCCAACATGCAACCACCGGCAGGAGCCTCAGTTCCAGCGGGAGTCACACTCCCACCACCACCATCTTCTCCGGCAAGACATGCCGAACGACATGATGGTGCACCGGCGTCACATTCAGCGCCGGCAAGTCGTGACAACCCAGAACACGCGCTCCATGCAGCGCGTGCTCTCCATCAGCGACCACCACCTCCTGACGATGATGTATCCGCTGACCGGGTAGTCAGATTGGCTAAAAGATACACGTTGGTAGAAGGGGATCTCTACCGGCGCGGTGCCAACGGCATCCTAATGCGGTGCATCACAAGGGAAGAAGGCTGCGAGCTCCTCGCAGAAATCCATGGAGGCGAGTGTGGGAACCACGCGTCTTCCCGCACGCTGGTCGGAAAAGCCTTTCGGCACGGCTTTTACTGGCCAACAGCGCTCCAGGATGCTACTGAGCTAGTGAAGAAATGCAAAGCATGCCAATTTCATGCAAAGCAAATTCATACACCTGCTCAGCCCTTACAAATGATACCTCCTACGTGGCCTTTCGCCGTGTGGGGGATAGACATCTTGGGACCCTTCCCAAGAGCCGTCGGAGGTTACAAGTTCCTGTATATCGCCATCGACAAGTTCACCAAGTGGCCGGAAGCTACTCCTGTTGTGACGATCAACAAACAATCTGCAATCAATTTTCTACAATCTATCGTGAGCAGATTCGGAGTCCCAAACAAGATCATCACTGATAATGGGACTCAGTTCACAAGCTCCTCATTTCAAGGATATTGCGAAGACCTCGGCATACAAGTTTGCTACGCTTCCGTAGCTCATCCTGCCAGCAATGGGCAAGCCGAGAGAGCAAACGCAGAGATCCTTAAAGGACTCAAAACGCGCACTTATGAGCGTTTGAAAAAGCACGGAGCTAATTGGATCGAAGAGCTTCCGCCCACTCTATGGGCTAACAGGACTTCTCCAAGTCGGGCAACCGGAGAAACACCCTTTTTCCTGGTGTATGGAGCAGAAGCGATCCTTCCTCCGGAAATCACCTTGGGTTCCCTCCGAGTCCGGACCTTCGACGAAGCCGCGCAGGACCAGCTCCGGCGTGAAGACCTAGACCTCCTCGAGGAGGGAAGGTGCCAAGCAGCTGTTCGGAATGCCCGATACCGCCAAGCTCTACGGCGCTATCATCAGCGGCATGTACACAACCGACAGCTCGAGGAAGGCGATCTGGTGCTACGGAGAATACTATCCAGAGAAGGGCAAAACAAACTCTCCCCCGGCTGGGAAGGACCCTTCCGAGTGATCAAAGTATCCCGTCCCGGAAGCGTTCGCTTGGCTACCGAGGATGGGACACCTCTCCCAAATCCTTGGAACATCGAGCACCTCCGTAAGTTCTACACTTAATTCCACGGAGGTGAGTCTTAAGTAACTTGAAGTGTATGTTATAGAGTCATTGTACAGAGTCGGGTAGTTCCTCCGGGAGAGCAGCCAGACCTTTCCCGAAAGGTTTGAAAAGCTCATGCAACACTTGATACAGTCTCCGGACTAGAAGTGTAGCTAATTACCCTGGGTTAAACGAGAAACCAAACACACTTAGCCTGGTTGCGTACCCTAAGAGTGTACTTGTTTCCCCTGTACCCCGGACCTATAATGAAAGACATCTTCATGTGAAATAGACTCCACGTGCATTCATTTTTGCATAAGGCTCGACATTTTTATTTTTCTCTTTCTTGTCTATAACAGAAATGTGCAGTTCTTAAGAAGTTCTAGTTTAACCGGTTTATGTACGATTTGGGTTGAATTGTCAGATTTTTTAGATTTAAATATCGTCTGTGGCCAACTCGCCTGAAAGCCGCCAAGCCATTCTAGGGCTGGAGTGCGCTATCGACTTAGCCTGGTCAAGCACCCTAAGTACGCCACTCTACCTACACCCCGGCAGGCCAAAGTAAGGTGGGTCCATGGACAATTAGATCTAAAAGAAAAGACAATCCATCCAATCATACTAAAAATCGTGTTCAACTTGAAATTCTCTTGAGAACCGTAAGCCGCAACGAAGTTATAGATAAGGAACGAATTTTACTGTTTTTCTTGGCCTAAGTGTGCAGGAAGAATAAACCCAACATTGATGGAGAAAAATCGGAGTTAACCAAGCTCCGACTCCCACCGGCGTTAACTTGAAGATGGTGAGAAGACTCTATCACTAGAGTCTGTTGCCAGCAAGCCAGGCGTGGCAAGGGTCATTGCCGGAGCTACTAAGCTCCGACACCTTGAAGTATTAACTATCGACACTCAACGTGTTGGTAGAGGCTATTGCCGGAGCTACTAAGCTCCGACGATGGGCAATGCCGGAGCTTCTAAGCTCCGACGACTTCAAGGGACCTTCACTATCGAAGACTTCGGACCTAAACTACACGAGTTCGAAGCAAATTTGTCTTCAACAAAACTCAACATCCTTTTGGTACATGTCCACAATCACATTGTGCACATCTACCAGGGGGCCAAGTGAAGACAAAGATGTTGAAGACAAAAAATGAAATTCACGAAAAATTGGGGATTTCATTTCATTTGAAGACCAGAGATTACATCTGGGGACAAAGGATTACAAAATTGAGGAAGAAGAGAAGATACAAATAAAGGCTAAGAAAGATAGTCCTAGACCCTATGGAAGAACTCGGCGACCTTCTGGGCGACCTCCGACACGCTGCCTCGGGTAGCTTCGCCCTCTCCTTCGACGGGACCTTCAAGCACCGGGTCCAGAGAGAATCGAGGGTTCCGGCTAGTGTAACACGTCAATACATACTCTGTGACGTTTCTAGCCAGGGATTGCCCCTCGACCTCAAGCTGGTCCGCGATGACGTCGCCCACCTTGGAGAGCTTGCCACCCGCAGCGCTCAACGCCTGCAATGCAAGGTCCGGCTCCGGCTCCGGATCATCCGGAAGCACGGGGCTGAAACCCATAGGCGCCAGCGCATCGTCGGCCTTGCTCAGGAACTCCCAAATTTGCAGGGAGTCCGTCTTCCTCAGGCCCTTCATTTCTTCCAGGGACCTCCGGGTCGCCGCCAGTTCTGAGTTCTCGCGGGAGAGGCGCTCAACTTCTTTGGCGTTTTGCTGAATTTTCGCAGCAACCCGCTTTTCGAGTCTCCCGAGCTCCTCCTCCCGGAGGTGGATCTTGTTCCGACGGTCGACCAGGTCTTTCTCCCTAGCCTCTATTTTCTTCTCCCGGGCGATGAGGGCACACTCATACTCGTAGAGTTCCTGCCCTCGCACCCAGGTCTTCTCCTCCTCTTCAAGGCAGCGCTCTTCCAATTTTTTAGCGCGCTCCTCGAGGCCCTTGTCCGCCAGAGCTGTCTTCTCGGCGAGCTCTTCTTCACGTCGCAAGACGTCATCCCGTAGCTCCAGGAGTTTTTGCTCCTCATCCTCGAGCCGCTTTTCCCTTCCCTCAAGCGCCTCTCGGCGCTTGATGAGTGCGGTACTGATGGCTTCGAGTTGATCGAACCGGGCGTTGGCCGCATCATTGGCAGCTTTAGCTTGGTCGTGGTACTCCCGGGATTGGGCGTCGAGGTTGTGAGTCATGCTCTCCCTCTCGTCCAGCATCTCACCCCAGAGCTCCAAGCGGACCTTCTCCCGCTTGATCCATTCCTTGTCCGCAGCGATCCTCGACTGCGCCAGCTTGGTCTCGAATTGGAGTATATTACGTCACCTCCTAAGGGTTTGGCGCTCCTCTTCAAGAACCTTGCTGTCGTGGAAGAAGGCTAGTTGGACTTGGCGCAGACTGGAGCAAGCGTTGTCGATGGACATCGACAGCGAGATGGGCTCCGGACCTTCCGGGGTCTCCTCCGCTGGGTCCAGCGGGTCTTCATTTACAAAAATTGGGTCCCACTCTGCGAGAGCGGAACCCCGAGCTTCCAAGGCACTAGGGCCCTCCTCCGGGATGGCCTCAGTCGCCACTGAAGAAGGTCCCGCCACCAAATCTTCATTCGCCCCCTCAGGCTGGGGGCCGGCGACTTCGTTCAGGCACTCTGGCTCCGCCACGGGTACCATCGACGTCGTCGCCTCCAATGGCTCCGGCCGGAACGCTTCTTCTGAGGGGAGCTCAAGCTCCCCCGCCTCCACCACCACCGGCTCTGCAGCCGGCGCTCCAATAACTACCGGCCTTGCGACCGGAGCTTCAGAAGTAACCGGCTCAATTGCCGGAACCACTTCAACTTCCGGCTCGCACGCCGGGGCTTCAGCTGCCTCCGGCTCGACCGCCGAAGCTCCAGCATTTTCCGGCTCTGAAGCCGGGACCGCTACTTCCTCCGGCTCGACAGCCGGAGCATCTACTTCTGCAGCACCAGGGCCCGGAGCTTCAACCTCCGGAGCGGGTGCCGCTGGCGCATCTTCAATCCCGTGGTCCGGCGCTACCACGGGAACTTCTGGAGACGAGTCGAGGTCCATGACCACGACAGCCGGCGCCGGAGCTGTCGCAGCCTCTGCCTGGGGCAGCACCGGAGCTGGAGCAGAAGCCCTCTTAGCCTCAGACACTGTGGCTGAGGGCGGAGCTTCACTCCCCTTTTTAGGAACGCTGCGGATGAAGAATGAAGAAATTGAGCAAACAGATGCTATAATTAAAAGTTAATTGAGGTAAGCAAGAAAAATTACCTTGGGAGGCTCACGCACCAGCTTGCGCGGAACCTCTTTCCCGGACGTTCCGGGCTGGCCACGGTCGGCGTAGGAGCTCCGGGAGGACTCCCAGGACTTGCCGTAGCCACGGGCGTTTCCCGGGTCGGAGTTCTCCTTGACCGAGAGGAACTCCTAGACCTGGAGGCCCTCACCGCTTCTCGAACCGGAGTCGCCCGTCCGGAACTGGCACCACCGGAGGGACCCGTCACAGGAACAGCTGCACTCCGGGAGGATCCCACCGCCGGAACAGTAGCGCTTTGAAAAGACCCCACCACGGGGACAGATGCTACAGCGGCGGAGGATCTTCCTTCCTGAGGACGGGGAACTGGCGGTGAAGTAGCAAGCCCGACGGACCTTCCGTCAGCATGTCGCAGTTTCCTCTTCCGGTTCTCCGGCTCCTCCGCCAGCTCCTTGCCCTTGCCGGTGACCTCAGCTCTTGGCTGAGAGACAGGGGCGGAGCCGCCTTCCGACAACCCGGGGATCGCCAACCGGACGGTCGATCTTCTCTCGACGACGCCAAGGTCGTCAAGCGCGGGCATCTTCCGCCGGAGCTCCCTGCTGAACTCAACTTCCACGTTCAGGGGGAGGAAAGCCGTCGGCGGAGTCAAGTACTCTCCGTCAACATCGATGCCGTGCTGGAATTTCTTGAGGTGAAACTCCAAGGACTTCCCCACCATGCTGGACTTCAACCCGGTTTCGACCCGGTCTTCGTCCATCACGCTGTTGAGGGCCTAGGCGAGCTTCTCCCTCCTCTTCAGCGGCGCCCACCTGTTGGACAGGAAGTTGCAGAACACCGCCTGGGGAGTCAATCCTCCCTCTACACATTGGCGGATCCTGGACAAGACGGGGTCGAAAGCTGCCGCCAGCACCGGAACTTCGCTCCACACCGACGTGTCAATGCCGGGCAGACCGTCTGGCAGTTCCAACCGCTCGTGCTCCTCCACCCGGACGACTACCCAATCTTTCTTCCAGTCATCCCACTTCCCGGAAGGGAACGACCGGAGGTACTTGAACGGGCACTTCTTGCGCTTCACAAAGTAGTAGAAGCCAAGGTACTCGTCACTTCGGCCGGTGGTTTGGACGGTGAAGAAGGTGCGGAAGAGCTCGATGCATGGAGGGATGCCCACCCACATCTCGCAGAAGTGGACAAAGATGGACACAAGGAGGAGGGAGTGAGGGCCAAGGTGGTATAGCTGCAGACCATAGAAGTCCAGCAGCATCAAGAAGAAGGAAGAAAACGGTGGGATCAGCCCCACCATGGCGTACGATGAAAAGTACACCATTTCTCCGGAGTGCTCCTTTTTAAAGGGAAGCTCCCCGCCAGCGCGGACTGAACGGTTGAAGAAGTCCGACGACCACCCCATGAGGGTTCGGACCTTCTTCAGATCGCTCTCCGTCTTCAAACGACTCTCACGCAGACCCAACTCCATCGCAGCACAGCTAGGCGAGAGAAGAAAAGCAAAGCACGAGTTGGGAGTTTGAGCGCAAGAACAGATGGAAAGCGTAAAGAACTCCCGACGGTGCGCTTTCCTTCTTAAGTAAGCCCTCACAACGCTTGGATGGAAACTGCAGGGGAATCAAGCATACTACTCAAGAATTCAACCCAGCCGATGACAAGAGGGCCCGGGACCACCCCGACGACCAAGTCGAGGCTCTTACCCAGGCAAACAGTTGTCATCACGAGGCGGGAAACCCAAAGGCGGCGGACTGACAAGGCGCGCGGAACCGATACGGTTTTCGTATCGGGAACCGACGACCTTCAATTGCGAGAGATCCGCACGTCAAAGATCTTATCTGCCGCCTGAGGTGCGCCACGCGTCGGGACTCAACCATAAAGCCCCGCCAAAGGCACCTCCGAAGACTCTTGAAGACCCAGTTCAAGAGTCACAAGTATGGACCCACCTCCGGCGGAACGACTTCATCCCGTTGGCCTTCCCCGGAGGTAGGTCCAGGGGGCCACTGTCGGTACCCTAAAAACCATACACCCCCTGAGGTTACAAAGATCTCAAGGGAAGGACATCAACTCAAATTGAAGACCCTCGGGGGCCCACTCGCCAGACGTGACCGGACCCGCTTCTCCAACATGGTTAACCTCTAGGTTGCCACGTGTACTGTCAGCCCAGAGCTATTACCCGCAAGGGTGAAGCTCCGGGCCAAGTACTGAAACGGCACCTCCGGAGGTAGCCCCCGACCGAGAGAAGCTCCGGACATGACACGTGCCAGGTCACCCCGGAGCTTCCCGCTTCTCCCAAGCAAGCTCCGGAGCTGCCACGTGTCCACACGACGGAGCTAGATGCTTAAAGCCCCCGGGAGACGTTGTAACGGCTCCGGATCTCCAAAGGACAGCCGCAGACTTCAAGATCCGATTAATTACCATTAATTCCACGTTAATGATAATTAATCGGACAGCCTTAACACCTGTAACGGCACTGTCGGAGCCGTTACAGGGTTATTAACAACAATTAATCTCGTGTATCAATACTAATAACCGCCAGGGCCACATGTCGGGCCAGGCTGACTTGTAACGGTTGGTCCTTGTACTATAAAAGGACAAACCGACGATACACAGGGGGGGCGAACACTCTGAAGCTCACAAGTTAATACAACAAACACACACCCGTGGAGTAGGGTATTACGCTCAGGCGACCCGAACCACGTAAACCACCGTGTCACTCGTGTCCAAATCGCATTTCACTTTCTTAGATCTCCGCGCGCCCAGACCGAACCACAAACTCCTTCAAACACTTTTCATAGTGTTAGGGGATCTGCCGACTCCAACAGTCGACAACATTTTTGCAAAGATTATCTCAAAACTACTAGCCAACAGGTTGTCTCCAGCTTTAAAAGATCTTATCTCCATTAATCAGAGTGCATTCATCAAGCAAAGATCCATACAAGATAACTTTATGTTTGTCCATCAGCTGGTCAGGAAGTTATATGGGCAGCATACGCCTTCTCTGTTTCTTAAGCTGGATATCTCTAAAGCCTTTGATACGGTCAACTGGGCTTATATGTTAGAAATTATGGAACATCTTGGTTTTGGGAGGCGATGGCGAAACTGGATCTCGGCGTTATGGGGGACCTCCACTTCTTCGTTTATTCTCAATGGTGAACCAGGAACCATAATTGCCCATCGTCGGGGGGTGCGCCAAGGCGATCCCCTCTCGCCCATGTTATTTTTGCTAGCCATAGAACCCTTAAACAAGTTATTTCAGCTAGCTCGAGAGAGGGGAACCTTGAGCTCCCTCAAAGGGACTGAAAGCCTTCTGAATGTTTCACTTTATGCGGATGACGCGGCAATCTTCATCTCTCCTACAGACAAAGATCTACAGGCCACTAAATTGATACTGAATACTTTTGGTCAAGCTTCTGGTCTTTCCATCAACATGGACAAAACTGAGGTTTTCCCTATCAGATGCAATGATCTCCATATGGAGCTAGTTGCAGGTCATGAGCTGAAAATAGCACATTTCCCATGCATATATCTCGGCCTACCATTGCATGTTAAGAAACTCCAGAGATCATCCCTACATCCATTGATTAATAAGATCGAGGGCAGACTCCAAGGCTGGCAGAAAAGCCTTCTCACTCAATCAGGTCGTGAGGTACTAATAAAGGCTGTGTTATCCGCAATCCCCACTTATTTCATGACGGTATTCCAGCTGCCGCATTGGGTGATTAAAAAGATTGACAGACTTCGAAGGAACTTCTTGTGGAAGGGAGCTGATCGGGATCAAATCCATGGAGGACACTGCCTAGTTCAGTGGAAAATCTGTACACGACCAAAAATTTGGGGCGGCCTGGGCTTCAAGGATTTAGATAAATTTGGCCGTGCCTTACGTCTTAAATGGTTATGGAACCTCTGGGACCAAAATGATCGGCCATGGAAACCACTGATTAAACTCAGAGACAAATCTGATCGCAACCTCTTCTTTGCTTCTACGGTCATTATAGTGGGAGATGGGCGCAACACCCCTTTCTGGGAGGCACATTGGCTAAATGGAGGCTGCCCCAAGCTGCTGGCCCCTAATCTATATAAACAAGCAAAGTTCAAGTACCGAACGGTGGCGAAAGAATTGACCAACTTTAATTGGATTCGCAATTTAAAGGCTGTCAACACTGAGGAACTTCTAACAGAATTAGTACTGCTGTTTTCTTGCATAATGGAGGTGACTCTGAACAATGAAAAGGACAGTATAATTTGGAGATGGACGCCGAATGGTGTGTTCACGGTCTCCTCCGCATACAACATTCAATTCAGAGGAGCCGTGTCACTGGAATGGCCATCCTTCTTATGGAAGGCTCAAACACAACCTAGCTGCAGATTTTTTGCATGGCTTGCCATACGCAAGAAGGCGCTCACAGCCGATGTACTAGCCAAAAAACACTGGCCCCATGAAGATTGTTGCCCTCTGTGTCTTGTCCTACCGGAAACAGCCGATCACCTGCTAACACAATGCCAATACACAGTGTCGGCATGGCAACACTTGGCTGCACGGTTAGGACTGCGTTTAAGGATATCCATCGGGCAGGTAACTGGCACCCAGAATTGGCTCGTATCAGTGGCCCAAAGCTCACCAAGAAGAGAGCGAAGGAAAGTTACGGGTGTCATATTATCCTTCTGGTGGCAAATTTGGAAAGAACGGAACCGAAGAATTTTTCAAGATAACGAGCTTCCTTTCTCTCAGGTGGCAGACTTCACATTGGACGAAATTCGTACTCTGCAATCGGCACTGAGACCCTCTTAGTAGTAGTGGTATTTGCATAGTGGAAGTAGTCTATGTTTAGATTCAGCCAGGATGCTGGCATTATTAACTGAAACTCTAGATTGTAATCGCTCTTGCCTCTCTTAATATAAATGGCAGCTCTCCTGCCTGTGTTTTTCAAAAAAAAAAAAATATCTGATTCGTAGATCTAGTAGTGGGTGACTGAACTTATTCTGCAGCAGTGCACAGTCCACCCTGTTCGTTTGCTGGTATATGGTTGGTGTTCATGGAGATCAGGCTGCGGCCTCCAAAGTCTGGTCCAGAACCCATTCCTTTCTCGGGCGCACCTCATACTTCGCTATCGAGAGCCTGCAGCGTCCAGACTATTAGAACGAATAAGCGCATGCCATTAGCATGCTTGTTGCGTTTCCTACCCTCCGTCCCCTTCGAACACGAACAAATCAGCTGAAACACTGTCAGAGTACCATTTCAGACGAGACGGTTCAGCAGTCACCCTGACTCCAGAAACGCGAGCCGAATAAAAAACGGTTGGTCGACGGCTTTGAGCTTCGTACAGTAGTTAGTACTTTATCCAGAGTTTCAGACAAAGGGTCCCTTTCCTTCCCGTCGACTGCCTCGTCAGGGGCAGAGCTTGTTCCTTGGTCGTCTGCAGGCGAGCTGCCTTTTCCTGCAGCCATTCACCGAGCTGTGACTGAAAGCGAACACTTTGAGGACGAGACTGTAGTGGTAGTGGAGACTTGACTGGAGAGCTAGCAAGCGATTCCGTTCGGCCGCTTGGACTTTCGAGTTTCTGACGCCGGCCGGCCGGCCAAAGCCTGAAAGTTCCGTGCACCGGCAAGCCCTGTCGCGGCAGCATCGGCCCTCGTGACGTGCGTGATGTCTGCGAGTCCAAGGCATTCGATGGTCGGACGCGACTTTCTGCAGCGGCGACCGGCGAGCGAGCAGGTAACTTCTTTCGGTTCGTTTGGAACGAACGTCAATGCTGGATTGGAAGGGCAGCTCGTACCTTGTGACAATAAAAGATGTTCGGATTTCTGGAAGACCGTGAGGTGATTGTTGAGTTAGGTTGGCTACTCCATCGTCTGTCTCGTCTGTGGATTTGTTTAATCTGCAGGTGTTGCTTTCGTTCCTAAACTACTTTATTTTTCTTTCTGGAGCTGACAACGGCCTGTATAGCGACTGAACATGGACATCGTCATCATATAGAGCAAAGTCTATCTAAAAGAAATACATTATCTAAAAAATCCTGAAAGGAAATAGGCATATTATCTGAACCCAAACATGTGATCCTCCTCGCATTGTGTTCTCTCATGAGGTGATGGCTATATATTTAGTTTACAAGCAACGCGTCTGTAGTCCAACGGTTAGGATAATTGCCTTCCAAGCAATAGACCCGGGTTCGACTCCCGGCAGACGCATGCATTTACTTTTTACGCCTTTCAAACGCCAGCTGATCCTACTGTTTGTCAGAGTCTCATCACTGGCAAAGCTGTACAGTTTTCTTCTTTTATTTAATTATTGTAGAGGTAATACACATTGTAATTGTGTGAATGACATGTGCGATCAGACCGTAAAAGGTGTGGTTTCTTGTTACTTGGAATAAAATATTTGTTGTTTTGTGAAATGAACGTTGAGATTATTGTTTTGTGTTATAAAACTACAAATAGTTCTGATTTTATGAAATTTACTCCTGGTGTTTGGAACACAGTTGGGCTTCTGAAGTGCAAAGCAAAAAAAAGCTGGATCTGGCTTGTTCCGGCCCCGCAACATTAAACAGGCCACGCCTGTCCATTTGGGCCATCTGATCCCACTGTTTCTCAGTCTCGTCAGTGGCAAAGCTGTTCAGTTCGGCTTCGGCGGTACAGGTTTCCTCATAAAACAAAGACAGTTTCAGGTCTCAGTCCAGTTTCTTCCTCCCGCGTCTTTCACTACCAGCAGCACGCCGACGATTCTCCATCTCCCGCCACAGGACATACCACTGTATTTGTCTCTGGGCTCAGGCTATCGTACGTGCTGCTTTGCTTCTTTTGATTCCAGTGGCGACATCGTCAAACGCCATGTCAAACGCTTCCTTTGATGGTAATCCATTGCAACTAGTCCTTCCAATAATTAGTCGAAACGACGAACTAGCACTGGCGAGCCACGGCCCAAGCGAAGAGGTGTGGTTGGCGCCGGAGAAGAATGAGTCACAACCGAGGAAATCTTAAGTAAACAATTGCAAATAGCAAGGAGATAATCCTGCATCAATTTTTGAGCACCGTTTAATGTTTTGGACTGCTTTAGCCGAATGTTATTAGCATCTTGTATGAACATACTCCCTCCTTCCCATATTATTTGTCGTTTAGGACAATAATTCTAGTTCAAAATGAACTAAAATCTTTGTTCTAAACGACGAATAATATGGAAAGGAGGGGAGTACTTTGATCACGGCGCCGTAGCATGGCAGCATACACATACTTGCTCCACCGTGGGCGCGCGTGCTGGGCGAGAAGTAGACCAGCCGCCCGCCATGGCGCCATATGCAAGTTGCTGTTACTTTTAATATTCTTGGACTTCTCGTCGCAAAAAGGAAAACGAGAGAGACTATTCTTGCACTTTTGGTGTGGGACATGTGGACCGTGGTCTAATAGTGCTACTCCTACGAGACTATTCAAACGAGGCTGCTTTTAGGGCCCACACACACTATGTGCGGTCCCACTTTCCCGAGAAAGGTCAATGGCGCGCACGCGCGACACGATCCGCACGCTGCTCTGCTTCGGCCTTCTACTCCTATTGCCAGCCGAGTTGCCGACGTGCAGCGCATGGGGCCGTACCCCAGTGACAGTAACCAGGGAGTAGCAGTACTTGACACAACCCAACTGGTCCGGGTTTGACTCACACGTCTTCGGGTCGACCTCAGCGTTGGACCCGTGCGCTGGCTCTCGTCGTCGGGCGGGCTGACCCATCATGCACACATACACATCGATCTCGATGGCTCCTCGCCGGGTTGTCGTCTTCTCCTTCGCGTATTTCCGTCGACCGTTGACGTTGACCCGAGTCGCATGCCAGCGTTCCCGGCCGTTTCCCGTCACACCAAGTATGTGGCCAGGCCATGGACTGGACCACAGTCCACAGCGGAAGAAACTAGGAAGGCCTGACGTCTGGTGGCCGACCTGTTTGCTTTGACCTGCAACTGCAAACTGCTAGTACCAGAGTTCATTTTGAGGTACAACGAACCAACCCCCCTCCCCCCCCCCCCCCCCCCCCCCCCCCCCCCCCCCCCCCCCCCCCCCCCCCGGTACAACGAGTCCAGCCATGTGGGCTTTGATGGCGCTTATTGCGTGCCTGTCATAGTAGCTAATAGCTGTGAGGAGAAAATATCAGCTTGCAGTTGAATTCGTGCCTCCTAATTGGAATCAAGCACCGGCCAGTACAATTGCAGCGATGCAGATGTACCAGTATAGCCATGTGGACATCTAGGTGCACCCCACGGTTAAAAGGTGGTGCATCTCCAGCTGCTTACCATTTGAGACGCCGCGGCGTCACGCACGTCGCAACCCACGTTGAAAAATACGATATCCTCCGGATAGTTTATCTTCCCATCACGTATTGTGCGTGTACGCGACCTGAGCCAGCTGCCCGCCGACGGGTTGCCCCCGGCCAAACCAATCTCACAAACAGTGTCGAGTTCGACCACGACGTGCGCGCGCCCCCGGCCTCCTTGCTCGTGTTAAATGCATGGATTGAACACATCACGCGTCCAAGTTCTTCGAACACATCACGCGTCCAAGTCAACCCGCTTTAATTGGACAGATATTCGTTGAGGCGGAGTTCAATTCGGAAGTATAGCTTCCAGTGGTGGATTAACCTTGTCAGGAACGGAAACCTGGTCTTGTCAAGCCGTGCAACCAGGTTAATAATATCCTAAAACATATTGTCGGTACCTGTGTACTGGGTATTCCTTGTTACCATAAACAAAGTCTTGAAGTTTCTATATCTACATGACTAACGTCCGAATGAGATACACGTCCCGCAGTACCAGATCTGCTCTTTCTTTAGAGTGGCTCTGGTGTTGCCACGTGTCGAGAAGAGTCGGATCTGCCTCACTCGTTTGGGTAGCTCCGATGCTACCACGTGTCCTGCAGAGCCGGATTTGCCTCCCCCTCAGGGAAGCTTCGACATTGCCACATGTCTAGTAGCACCTGATCTATCTCCCAGTACAGAGAAACTCCGGAACTTACACATGTCAACAAGCCCGGACCTAAGTCTGCAACAGGAAGAC